>WBMW01004360.1:221501-319724 GCA_013396635.1 Penelope pileata | reverse complement strand
TTTTTTTTTTTTTTTTTTTTGGAAAAAGTAATGTTACAAATCCCCTTTTAAAATTGTCATTCATAATATCAATTATTTTTTGTTCTGGGGATTACAGAACTATTGATAACATTTTTCATCTGTACCATTTCTACTGTCCCAAAGCAAAATACTGGTATTTTTTATTTATAGATTCCTTTTGGGCATCTAGGGAAGGAGATGAGGAAATGTTTCAGTGTTATTATTTGAGCCTTCTACAAAAAGGAGCTACCATTTATTTCATCCTTCCAATATGTCTCCACTTCTAAAATTAGAATCTGAGTTAGAATCACACAATACCTGGCAGGCTTATGCTAAGATATGCACTGCATAATGATATGACTAGAAAATATCTAACTGATATTGTTTTACACAGGGTTTGCAAATCACTATTGAAATAGCTTTACCAGAAACATGCAGAAAATTGCTGTGCACACTTCTCTTACAAAAGAACAGTGGCCTTTAGATAATTCATTGAAGTCTGTAATACTGTTCAAATTACTGAACCTTTACGTGTAATAATAGTTCTTTATAAAGGGATGCAAAGAACTGGGATTTTTTAAAATCTTTAATATTGCTTTGTTTGGCGAGATTAGTTACGCTAGCTCTGACTACTGATTTGCTGAATAGCTATTTTTAACTTCTTTGCATTTTCACTGCTCATATTAGGATTCTACAAGAAGTTTCTATGGTTCCCCCACAGCATTCCCAACATCTAACGTTGAGCATTTAACTTCAGGTTAGCTTTAGGTTAAGGAGTTTCCTTCATCCTTACCTACAAGACATAAACCTCTTAACTTTGGAAACAACTGTCTTATGCTGATGGTCATAAATTAATGTAGATCACCATATTAAAGTAGGTCGGAGTTTGGTTGCCCCTGATAAGTTTTCTTGTTTTTAATCGGGCTAACCTTTAGGTACCCCTACAGTACTTGTACAAAACATACAAAGCACACAGCACAAGAAAAAGATACTGCCCTCTCCTATTTCAGTTATTCATCCTTTTTTCTGTGCCCACCAAGCATCTTATTATCCACTCACTATGGTATATGCCATAAGGGTACAGTAGCACATTCTATGCAGATCAATTCTGCTTGCTTTTTAACTTCTAACACACACACACACACACACACACAATTCCTTTGTTTACTTTTATACCAAAAAGGATGCAGTCTTAAACCTCTGTGAAAACAGGATTCTTAAGATTAATTCAGTGCTAATGTTTTATAGGTGTGTGGTTGGGAAAAGTGGGTAACTGTATGGTTGACTTTAAGGGAATCATGAGAAATATCAAACTGCATATATTTTATTATCACAGCTACCATTAGCTCTCATGCTACAGATTAAGGCATTTATACAAGCTTAGGTAGATCTGATACAGACTTTATAGGAATAAAAACAGTAATAGGTAAAGCTGTTTCTTTTTTAAGTTAGCTGTATCAGTGACGTCTTCCTGCTCTGTAGAATTGAATGTCACACAACTGAATGTCACACAATGACTATTGCTGCTATTGCACACATTCACGGGCAGCTGTTTGCACAGCCTGCTGCTCTGTTGTGTATTGGGTGTTTCCCATGCACCACTCAGAAAAAAAATGCATTAAAACTTGTGTGTAAAATGCCTTTTTTTTGGTCTCTTCTCAAAACTTTTTCTTATATACAAAAATAGACAACAAAAGTATAATATCATAGCTTCTTTAGAATGCCTTTTCTTTTGTAGACTGTGCTTTAATAAAGTCCATGTGAAACCTATAATTGTATCTACAGGCAGCATTTGATTTTCAAAAGCATATATTCTTTTCCTCCGAAGCAACAGCAAATTGGTATCGTGTTGTATACCACATTTATCAACTTAATGGCAAGAATCAGTGTTAAAATGCATGCTTTCATGAATCCATTTGTGATAGCATGGTAAGGAGTTATTAGGACATTTCTGATATCACCTTTTCTTGATAACGATTGAAGCTTTTTGGATGTGAACCTCACTGTCAGTCTCAGAGAGGCCATGGGCCATGAGTTTGCTGACAATCCAAACACTGATTTATCATTTCTACCACTTGTGTGTCAGTTCCTGGTTTCCACGCAAAACTGGAGGATTTTCACTATAGAATCATAGTCTAGTTATTATAGTCTAGTTGTTCTCAGGTGTCCTTTTAGAGCAAGGAAATTGCCCACTGTTGCTCAAATTACAGAGTCCACTTGCTCTTTGCAATGCAGAAGCTGCATCATTTTCTTTTTTTGTTTGTTTGTTATTTTTTTGCCAATGCAATACCTGTAACAACAATAACAGCTATCTCTGGATCTGCCTCAGCACTCTTGCCTGTCCCCTGCAGAGGCAGACACGGCAACAACAATCAGCAGTCACCCATCAGCCAGCACTTGGAGTACAAAACCACAACCTGTGATACACACATCATTGCCTGTATCTTTAACCATACTGCAAATTCCTTTTGGTCCTTATTGGTTTAAAAACTAAGGCAAGAGATTGGTGAGCTGTAAAAGATAAAATTCTTCCTCCTATAACCACTGGTGGCACTTTCTAACACCCCAGAATAAGCGCACTGAGTGCTGATGTGTTCTTCTGAAATAAGGACAGAACAAAGGCCAGAGGGCAGTGGAATGAGCTTCACTACCAGAGGCACTGCTGGGCGAGGAAGTCACAAACTGCTCTTGTAGGCAAAGCCAGTGAGTATATCACACCTTTGATGATGATAGGAGTTTAACTGAAACATTGGGCAGGCTGTGAGGATCAGCACCAGTGCTGGTTATACAGAGGAGGGGCAGGCAGGGATTGCTCACAGTGACTGACCAGCTCCAGAAGGAAGCATAATTGTGGCACGCTGTGTGATTTGTGTTTTTTAGGTCTCTTTGTGACTTTGCAGTTTGTCCAGCTGTTTTTCATCACTAGCTTCTGTGAGAAGTATCAAACTAATCAGGGATGTCCAGTAATGTATGCCCCAAAGCTTACTGCCAACCTGCAGCTGTCAGCACTATTTCCAGCACTAACCTCTAAAGCCAAAATAAAGCTTTGTATATGTGTAACTGTGAACTTGAGGTAGCTTAAAGCAGATAATCTCTTATTACAAACTAATTAGGTAAATATATACTATATGCTAGGTAGATGATACTGACCTACATGTTCTGTGTGGTTAATGGTAACCTTGGAGTCACTGCAATTATGGCAACCCAGTGCCCCAAAGAAGAGCTCGTGTGCCTCGGTTACTCTGGGACAGTGAGCTAAGCCCTGCTGCTTCTCTGAGCTCTTTCAAAAAATCATTAATGTTGTAAAGGACAATGACTTCTTCAGAGCTTCAGGTGCTTTTCTTTTTTATCTTCCAAGGCTCTAAAGTTCTCCAGTACCAAGTCTCAGAGGGTGCTTTCCAGCCACAGCCATATTCGCAGGCTCCTTATTAGACCGGACAGAATGTGCGGTGGTATGAAGGGATGTTTTCAAATGGCCGCCAAAAGACAGGGTAGACTCTTCATATAATTTTAGGCAGTTCACATGAATGTCTACTGGTTGTCCTCTGCTGAATAACATGTAACCCATTTCATTTCTCAATTAATGGTCCAGCACTCACCATTAATAGGATCACAGTAGCATCATCATAATATCCAGAAAATCAAGAATTTTCCAATAATGACAAATGTTGAAGGTTTACAATGATTGTCTGATAATCCTACTGTGGAACAACAGCCAGCCAGCCACATATCCAGTTCCATTTTAAGACTCACTCCTTCTGCTTGTAAAGGTACTTTGGGCTTTGACAGACAGATCTGGTGAGAACTAGTGCTCACATAATTTATTCGAGGACACTAAACCTACTGGTAGAGGGACAGATGTTCCCTTCTGCCAGCCAGCAAAGACAAAGCGACATAAAGCTGGAGGTCATGATATCTTGAAGTGCCACAGTACAACTTTCAGTGCTCAGCAGTCAGAGGCCTCAACTGACTGTCCTCTAAAGGCAACCCCCGAGGTACAGCAGTATTTTCGTGGATTCTATGCTGTTATTTGCAAACTAGTGCATCTGAAATTCTCTGATGGTGCTCTCTGCAGATGATGGCTCTGCAGTGACCTGCACATTTACTGTATGTTCCCTGACTTCTTGTGGTTCCTGCAAGTTTTATCCTTGTACCACCTGCTGTTAACATGGTCGGTCTGTTAGTCATATAATTTCAAGGTTTCTCAGTGCTTTCTGCATAACCCTTAGTTAATTTGCTGTACGGATAGTTAAATGGCTTTGCAATTCTAGCATCTTACATAAAAGTCTCTCAAGGTGGAATATTTTTGTGTATTTTTTTGGATCAGATTGAATAATTACTTTGGATTGCTTAATTTTGCATATCGTGCACAAACAGCATCTCCCGGCTCCGCAAGGCTCCCTGCACATTTTGTAATAATTGTATTTCAGCCAAAGTCCATACGGATTTACAGTTATTTTGTCAGACTTTATTTTTGGGCTTCAGACTTTGTCGCTTTCACCTGCAGATACAGCAATGTTCAAGTCACAGTAGGGTGCAGTACAGTACCCCTGTGCAGTTCCTGTCAGCACTGTATGGCTCACATCTACTGTTACAGACATTATAAAGATCTCTCAACCAGATATAAAGTTACATTAGACATCACTCACCCCATAAAAAGCCTATCCTGTCCCCAAAAGAAGGTCTGACTTCACCATGCAACTCTTTCGTATCACCGAAGAAACTACATCGCAAAACGATGGTCACAAGCTCTTCTGGCAATGGTGTTTACAAGATGAGAGAAACAAAAGGCAACCACCTCCCAGGCACCAAGGGAATTTTTCAGAAGAGAACTGCCCTTATCTCTGGTTTGTCGTACTGGTATGCCTCATGAAACATCTCTGAAGAACCACATCCTGCAGGAGAACCTCTTTGCTGGCAAAGGAGCTCACTTGGTGACATTCACTTGAGAGAACTGGGAAACTGGGAGAAGGTCAAATGGCCAGTGAATTACATCATTAGCTGTCCACATGGCAACTCTTGTCCAATCAACTCTTCATACTATATGCATATAATTTTACTAATATTTAAAATCTAGAATTGTAATGAGATTTTTTAATGAAATATGTCAACAATCAAGCAGCATTTTTGGTAAGCTGAACAGTTTAGAATTTCAGACTTTTTTGTTGTTGCTGGTGTCTAGGATGAGTAGAAAAAACCCACTCTACATTTTCCATGTGATGTGGCAGGTTTTAGTCACTCAAGGCTTTAGCTAGTAGGTCAGTTTTGTAAACTGTATTCTATGCACTGCTTAAAGTATTTTTAAATCCTTCCACGTCTCAGTTTAATTTAAAGCCAAGTTCTGTTTGTCTCTTTTAATTACTTTTTCCCCAGGAGTTTATTCCTGTGCGCTCAACACCAAGTTTAGAACTTCTGGCTTTTTGAGGATTTGTAGTTATAGGCCATCCTCAAGGATTTCTGCATAGTTGCACTGTATGTTTATTAAATCAAGCCCTTGAAGAAGTCAGAAATATTCTGTTAAATCACATTTGCTGAGCTTGCATTTGGAGTTGCAAAACTTTTATATTGTTACCCACTAATGGGTTTCCCAGTGGCTATAATCTTCGACTTCTAATCAAAGCATAAAGACAACAGCAGTAATAAATAGTTCTGAAAGGCTGAAGCGTAAAGCAGATGACAAGATGCCACGACAGCCTCTTGGATGCATCTCCAGAACCCACGTTAGCATCTATAGGGTCTGGTTCACGGGTGAGGCGAAGGCACTCAGTGCCCATAGGTGCTGTCAGAGCAGTGGATTCCCTGTGCTCGATATTCTCCTGTCCAATGAGGTGGAATGCTCCGCAGGCACATGGTTTACGCTGCTCAAAATAACTTGGGACCTGCAAACTGACAAATGCTATTGCTCCGGTGGTGACAGGTTGTCCAGCTTCTTACGGCCATCCTCGTAATAGCGAAGGTTAACTTCCTTCACTGTATGGACTCCTAGCTGTTTCTGTTCCCGAGGACTGGAAGATTTCCCTCGCTTCCTTAACTTTAATCTGACACTTCTGGATAATTGTCGTCACTACTAACTGCCGGCGTTGGGCAGCAACACCTGGAGGAATTAAAAAAGGTAACGCTTCAACTTTAGATTGGTCTACAGTTTGATTTTGCAGCACAGGTGCAGAGGGGTTTGATGAGCGTGTATCTTTAAATGCTAATTATTGCTGATAAGACATATACAGGGAACAAATCATTTTTAAACTGACTGACTTAAATTACGCTGAGGCGTGTGTATTACAGTGAAAGGGAAACAATGTTCTGCAGCGTTATAAAGGGCTTGAATAGCATTGCTGGGCTTCTCAAAATCCCTCGGAGCCAGTCTGACTCCTCCAAAGAGTCAACAGAAGATAATAATGACCTGAAAAGTTCACTGCCCAGACTGTATTCTTCTTTCAGCCTTCCTTCCCTCTGCTTTCTGAAATATTTACATTCTGCCGTTCAGCCTTAAACCAAGACATCGTAACTTGGATTTCCTTCTTAAGCAAAATCAAACCTCATTTAACGTGACCCCCCCCCAGTTAAATACTTTCTATTTATTTATTTATTTATTTATTTATTTTGTCGTGTAAAATGACCCCACAGGCTATATTTAGTGCGGGGAGATCTGCTCTCTGGATTAATGTACACAACAGCTGCAGAAACAGTCCTGCTGGAAGGGCATAGCTCTCCCCCTTGAGCTCTGACCATCTCTCCTGCCCTCTTTCTCAGAGAGAGTATTTGACTGTCAGTAGCAAATGTTTGGCTCAGTATATTGCAACATTAAGCAGTAATCAGAAGCCCATCTTAAGTTTTACAAAATAATATGCCAACAATTGACAAGAGAACAGAATAGCTCTTGAGTTTACGTCAACAGAACATAATGCAGATCATCCTAAAGACACTGGCTACTTTATCAACAGTTTTGTTTTGGTCACAAGGTTTACATTTATGAAGACGCTCTAGGGTTTAAGAGTGGAAACAAAATCAGCAAGCGTTAATGGAACTATTTCATAAACATCAGCACTGCTCTTCTCCCTCTCCTACACCTCCTGAAGGTTCCTAAGGTCAGGATATTTCTTTCTTTCTTTCTTTCTTTCTGTTGATTTTTTTTCATTCTGAAAAGGCTAACAAAATTAAATGGCAGCAGAAAGTGTTAGTTGCCATAGCTGAGCAGAATGATATTTACATATCAGAAATCGTACAGTCAACAGAGGAGTTAGGTTTTGTATCTGACAGACTATCATGGACAAAGAAGTGTGTTCCGTGATGTTTTCCTATTCCTTTCCATTCTTTGGAGATTTTACAATACGTCCTGCTGTGCCCCTGAAGGAAAGTTTCTTATCAACAGCTGCGAAGAACTAGCTATCTGGTTGTATTTGTAAAGAAATACAAAATTAAGATGGCTTGTTAAAAATTTACACAGCACTGTAAGAGCCATTAGGCAATGCAATCTAAATCATAACCTAATTCACTGGCTAAGGAAAAAAAAAAAAGTACTTTTCTATACTCGTTTTCAGGAGCAATAATATTCTACAAGGATGGGCAAATTATTCCACTTAAATATGATTTAAACATGATAGTTTATAAATATGGTTCAAAAGTGAAAGTTTTTATGTTGCAATGTTCTTAGGGAATCTTGGTGAAAAAGCATTAAAAAAGACAGAAGAGCAGATTAAAAAAAATACAGTGAGAGGTTGAAAATAGAAAGGCACGACTGGAAAAAACCTTGTGAGAAAAAATATCAGCCAGATTTCTTTTGTGTCTCATTTAAGGCTTGAGTGCTCTTTTTCACTAGGAACCAATATTTGTATGAAAACTGAATGTCATTTTGAAAACAAAAAGTCCACAGGTTGGAAATGACCAGACAAATAGAGTGCAAATGCCATTTAGTTTGCACACCATTGCTTTTCAGGGCTTTTCTTTGTCCAGTCTGTGCTTGTTCGGGCTGGCTACACAAGCACTCATTTGTCTGGTCTTCAGACACACGTGCACAATTCCTTTGACATCGGTGCTGTTTACATGCACGGGTAGAACAGAGAAATCTGCTCAGCACTGAAGTTGTGCAAATTCTCATTACAAGGACCTTATGCAGCGTTGTAATTTGTCAGACCAGAGTGAGGCTATGCAATATTCAAATCTCTTCTCAAGACAGAGCTGAGCTGTCCTCAAATAAAACTTTGCAGTAGTCCTCAGCCTCGTGCATTTCTGGATGTTTGCACTGCTCACCCATACTGCTAGAATAATAGGAATGACCTAGTTTAAATCATTTGGGTCACTGTCCATGAAAGTGGATTTGCAGTTTTGGCCATGAAAGGCTTGCAGTGTAGAGTGTCTGGACCAGGATAAAAGAATACTGTTGCCTGTTAGTTTTATTTTCCATTGTGGAGTTTTGTATCCTCATTCAGTACCAAACTGTGGACTTGTATATATTTGGGCCTTTCATACTGTCTCTTTCTCACTTGGGCAACCTCTGAAGGAATCTGTCTTGCATATTTTACTGAAATTAATAAAAACTTGTCCTACATTATCAGCACTTGAAGTACCACATTCAGAGCTTGTCCTAACATCTGTGGCCCAGCCTTCACAGGCCAGTGGGAGAGGAGGATGGAGGAGCATCCCAGGCAGTGCTCAGACTACTGTCATCTCTTTTTCGTTTTGACTTTCCAATTTGAAAATCACATTCAATTTATTTCAGTTTCAACTTGACTTTGTATGGAGTTTATGAAAGATATTGTTGAACCTTGTAGTTCAGGCAGATTCACTAAGGAGCAAAGAGAACTTGAGGCACAGCTAAGAAAGGGTCTGTGTTCTCATTTTGAGAACTACTATGGTACAATATTAATTGTGAACACAGAAGGACATTTTTGTGATCAGAGTTAAAAAAACAATGGTCTTTTCGTTATTATAGTATGAAGGACATGTTGAACAAGTTAAAGATCCTTGAATGTGCTTTTTCCTTGAAGAAGAGTTGGTTATTTTAGATTGCTTAGGGTGCCCATGACTGCTACACTGAAGTCATGGGCCAGGTGAAAAAGTATTTGAGGGCATGACTCCAAGTGCACATAGGCCTGTTGGAGAGTCTTCTGCAGAATTATTTGGAGGTGTGATTTAGCCCATCTCATTTCTGAGTCGATAAACTCAATTTTTTTCTTTTGTGGGCTGTGCAATTATGCTGTCAGTAGGAAAGGAAAGAGAAATTAGGGACAAAATACAGTGGTAATGAAAAGCACATTTCACCTCTCACATTTCTAGCACTATTTGCTTGCAAAACAGGTGCTCTTAAGTCTCTTCAGAAGTTTCTTAAAGCAAAATAGGTGCTTTTACAGCTCTAACGTTTAAACAATGAGTTACATTCAAATGTCTACGAGAGAAATAGTGAACATCTCCAAACAAGAGAAAAAGAGCTGTGTTACAGGAGACCAACATCACTACAAAAAAAGGTAGATTCTCTGCTAAAGAAATCTAGTCTTAAATATGCCAAGCTACAAATCACTTGCACTTGGTTTGATATTATTTACATAATTATCATAAAAATATCTTTTTATATTATGTGCAACTACAGTTACATTCAAATTATTTATTGCTTCAGCATAATATTAATATAGATGATGTCTAACTGTATATAGATAATTCATTTCTATATTCTTTTTTTCAATGAAAATTGAGATCGCTTTTTCAGTTTAAAAGGAATTTAGAATTTGTTTTACCAGTTAGAGTCCCAATCATTATCATAATTATTCAAAAATAACACATTGTCCAGCTCCCAAGACATTAAAGATTTACTAAAAATAATGAAATTTCCCCCAAATTCTACAGAATGGATGCTCTATAGCTGTTTTTTTTTCCTTCTTTCTTCCCTTTAGTTGTACGTAGGTCATACTTTTCAGTGTTTAAAATTCATGTTTGTAAAGTTTGCACACTACATGAGAACTAGCACAATTAACTGTTTGCCATTTACAAACAGAGGGGCTGTGAGGCTAGGGTTGCTAATGCTGCTCAAAGCTGCTTCAGGTAAATCCTGGGCAGTTTAACTGAAGTTCCTCTAGATTTATACTGCAACGTATCCAAGGGAGAAGCTGGCCTATCAGTTTTATCTACAGACGGGGGCCTGACACAGTTTATCTGAACAGAAGCAGCAGTAGCCATATATCAGTTATAACTGCAATTAAAAATCCTTTAAACAGTTGATATTTACCTGAAAGCCAAGTGCAACAATATATGAAGACATTTCAAACACCACCCCTATTAACAAAATAACGTTACAGTGAGCAGTATAAAGCCACCAGCCTCTCTTAGATTTGCAATCAAATGAAGCTTTAAGGTCTGGAAGTTATTAAATGGATTAAATGGAAGAAAATGAAAAATATGCTTTAAAAAAGACCATGTTCAAAAATACACCTGAAGAAGTAGAATATTTCCTAAACGTGGACCTGCAGCCTGCTTGTTCTTACAGGGATTTTGTTTCTGTCAGAAGCTGTTAGACTCTTGGGCTTGGAGGCTGTCTCCTCATTTTCCATTATTTAATTACATTACTTGGAAATGGGAATTGAGTCACCTCACTTCATCGATTCATTACAAGGAATGGAATTCAGAAGTACCAATGTGTCTAAGACATACAAGTAAATCACCTCCTTGTACACAGCTTTCTAAATACAGTTATTAAAGCTACCGTATACTCACACCCCCAAACACACACAGGGCTGCTAACCTGAGTCCTCTGCTCCAGCCCAACCTTTCGTATTGTGGAGCCTCTAAGTCTGTCCCCAGCAGCGATAGCACGTCAACAGGCAGCAAGCGGAAACGGTGACAATGGCAACTGCCAAGTGAGAATTCCTGCAAGCACATAAGAATGTGATTGTGATCTTTAAACGTGTGGGAGACAGAGTGCTCGTGTCATCTCTTAGCTTGGTTTGCATCGCTGCAGTCATACAGCTGAAATGCCCCTATAACTGTCAGTGTTCAACAGTGGATGGGTAAATGCAATTTGTTTGCAATTAATTAACTGAAAAAGGATATAGGCTATAAGATCTGCTAAACCTTCTAGTCATCAAACAGAGGTGCTGGACATACAGGTCCACAATTTCGATGTGCAAAGCCCACAGAAGTGCCACTATGCAAAGAAAGAAGCAGCAGTTTGCCAGCTGTTCTGATCCCAGGGTTTCATACAAAAGCAGTCTCAAAACAATGGCAGCTTCAAAAGCCAGAGAGGAGCAACATGTACTGACTAAAACTATTCATTTTTATCTACAAGTGAGGGCCAGAGAAGATGTTTAAATGTTTTCTGCACTAATTCTACTACTTGCAGATAGCCTTTTATATCATGGTTAAGTTGTTGCAGCCTTCGGGTACTTGAAGGGAACTTATCAACAGGAGGGAGAGCAACTTTTTACACAGTCTGATAGTGATAGGACAAGGGGGAACAGCTTTGAACTAGAAGATGGGAGATTTAGATTTGATGTTAGGAAGAAATTCTTTACTGAGAAGGCAGTGAGACCCAGGCACAGCTGCCCAGAGAGCTGTGGTGTTTGCACCCTGGAGGTGCCCAAGGCCATAGGTGGGCCCTGGGCAGCCTGAGCTGGGGGGGCACCCAGCCCATGGCAAGGGGTTGGATCTCCATGATCTTTAAGGTCTCTTCCAACCCAAACCATTCTATGGTTCTATGAATCTATAAGTGAAGGAGTGTCTGAAAGGAATGTCTTTAGGGCATTAAGCAGTCAAAGCTGTCTCTAACCAAACAGAACAGGGGACCTGCACTCACATGTACGTGTAGATGTATCTATCCCTTCAGTTTTGCTGAGATTTCACTACTGCTGTTTTCTTAAGAAAAAGCTCAGATTCTTTTAGTGATGACTCAGCAATAGGAAATGAAAGGGTACAGCATCCCACTGCACAAGCTTCCTGGAGAGATTTTCCTGCCTTCCATAAAATGATTTTCAAGTCAAGCTGCTGCCTAAACAATCTTTGGAATCTAATTCTGCCTCTGTGTATATTTTATCCT
The DNA here is from genome assembly GCA_013396635.1 of Penelope pileata. Lineage (NCBI taxonomy): Eukaryota > Metazoa > Chordata > Aves > Galliformes > Cracidae > Penelope > Penelope pileata. The sequence continues at coordinate 307,705 of WBMW01004360.1, read as the reverse complement.
AAAGATCATTTGGCTAAGAGAACACTGCTGTAAATGCAGGCTCTAAGAAAATCTGAAAGCTTCTGCAGTTAATGTGCTCATGGAAACTGAACTAGTGAACTGAAGAAGCACATGCAGTCAGTTTTGTTGATGACATCCTCTGAGGCCTTTCAAGACAATAGGAGCCCAGGGTCATTGCTGCTAGAGCCCTGGGAAAGCAAAAGAAGCTTCCTTCTTTCTTCACCAAAGAACTTGCTGTAAGCAATGAACCAGGCAAGGCTGGAAAACTGCTGACTGCTGGAGTCAGTCATCCCATTTTCAATCCTAAGCAGCACCAGGTTAGAGCTATCATGATTCATAACTAGCATTGCAGTTCCTCCCCTTGATATTGGTACACACAGAGGGTTTTCCAGTATGCAAAATTCTTGGTGCCTACTGTGTTTTTACTAGTTTGTCCTTCCTCTTGCTTCCTCCTTCCAGCTCAGCAGATGTACCTGCAGTTATGGCAGGCACATTGCTTGCCCCACGGTATGGCAGCCGTGTGCCACACAGGGCCTCACTCCCAGTGTTCCGTGCCACTACTGGGGGAGTGTGGGATGGTTTCTGTGTGGCCACAAAGACACTTTTGTCCCAAAGTCCCAATTAGGAGAAATTAAATGGAAGACTTGAGACATATCAAGGCCAGTTCCACATCACAATCTAAACAATACAGACAGTCAGGCAAAGAGAAAGACTGGATTCAAGCCCAGGTCTTAATTTTGGAGCTTAGATTCCTATTTTGACTATATAAAGGCTGAATTATTATTAATAAGCATTAATGAAACCTGTAATAGCATAGTTTTCCTCCTGATGGTATATTTTGCTCACTAGAAATACAGTCTGTATGGGTATTTTAGAAAATACGTTGAATTCAGCCCTATTGCTATCTAGCCCCCAGTCCTTGTCAGACTATATGCCCGGTTCATTTGAAACAAAGCTGATCTCCCCTGACTGTGAAATTGGAATGGCTTCAGCCTACTCAGTGCTTCCCTTCATCATGAGCCCTCTGTGCTGCTTGAAGAGAATAACTCCTTGCAGGAAATAAAAGAAAGAAAGAAAGAAAGAAAGGAACTGGACATCTTGTAAGGCTTCCTTGTAACTGGATTGTCTGTCAGCCTCACAGCACCATTAGAAATATCACATCATTCAAATTATCTTAAAACTTTAGTAGCCAAGCACTGCCTCAATGTGCAACATTTGACTAGTACCCAACTCCCTTACTAAAAATAGAATTACAAATTATCTTCTACACAGGCTGAAAATAGAGAAGAGTTAGATATAACATTCTGACCCTGAGCGAGCTCAAAAAAGAAAAGGAAGGCTCCCTGAGGACTAAGAATTTGGCATCAGATTCATTGTCATCAGTATCTTGCTTCCCAACACCAGAAGGAGTAGTCTGCTCCTTTCTATTCTTTCTGCTTGGATGAACGTAAGGAAGGAGTTGCTCCAGCTCATTTCCTGGGGAACTGTTTGTTTTCTCCCACCCATACCTGCTCAGCTGCCCTCAGAGGGGCAGAGACAAGGCTGAAGAGGGATTTGGCCATTTGCTTCTTACATGTTCACTTAGGACTGTGACAGACAAATGGTTTTTGCTCTGCCACATATAGCTGTGCTGCCTAGCCAGGTCGTCTGAACAGAAGATGCTTTATCCAACTGCATTACAGCTGGTCAAAATGAACCATCAATGCAAGGAAGTTTTGATTAGATCACTTTCATTTCCTCTACCATTTTATATTTTCATCAGCTATAAGCACCCCTGATTTTGTTATTTAGCAGTAATTTACATCTATTTTTCCTCCTTTGGCTATCCCATCTAAACACACCTTCTTTGAGAGTGTCTCACCCTACTGCAGCAACAGTCTTAAGGGAATTAGCAGAAATTATTTCTTTTGTGTTTCAATGCTGTGTTCAAAAGATGAGTAGGACATACAAGACCCAAAACAATGTGTCAAATAACCATGCAGAACAAGCAGTTGCTTTACTATGGCTACGTGCGGAAAAGCTGCACAGTGATTAAGAACCTCTGTTGAAAGACAGCTCCTACATGGGAAATTCAAGCAATATCTTCACAACAGAGGAAAAGAAAACCTTGAGTCAGGTGATTTTCATACACTCTCTCAATAATGTTAATGCAAAAGTTCTTTATCCGACTTCAGAGGTTTTAATCTCACACTTGCACTTCTGTAGACTGTCCACTGTTCTCTAAGGAACCACATAGTCCTTCGTCAGCTCTGATGACATTTGCAGACCCTGGAGATCAAATTACGACATGCCATTCTGAAATGTTTCAGAAAGAGTGGCCAAGAAACCTGGCAAGCTAAATTTTGCAATCATGTTATACCTCTCCAACCTTGTAAAATACAACCTTCAGCTGTAGCATCTAAAACTACACAAAGACACCTACAGCTAGATGTTATCATGTAGCCATAGCCACATGTAGAGGTTAGCATGGAGCTGCATCCTTCCAGAGAAAGCCCAAGAGCCTGTACTTCCTAAGACATCCCACTAGAAGAACACATTGGTCTCCTTTTTTTCAGGCTAAAACAGTTGCATGGTGCAGAGGAAAGAGCTGGCTGTGGCTCTGTATCTTTCCTTCTGTTTTTGAGTAGTATATAAGAAGGCACACAGGGAGTAGGTCCAAAGGCAGTTTGGCCCTACATTACAGCTATACTCCAGGTCTGCGGTTCATTCACGTGCAAGCAGTTTGTCTCCAAGCTGTAAACTCGTTATGTTAGAAGGTATTTAAACTCTTCAGAGCTGAAACCATAGATTTAGCTGTGACCTTTACAGTATAAAGTGTGCTATCAGCACATAATCAAGATAATGTAACCCCTTAAACACACTCAGCTGCAGTAAGGTTGCACAGCTGTTGAAGAAGTAAAAGCTGAGCAAGCGAAAGTGGTATCCGTAGATCTGGAACTGTACGCCTTAGGGAGTCCTCTTTGTTCTCCTGTGAGTTTATATTACATACTCCATCCAGTCACGAAACAGCTTATTGCATTACCTCATGTGGGCTTTCCAAATCAATGTTCTCTTATGCACCACAGCTTCACTGAAACACTGTGCCAGTTAATCTAACACCAGCGTTTGATCAGTATAGCAGGCCCTGGCTCAGCTGCAGGAGGAGGCAGGAGGTGCTTTACAGCTGGAATTTGCACTCAGGACTAGATGGGGTGTTTAGAACTATATAATTTATATGGTATTTTAATTGTAATTTTTCCTATAGGCACAAACTTATCAGTATCTTGGTTGGGTGCCTTTATTGTGTTACTGAGTTTACTTGTTTCATATTACCAAAACAAAAGAATGAAATCAATACAACTAAAACGTTAAAGATTTCCAGAGGAAATAGAACTTGATCACAACAAGTTGTGCATCAGGGATTTAGGGCTCAAAATGCACATCAGAATACGATAGCTTCATTGGTGAATATAAAAAGTTGGAATGGAAGCTTTCCTTTCCCTAAGCAAGGAAGAAGGGCTGTTTCTCACATTCCTGGAACAGATACTGTAGCAGCACAAGCTATTGCAACCTGACTTGCTTTTTAACACACCTTTTCCAGGGACAACTGTCCCTCTAGCAGAGCAGAAAGCCTTCCGCAGCAGAGATAGCTTTCTTACTGTTCTTCTCTTTCACTGGCAACTGAGGCCGTCACATAAGGCTACGACTGAAAATGGCTGAGGCAAGGGCATGCATGTTCCCTTCTCTTGATGCCAGTACAGGAACAGAACTTTCTGCAGATACAAAGCAGATACCTTGGGGCAGGAGTATTTGAAACCACCACAGCAAGGCTTGCCAGGCTGTAAATGGAAGAGATCCTCAGAGAGATACTGTGCACTGCATGTTCTGAGCAACAGCTCCACTACAATCTCATGCACTTGTTTCAGCATTTGTGAGGTATCAGCTCTGAAAGGTTGTGAACAGTATTTGTCCTATTTGTCTTATTGAAGCCATCCTAAGATTAGCACATTAATAGGATGTCTGAATTGCTCTACATTTATATTGGCTCTTATGTAAATAAAAAGGGAGAATAACATGCAGAAGTGCTGACTTACATATCAAAAGGGGGGACTTAGCTTCACTTACCAGGCATGCAGATTAAAAATGGGCTTTCTAATATTGTCTTCTCATCTCTCGTGCATTTTTTTCGGAATCTAGATGACCTAAGATAATGATTTTAAAGACCTGCAGTACAAACTATGTTTGTATTGAATAATGACATAATTCTCTACTTTACTTACTTTAAATAGATACCTTATTAGAAATAATGCTTAATTTAAGAAGACATAGTACATTAAACATCATTCTTGTTTCCTATAATGCAATATCTTTAAGAATTTTAAATGAAAAATTGTCATTACAGAATATATTTGTTCTTCTCTCCCCTTTGCCTTCCTCCCCTCATCCCTCAAATGTTTTTGAGGGTTCATTTACTTACTACTTCAGTGTCTTTCAAGCTAAATTTACTTAATTTAAAAGTACTGTTATTCCTCCACAGCTTTCAGTCCTTGAAATATGCAGCATTTAATCTATTTGATGAGGTTGTTTCTCAGCTCACACATCAGCAATGATAAAGATTTGACATTGAAACTCAGTTAATAGCTCTGCAGTTGAAGTTTTGCCTGGAACACGGTACAAATTATCACACTTGCAGCTGCTTTAGCAATACAAGGCTACCGACAGTAGAAAGTTATAAATGCTGGGTTTCACTGAGCAAAGGCAACAGTATCTGGCAGCATGTACAGGAGCAGGCCTTTAACACAAGGCCATACTTGCGAGTTAATATCCAGAAAACAGCTGCACTTGGAAAATGTTGTGTTCTGCTTTGCAGAAGCCTGTAATTATAGAATCACAGAATCATAGAATGGTTCAGGTTGGAAGGGACCTTAGAGGTCATCTTGTTCCAACCCCCTGCCATGGGTAAGGACACCTCCCACCAGACCAGGTTGCCCAAAGCCCCATCCAGCCTGGCCTTGAGCACTTCCAGGGAGGGGGAATCCACAACTTCTCTGGGCAACCTGTTCCAGTGTCTCACCACCCTCACAGGGAAGAATTTCCTCCTTATATCTAGTCTAAATCTACCCTCTTTCAGTTTATAACCGTTACCCCTTGTCCTATCATTACCTATCCTAATTCTGCGCAATCAACAAATTTGCTATTGATAAGGTGGTCCTATTTGTCCTTTTTATTGGCAGCATGCAAGACGACAGTTTAGAATCCTCAACTTCAATATCTCAACTTCTGAGGGAAAGTTATTTAGCTGAAACTAAACATCAAGGGAACAGTGAAAGAAGCAGATCAGAACCAACTTCACATAACTTCCTTTACGGCAACAGTTCTGGTGATTCAGATGAGGTAGCTGCCCAAGATGACCTTCCAGATCTCTCTGCCTTTTTGAGCCAAGAAGAGTTAAATGAAAGCGTAAACCTTGCAAGACAAGCTATTGATCAGAATCCACTGGAAGCTAAACAGGATGAGCTTCAGACACATTCGCATCATCCCCCGGAACAACTGAAAAACACAGGAAAAAACAAACAAATGGCCCACTCTACTGCTTTAAAAAAATCAGACAATGGCCTGCCTGCAAACTTTTGTCAGGACCATGCCAGAGATACAAAAGGTTCCAAAGGGAGCTCTCAAGATCTAAAGAAACACCTTCCCTCTGAATCAGAATCAAAAAAGGAATTTCTAAACAAGGCAGCAGATTTTATTGAGGAGCTCTCTTCACTTTTCAAAGCTCACAACTCTGAGAGAATAAGACCTCGAACATGCAAAAATTACAAGAGCAAAATTGATTCTAAGAATAAGTCTGCTCAAAAAGGTAGCTCTACTCTCTCTAGTACGTCAGAAAACAGAGAGAGGCTTTCCATTCCACTACCTCAAGACTTGGAAAACAAATCAGAGAAAACATTTGAAAAAATAGATGATCAACTAGCAGCAAACTCGGAATCTATCAACCAATTGACAAGTGCAGAACTAAAAACCGAGTCAGAATCTGCGTCTGTGTACTCTGATGAGCCCATCGGACAGCCACCGCGCTTCACTCAAAAACTGAAGAGCAGAGAAGTTCCCGAAGGAACCAAAGTGCAATTGGACTGCATTGTGGTAGGAATCCCAGCTCCTGAAGTCAGGTAAACATATGCTGCACTTGGCATTTTGTGTATCTGTAACAGTAGGTGTATGCCTTACTCTTGCCAGATATTTTAATGCATATACTTCAGTAATCTGTGGCAGAAATCCCTTGACCTTGGTTACTAAAATTGATTAAGAAGAACAAATGCTTTCTTTAAATCATACCAAAGGTTGTTTACATTTTAAGACAGCTCATTTTGGAGCACACTGTTTTCTTTGAACTGTAGAGAACCGTTTTTAAGTACTGTATGTGTATAATTAAAAGAAACCGCTAACTTCTCGGTGGGAAGTTTACAGAAACCAAGACTGTTTGTGTAAACTGGCGAATAAAAACCATCAGTGACTGTGAGACCTCAGACCGATGTCTGAAGGTCTTTGAGATGGGGGAACGTAGGTTCCTATAAATCAAAACGATCCACAAACAAACAGAAAAGAAAGGACTTCATCTGAGTTATTATACAAATAACCACCAACAGCTCAGTTCTAATTCAGATTCTGACAGCTATTCTACCACAAGCTCAGAAAAATCAGTTCCATTCTATCAATAGGACACTGCTATTGACACTGATCCATGTTGTGATTACCCTGCTAAGCCTGACCACTTAGTTTTCACCTATATCTATGAGGATTTCGAAGGTTAAGGAAGTAACATTTGCAAAGATCACTGAAGATGAAAGGAAATGTGAAAGAGCTATGTTTTATTCATCAGTATCATAAATAAAATGAGAGATTACTATACATTTTAAATTTATCTTGAAAATTCTTAACCTCATTGGCATTTCTACATTGAAGTTTGTTCTCATAGAGCTAGTTAGCAAAATTTACCTCTTGTTAACATTGGTGGAATTGTGTTTCCTTTGTTGGAATTCTATCAATCCAATAGAAAGGAAAATTCTATCCATCTTCTAGAGAAGTGCTATACTTATGTGCATCCTAATGTCTGCAGTATCATAGATTCCTTTAGTCTTGGTGGTTGCCTATTCTTCTATAGGCATTTTAGAGCTGTGCTGCTTTTCTAAACATTGAAAATAACTGTCTCCAGCACCCAGTTAAGGGACTGTGAGCTTCACAGACAGTCCGCTTTTTCCAAAGGTCAGCTCATTGCAACAGTCCTTGTCTTCCTCATACACTCAGACAATGGCACGACTGCCACTTCTGCTGCAGTCAGCACCTTGATCATCTTTTCCACCAAACTAATAGGAACCATTATCAAATGAAAATTATTTCAATTTCCAAGGATGGAAGGTCCAAAGATTTCTGTGGTGAAGAATCTTTGTCTAGAATCTTTGTCTTCTCCCTTGGATTTCTGACACACCAGCTACTATTTTTCAGAAGGAAGAAGCTTTCACAACACATTATTAAGTATATAGGAACAAGAATGTACAAATAAACCCTCTTGTTTTCACTTGTCTTCAGTTATGGACAATCTTGTCATGAAGAAGAGAAGTTACATGGCCTATAGGATCTCTGAACTGTGACTGCCAGACCATTTTGTCCCACTGGTGCCTTCATTAGTATCATATAGGTTCTCAGTCCCTAACAAGACCTTGTCCCATGGTGCCACTTAGGGTCTCTTGCCTATGACGATAACATGAAGGACTAAATGGTTTGGTTTTAAAAGAGGTACCTCTGCTGAAGCTGGAGAAATACGTTGTTTGAGAAGCATATGCTTTCTACTATGCTCCATGTCCAAACTCACTGCTAAAATGAACAATTTTGAGGCATACTCTTGGTGGAGCTCGTGCCATTATAAATGCTTTATTGTGTTCAGCCCTTAAATGCATAGAGGAGTCTGACCAAAAAAAAACTGTGCCAGGAATTTGCTTTTTTTGATAGAAAACAGAAAGGATATATAATCACTCCCCAGATAGTTGCACCCCTCTCTGAATACATCACTTGCTTAGAAAGCCTTTGAGACTTATTTGTCCAGGCACTTGTCGGGTTAAATTTTTTGATATTAAAGATGCCAGTAGAATCCATGGACATGACAAAAAATTTCTTTTCTCATTGTGCATAATTTATAGGAATAAATAAAATAATTTCCTTTTATGTATATAGACCTGTATACAAACTTAATCTTGCTTTCTCTGTATTTAGAAAGGGTGAACGCCAATTTGTTTGTTTATAGGCACACACTCTGGTATTAATAATATGTATTTCTCCAGAAGGCCCCACCATCATCCTTTCAAAAGCATGTCATGCCCATGCCTTTGACACATACATAAAATTGAAAAGGTATTAATGCCATCTAAGTTTAGGTGTTTAACAAGTATCTGAATTAGAAGCTGACACTATAAAGTCACTGGAGCCTCACAAGGGCAAATCAGAGAACTCAAGAACAATGACTCATCCTGTGGAGCATCCATGGGCAGCCAGGATGCCTACCCACCTCATTCAGGGACCGTTCCATTCCACAGAATTGCATGATGAGTATATTCGTAACTTGGGTCTATTTTTGTCCTATCAAAAATGAAAGTTTTCCATTGAAATTTCTGTCTCAACATTTAGTTTTGTTTGTTTTAAATAACAAAATAATCTCTGTAAGTGAATGACAGTCAATACAGGAACTGTTACACTTGTATAGAATTTTCCAATGAAAAGTCTGAATTTTCCAATGATAATACACTGCTGTCAGGCACTGTACTGCTCCATCAGAAATGCGTGCATGGTTTACTAGCTCGTGCTTGTAAGAAGAGTAGGGTCTTAGAAGAGCTGACATAGAAGACTGGAGAGAAGGAAATGCCTTTCTAGGGGCATGGACATACAAGCAGGTTACCAGAGAACACAAAGCGTCTATGCCAGTTGCATTATCTGCTCCATGGAATGCTCTTACTCTGAAGTAAATGACAGAGAGTACCTTGCATTCCGCACAGCATGTTAGGCCATGAGGGTTTGAGTGCATGACAGAAAAGAGAGGTTATGTAGGAGTTACTCACATGCTGATGTCCCAGTGCCAGTGTAAGTAGAGACAGGGAGAAAGAAAATCCATAGAGAAAGTAAGTCCCAAGCAGTTAGGCTCAAGAAAAAGATTTGGCTCAGCTTTCAGTTTCACAGTTCAAACAAATGAAAGATTAACCACAAGGGTGCAAGTTTAAACCCTCCCTTTGTGCGTGTCTGTGTGTGTATATGTGCTGTCAGCTGGGAGAAAGCTGGGAATGTTAGCTGTCTGAACAGTTTCCTAATCATAATCGTTGGTTACCGAGATTGGTGTCCTGTTCATCCAAGATTCTTTCAACTCCACCAATGTGTAGGAGTAACAAGAAAAGGTGTAAAAAATTCATTTGCATTAGTGATGCATGCTCATGTGTTTCCAATCATCATGGCCTTTTTAGTCACTGCTACAGCAAGAGAAAAACAGAAAATGTAACAAATTCTCGGGTGTGTTTTCCATTAACCATGGGGACTCTGAATGCAGGTTTCCTCACTAAAAATAGTGCTTGTCTTTGATCTGCTGTGTAGAGCTTACAGAATAGTGATGAAAGCATCTTGTTGGGCATAGTTGTGGAATTGTGTCCAGAACTGGGCTCACAACTGGCAACTGCACTGCTTTAGGGCAGTTAGAGTTTTCTGAGGTTTGTGGTCAGTTTGGTATCGAAGAAGCTGTGCAAGGAGAGAAGAATTCTAATGGATAAGCAAGACATAAAAAAAATCAGTAGTCCCAGGAATGGGATAATTAGCAAGGTGACAAACTGATGAAAGAAAGCTGGCTGGTTTGGAAGCGTGATTTCTTTTTTCCTCAGTCTAGCTGAATGCCAACAAATAAACAAGCATCCCTCGGACACTTGTGCTAATTCATACTTGCTTGTATCCTGCAGCTTACACTGGACTTCCTAATCACAAAAATGAATCCCAAGTTACTCATAATGCTTATAATATATACACTTACAGTGCAGTAGTGGTATTGTGGGAACCCAGAGCATTGTGTAACAAGAACAAGATTTAGCAAGCTCTGTAATATCATTTCTCAATCACCACTTGCAGCAATCAGGGAGTTAAACTGATGTAATGGGGATTATAAGGGAGGAAATTAGAGACAGCAGGTTTAGAAAGAACCACAAGAATGGATAGGACTAGAAAATGTGTTGAACATTCAGATACCACGTTTGAAAGTGAGACAGTAGGAAACAAAACAGATGACGTAAAAAAACGTGTAAATTACTTTCATGATGGATCTAGGATTAAAATATCATTGGCAACGATAGAGCAGTATAACATAGAGGCTTGGTGGGTAACTAATAGGGTTACCCACCCTATTAGGGTCTGGAGCATATGAGAGCTCACTGAGGGACAGAAAACTGGATGAAGGAGCAAGAGAAGAAACTGAGAATTGGTTACAGGATGAGGACATGGAAAGCAAAAACCTGCTTGAATGAATACAGATAGACCTGTCCAACCACTTTTAAGACAACTCAGCCTTCATGTAATAAGACCTTATGTTAGAGGAAGCTGGTTAAGCCCATCTATCTAGAAAGAAGTCTCCGTGAAACGTTACCCTTTCTCAGTATCATCAGTTGAATGCAGTGACATAGAAGAGAGGAACAAACACTGATAGTACAGTACAAGGGCCTATAGCTAATGCAAACATTAGCTCACATCTAAAGAGCACTACAACAATTATTGGTAGATTACTCTGACTATAATGCAGGTAAGAAATAAGCATTTAAGAGACGCGTGTAGCATATTTGCTCCTTCTCATGCTTCCTTCTACAGCTCTATTTCTGTATGAGTAATGATAGGTATGGTATTCACTCCTCTCCGTGAGGCGAGCACTCCTTATTCTCTCAAGTTCAGAGGTGCCTACATTTTTCCAAACTGTTTGGCACATCACTCTTAGGTTAATTTTACTTATGAATCACATTGCATGGCATACACAGCCATCCTGGAAGTGTCATGAGGATTTAAAGTTCTAAAAACAGGCTGTATGTCATAAGGTTTCCATGAAAGCATTCTTCAACATAGGCATACAAAGCTCAAAACATTCAGTTTAGTGCTGCTTTACTTAAGGAGACTAGATCTGCAACCAGTTCCAGATTTTTAAGATTCTAAAGTCACATCAGATTGGTTAAGATTTTTTTTTTCCTGGCTGCCAAATGAAAACATTTATCTGCTTTAGTGCTCAAAACCTAGAGAGGCAAACTTCTTTTACGTGCAACTCCAATCAAGTCAATGGATTAATACTTAGGATGACTTTGGCACAGCAGATGACGCTGCTTGTGCTTAATGTGAACCTGCTGTGATGAAGCTATCATTACAATTCATGGCAGGAATGAAATGTCAGTGACAGAGAGAATTGCTACTTCAGTCATGCCACGTATCTCAATGTCAGAACTCCCCTTGTAACTGACATTTAATTGCTACCATGTACAACTTCTTAATCGCAAGAATAAAATGAAATGTTAATAAGCAAGGGGTATATATGGCCATACCAGAGATTTACCTAAAATTTAATTAATTAATTTAATTTTACAAGACAGAATTGTTATTCACCTCTAAGTGCTGCAAAGGAATAACATATATTTAGCACACACTTTTTATGGTTAATATCAAAATAATTTCACATTTTGGTGAAAATAGTTTAGAACACACTGCACAGGAGAACTAAACCCAGATTTGAAACAGAAGTTAATTCCTAAGTTTTAAATCACTTATGTTGCAAATTTTGGAATAGTCAAAGGGGAAAAAAAGGCAAAAAATTAACTCAATCCTGTTTCATCAATCATTTGAGTTTCTAAAAGGAATATACTATTTGTATACTACTAAAATACCTGGAGGAAATAGGTTACACAATGTGTTTAATCTTGCTGATAGAAATTTAGAATTTGCCTCACAAGGGCGTGCAGTACAGACTTACCTATACACCAACACAACGGGCTAATTGGAAAAGCTGATCAGTAAGAACACAGAGTTCTTATACCTTACTGAGGATTCTATCGTAGCATTTTGTGTGTTTTGCTCTGTGTCACCTGACTGAGGAACCACGTTTGGATGGACACAAAAATATAACATCACTGTACTACATAAGTTATTTTAATGTTCTGGAAAGATGCTGCTGAAAATGAAATCAAATTCTATAACATGGGTATTCTCTTTGACAATTCTTCGTATCTGCTAAAATTAACATGCCAAAACAAGACTACATTATAAGGAAGAGGCATGAGGCAGGTATATAAAAAGACATGAGTAAGTGCCATGACTCAGCTCCTAAATGTATACAGTTGCCTACATGAGTTACCCACCCAAAAGTTGGCTTGTACATTCAAATTCCCAATGTGTGCTTGCAGTCACACAACCGCACATGAGCATTACGTTTTCTCTCCTGGAAACGTGAACATCGCCAATTACCACCAACTGCAAATCTTACAAACAACAGAAGAATAAATCATATTGTATACCAATCAAAAAAAATAAAAATAAAAAATCTCCCTTTAGGATCACAGGAATCCTATATAATTTCCTAGTCTGGAACCTAAAAATGGCACTAGTCAATTTCAAGGGATCTCTTTAATCAGCTCTGTGATGTACATTAAAGTATTTGTCCCTTGAGACTGCTACAAATTTCTTCTACTTACTCAGAGCTGCTAGAGTTATTCCTTTATCCCAGGCATTAGAAGCTTGTGTTCTGGATACCAAGGGCCTTGCATTTCATCTTGGCTACCAGCTGTGGTGTCTGTACCTACAGGTTTGTAAGGAGATCACTGGACAAATAAGCAAAGGTAATATGCACTGCTGGGGAGCCAGTCAAGAAGACAGCTGTATCTAATTACTAGGAGGGCAAAGATGCTGCTGCAGCCTCCTGACTGCCCCACCCCTTCTTTTATGGTTACTAACATGTATCAAAAGTGATATAGAAGAGAACTGGTATGGTTCAGTTATCCTAGATCCACATCTCCAACACTCTTGTGCAAACCCATTTTCATTAGACCAGAAATGGGGCAGCTGGGCCCAGGAACACATTTGAATTTGTCATCTTTTCTTCAGAGTGAGAGACCTCTGGGAAAAAAGTGAACATCAAGATGGGAACATTTTAAAGTAATGCTGCCAGTATCTGCACTAACAGAGCCCTAAAGCTCAAATGGAAGAGAATTGGGTAACTTTGGCTGAAGTTCTCTATACAAAGCAGCACCAGTTTCACTTTGGTAAAACCCTGCAAGAGGGATGTTGATGCATTTTACCACAGCTGTGAAATGTCATGGAAGTGAGATGGAGCATTTTACACCCTACTGGCGTTTTCTTTTAATGTGATGATATTTCCTACATGCCCGTCTACTGCACTCTCAAATGTTAATTTCAAAAAAGTTGTTTTGTTAGAACAGTTTTCATTTCTCCTTACAATGGAGGCTTGTAAAACAGGATAAGCAAGCAGATGCGGATACAAAGCACCACTTTCTAAGTTCTAGCTCTATCTACAAAAGATTGTCTTTCTAAAAGGGGAAACTGTGTTAAGCAGCATGATTCATTCTGCAGTGCAGGAGCTTCCCTCCATAACAAGCTGACCCGTACGGTTTCCAGGCTGTACACTCTGGGCAGTTAACTGTACAGCTACAGATTACACTGATGTGCAACTTGAGGTACACTGGGGAATACCCTGCCTGCTTTAAGAAAGCCATGCTGGACAGCCAGGACTGACGGTGCACAAATAGTACACAGTTTACTTCTTAGCTATGTCATCAGTATTTAAGTTCCAGTTCTGTATTCCTTCATGCCTCACAGTCCTTTAGAGGCTCCTTTTTCAATTTTACTTTATGCTTCTATTCAATTCTGGTTTTCCATGGTATGGACTGTCTTATAGCCTTTTTTTTTCCCCCAGCATATTCATCTGGGGTTTTCTTCATGCACAATTTTTATCACAGACTGCTGTAAAAAGTTATTTCCAAGAGGTGAATATAACTAAATGGTTAAATAGATTCATTTGTGTTTTTCTAAATGATCTGAGATGGAAACGTATCAAGGAACCTTATAGTATGAGCTAGAAAATAGGAATTATTACAATTTAATTATCAAAATTCTATCCTTAGCCTTTCCTCAATGAATCCTATTTGGTGCAATATGTAATATTAAATGCCTTTCCCATTACTGTGATAACATCAGTGCGTCCCCAAAAGCTAGCAGGTAGTTTTACCAAGTTACCATATCCAGATAGGTGAAACAATTATTCATTAAAAAAAAAAATAATCAATCAATCCAATAAAAAACTATTATCAGCATAACAGCCCCCAAATGCATATGCACAAAATGCGTTAATCAACCATACTTAGCTGAGAAAGCAGCAATGAACAGAAAATACAATTTTTTGTCAAGTTTTATACCCATTTACATTTCTGAGAAAAGTTAATCACAAGTTGGAATCACAAGTTTGAGGGAAGTTTCTTTATTTAGGATTTTTTTTTGCTATGCTTTAAGCCACAACACAGATCTGAATGTGCCTCAAGAGAAATTCAGAGCTGGACTGGTAGCGTTCAAACCTCACAGCTCCCCTTTCTTCTACTCTACTCTTGAATTCAATATATCAAGAAGAATATATCAAGAAGAATATATCAAGAAAAGTAAGTTCTAGAGTCACATAAACTAGTTTGTTAATGTGTTTAATATGTTGCAAAGAAAGGAGCTCTATCATTTGCTGTACTTGAATATTGTGAAAATCATAAATATTTTATTCCTATGACTGTTGATCCAACTTGCCTGCAGTACTCTGTTGGAACCTTCAGGCTAAAACCCATCCATCTTATCATCAGAAAACCTTCCAACATTGTCATTCTAGTTGTCAAGTTGCTTGCATAATGACAAACCATATCTATATCTATACATTTTTTTTTAACCTTGCAGGTGGTACTGTGAAGGGAAGGAGCTGGAAAACTCACCAGACATTCAGATTATCCAGGCAGGTGATCGACACTCGCTGGTTATCGTGGAGGCTTTTGAGGAGGATACAGGACGTTACTCGTGCTTTGCTTCAAACATCTATGGAACAGACTCCACATCTGCAGAGATTTACATAGAAGGTAACATTACAAATTGTTGCAGAAATTGGTTGCTGAAATGGGTAATACAGGATTAAGATAAAATTATGTATTTTGTACGTTACCTGCTTATTAGATTTGCTAAAAAAAAAGAAAAAATACGCAGCAGGAAGCCATTTCATTCAGTACTAACATATTTACTAATTCTCTGTAAAATACCTTTCAGACAAGTGGCTGCTCCTTACATATAATTTTATTATGCTGCTTCCCAGGGATTTTATATATTTCACTGAAAGATCAAAGCCTAAAACTATTGAAATTCTGATACCACCATATATTTTTTTGTCTGTGGTACCTCTACACAAATATATGACATCTCAACTTTGTGTCTAATTCTTATCAGATCCTCTTCCCTGGAGTCATTACGATAGACTGAATATAGGATAGCTGGTCTTTTTCCAAAAGAAAAATCTAAAAGTAGCTTGAGCCTAACCCATTACTGGGATGCTGTAATCAAAATGAATAGGGACACAGCAGCAATTTGCTCTTGCATTTGCGCAACAGATGTTGTAAACAAAACATATATCTGCAGATTTAAGTCTACCTATTTTCTATCTCCTTTTGCTACCTAGATTTTTTTCTACTTATCCTAAGAGACGTTTATATATTATTTCTTTTTAACACTTTTTTTGGTAAGGTTTTAGATTGCAACCATCACCATCTTAACAGGATTACAAATTTAAAACAAGCATGTAGAACTTTTTCTCTTCTTTTGTCTTTGTTTTGTTGCTCGGGCAGAAAGATGTAATACTACAAATAACATCACTGACAACAGTGTGACCATTCATAAATTAAAGCACCAACCCCACTTAATACAAGGGTTCTTTTGCTCTGCTGTTATTCTTCCTTCACATCTCTAATCTGACAGTGAAAGGACGAACCCTTTTTTAGTATCAGCGCTGCCCCTGACATTAATGAGACGCCTGCGCTTGGCAGGGGTTTCCTAGTCCTCGAGTCGGGCCAAGGCCTGCTTTTACCTGACTCAGTGCATGTTGGACAGAAGCCACGGCTGGTGGAGATGCTCACTGGCAGAAACCACAGAGAAAATGCGAATTCCAAAGGCAGCAAAGGCTGAAACAGAAGAGTAAAGTGTCTTAGGAAGACAGCTGGTAGTACACTGAGCTGATGTCTTCTCCAAGCTGTGCTACAAGGCACTAATTTATGAATAATAGCTATGATCCCAGCCTGCTTTTTTTTTTCCCCTTTTCTGAGAAAAGAAGCCCTTACTTGATCCACAACAGCAATTAAAGACTAATCATACCAGTGGCATTTTAAATAGAACCTGAGGAGTACTCAGGTACGCATTCACTCACGGATGCTGTTCTGCTCATTCCAGTTGCACCTCATTCTAAATCTACCTCACGTCAACAGCAGTTCTGCATCTTACACAGGATGTCATGTACAGCATGGATCACTTCCACTGCAATGTGATCTTTTTGTTTTGGCATTCCTTTATAATAAACACCCTGACACAGCATCCCTCAAATGCTCTAGAGGAAATCTTAGTAATGGTTTGTCTGATTCTTAGATAAAATTCTCCAAAAACCACTTCACTAAGTTTTTTTTATTTTCCTTTTTGGGTTTTCATAGGAGTCTCTTCTTCTGACTCTGAAGGCGAAACCATCAGAGACGAAATGGATCAGTAAGTTTAAAATAAGTTATAACTTCCTTATTTTTTATAGTTAAAAAACACGCAAGTGTCAATATTTCAGTTTCCATTAATATTTTGCAGCTTCTAAAATGTAGTCTTTTGTTTGGGCATTGTTTGGTGCCAGATGTAATCTAAAACCTGGGAAAGTATTTTATTTTCCTAAATGAAATCCATTCCCTGTTTATTTAGAACTTAATCCAGTGCTGTTAGTCTTTCAAAATCAAAGTTTTTCTATTAACTGGAAAGGGAGCCAGACTGGTCCAAAACCAAAATAGTCACTGTTCTATTTTGAACTCCTTTGGTATGCATTAATTCAACAGGAATTGCCACCACTGCTTTATAAAAAGCAAACTTTAATCTGATAGACTTATGCCCTGTTTTTTCCCTCATTATTTATTTCGGAGGATTATACTCATTGCAACTTTCATTTTCTTTTAAATCACAAATACAAAACACTGCAGTGTGCTTGACTGACCTCAGGCTGACATAAAGCAAATCTTGTTTTAGGTGATTTTTAGCTCAAAGTCATAAAATATTCCAGGTTGGATTGGTTTACAGAGTGTGATAAATTTAGAAGCTTAAGACAAAACTTAAGATCAAGAAAATCTCACAGATTTGGGGATCAATTCTAAGTTTTAGATTGTTCTGGCTCAGAACTTTCCAAGTGTCTCAAGTACAGCAGCTTTTCTCATTTATCTCATTAGTTGTTAATGCAGTATTGATCCTGATCCTAATTCTGATCATCATTACTTGATGGCATCTCTAGGCTGCTTATCTCATTAAATTTTGAAGTAATGTATCACATTCTGCATTTCCTAGGGAAGAAAAAGAATGCTGTTCTGACTTTGTAGCTGAATGTCCTCAAATATTAGAATTAAGAAAGATCAGGCTTGGGTAGAATCAGTGTCTTTTTGTTTTTCCTTCGCTTCCAGCTCTTATTGCATGCATCTGGACACCCATTATATTTCTGATTATAGCTTCCTGGGGGTTGAAGGCTTGCCTTCCTGGAGGGGTCTGTGGTGCATTCCAGAGCAGCCAGTGCATGTCTCAAACTGAATTGAAAAAAAAAAGTCTCTTCATTGTCTGCATCATTTTACTTAGCAATAGAAATTGAGTCAACTCTTTTACTTCCGTACAGAAGCAACATAGGCTGATTCTTACAGAATGTATCAGAATTCAGTCCCAGAAGTGAGGCTGGGGTTGACATGCAGCTGGTGCAGACGTAACTAAAGGACATACATGTAGCTCTAACTTCCAGTGAAAGAACTTCTTTCTGGTTAATATTTCACAGCAACCTAAAGCCAGCTGACCCCTCCCCGAAGGCAGCACCTCCTGCTACCAGAGCTGCAGCCAAGCATCAAGAAGCCTCCAATGCACCATCAGCCGTGGTTCAGCCTGTGTCTGTACCTGTCCAGCCTGTGGCTACACCAGTTACTCAGGTAGGGGAGACAATATGTTTTATTTCACGAATCAAAGGCAAGCTCTTAAAATGGTGCTTTGTCTACAGCCAGTGACTCAGAATCCCAACATCTTCTAGTTTTCGCTTTGCTGTTGTACATCGGCTTTGAACCATGCAGCCAGACAGTAATTGCATACACAGAGGAGATGCCCTGGCTGCCAGCTAACCTTTACCACCTGGCAAAGGGAAGGGAACTTTTCATCCCCAGGGCACAGGCATCTCTGCAGCAGTGAGCAGAAGGAGCAGCTGCTGCTAGCTCAGCCAGCGGCAGGCTGTGCGCACTCCAGCCG
The DNA here is from genome assembly GCA_013396635.1 of Penelope pileata. Classification (NCBI taxonomy): domain Eukaryota; kingdom Metazoa; phylum Chordata; class Aves; order Galliformes; family Cracidae; genus Penelope; species Penelope pileata. Next base: position 289,138 of record WBMW01004360.1, on the reverse strand, counting down.
GTCAGAGACCGCGTGCCGTGAAGGGCACTTGGAAGCGTAAGTCAACTCACTGGCATCTTCACATTGCAGCCTGACTCCATCACTTCCAACACCAGCAGCCTGGAACTTTTCTCTCTCCCTCTCCCACAGAAGAGTTTGATTAATGCTAGCATGCATTTCTAGACTTTTTGGTTGCAAACTCTCAGAATAGTCATAACTGCAAATTCTTTCTTAATAGGAAAGAATAGTGATACTTATTTATAAATAAAACTGAAAAGTTAATGAGAACCTCCCTCTATAATGCCTTTAGAGCCTAGAATTAGGTGGTAACCAATGAACAGATACTGAACAGATGAAGTAATGCAAGTTTACTTTTGACTACAAAGAAGACAGAGCTAAGCCTTTGTGATATATTTTGACACAGGTAGCCTAAGGAAAAAATGACAGTTATCTCAAAAACTTGTTGCCACTTTCAAGCTTCTTGGCGTGTAAGACAGTGTCTATAAAATTCAGCAATGTTCTCTTGTATCCCTAATTCTGGTGTTCTGAGGGAACTTCTATTGCAACTAAAGAGAGAAACTCGACTAATCAGGTTATACAAATGAGCTTTCCAGTAGTCAACACTGGAGCAACTTTTATTCACTGCATTAAATATTTTGCTCTGGACATCACTCACCAAAATCTCTTCTGTGTCATTCCATGAGCATAAAGGATAGTTTACACTCGCTTAGGTGACCAAGCAATGATTTGCCCTGCAATCTGACAGCCAGACAGGTGTCCGCTTCCTTTCAGAACCCATACTTTGTGTTTCTAGTACACAGCACCTGAATGATTCTTTAGTCTAGGGTTCTGTGACAGCAATGCTTTCTAAACTCAGTATATTTTCCACTATTCAGTCCCAGAAATGATTTAACCAAGAGTAAAAGTCTTACAGGAAGCCCCATCCATTCAAAATCCAAGAAGAGGAATACCTGAGCCTTTCAATTTTTGACATATTTAATTTGCTTGTAAAGGATGTATCATGTTTATCTTATATATGGAAAAATATCCTCTGTCCACCTGACCACCACGTGATATTTTGCAATCTACAGGCTCAAAGCCCCACCAACTATTTGCAAGGACTGGATGGAAGACCTATAGTGGCTGCTCCTGTATTTACAAAGGTAACTTGTTTCATGACGTATTTCATAACTAAAGAGATGAATTCATTGTATAGAGAGAGAATTAAAACTTTCCAACTGTGAAAGGAAATACAGGAATTACACATTTCTTAAGGCATTCAAGCACTCAAGAGTCTTTATGAAATCTTACTGAAATCAATCTTACTTCCAGTCCAATAAAACACTTACTGACTGTGTCTATTCATTTTCTCTGTTAGATGTTGCAGGATATTTCAGCTTCTGAGGGGCAGCTGGTGGTCTTTGAATGTCGGGTGAAAGGAGCTCCTTCCCCAAAGGTTGAATGGTACAGAGAAGGAACACTGATAGAAGATTCTCCAGATTTTCGGATATTACAGAAAAGTACGTTTCTTAGGGGCAAGCAACCAAATGCTAACACAGCAACACTTTGTGTTCCTTACTACAATGGTAAGAACCACATAAGCCACATTTACAGCAACAAATCTGGGTCTCAGAAGCCAAAATTGTGGATGAACTGAACAGCACACTCACAGGTAGTATTTGTCTCAGATTCCCCAAACTCTTGCATTGTTTTGCCTTCTGCTCTGATCCCATTGCTACTTCAATGCTCTTTGCTAACTCAGCCTTACTTCTGCTGTTTTTCTTTCTGCACCACTGATGCAGAGTTCCACTGCCTATAAAGTGCCTCATCTTTTTCTTAAGTTTAAGTGCCTACGGACAGTGGCTTGTGTACTTATCCACAAAAATAATGTGATGGACACATGAGCATTCCCACATACTGCAGCTGAAATGTCTGTAGTTTTCACGTAAGCCTTTAGAAAAAGTCTTTTGCTAAAACTCAACAGAAATTCCTTAAATATCACGCTAAATCAAACTAAATAAAAGACTGTTTTATCATGACTTGATTTTATGTGCGTAGTAGTCTCAGAAATTGTCTTCAGCACACACTAAAGTAATACTAAGGCTGCAAAAATCTCCTTGCAGAATTTATTTTCTGTTCCTAAGTGCTCGGAGGTTCATAATGTACAGTGGATTTGACATACTATTGAGTACAAGGCTTGGCTTATCTCTGTCACCCCTTAAACAGAGAGTTGCATCAAAGGGAATATTCCATCATATAGAGAAGATCAAGCTTTATAGTTAGAGTTCAAGGAAAAAAAAAATACTGGCAAAAGTAAATATATTCAATCTACTAATTCTGTTTGTTTTCCCTTTAGAACCACGATCTATGGCTGAACCAGGTGAGTATCATCAAAAAGCTCACACTGTTTTTTACCAATATGGTAAAAACCAATATGGTGATTAAACATCACAAAATCTGAATAATTTAAACTCCATAATTTAATTAAAGCAATTTCTTAATCTGCCCATGCTCTATAGCTACTAGTGAGATGTATTTCCCTGTAGAACGTTCCATAAAGGTATGACTTGAATTAATTCTTTCACTTTTCATGAAAATAATGTTTCAATCTTGCTTTGATGCAGTTCTGTCTTAGGACCTAACTGTTAACGTTCTTAAGAGCTGAAGATTAATAACATTAATGTGTGAGGGTCCCCTATATCTGAGGTTCAGAACTACACCAGATGATGTGGGATTGAGCTATTTTTATCTAGCTCACCAGTTAGGGAACATTGCATCAGATGTTTAGCCATGTCAGCCATTCCCTTTGCTCTCTACCAGTGTAATACGAGAGTATCACATCAGGTGTTCCACCCCTGATATCAGCAAATCCTAAAAAAGTGGCTGGATTTGCTAATTTTAAGGGTCAGAGCAGAACATAGACTACTGTGCTTGATTTGAGCAAAGGGGTCTTACAGATTTTGATTGCTTCTCCATAAGACAATCACCCTCTCTGCTACTGTTTTAACTTAAAAAAAAAATAGAGTAGTTTCACTATTAAACAAGTAGAATTTTCTTGAGACAGAAAATTACCAGTTATGGAATATGGACCTTGGTAGCTTTTCTCCTTGCCATATTAAAAGCTTTTTTCCCCAAAAAGTGTCTTGAAATAGTCTCCAGTGAAATCTATGGGATTATTCCTCTCTGCAATGTCTATGTCTCCTAGACTTAGGAATGAATAAATGGAGCTTCTACCCTACCAGCACCTACCGATGCCGTTCCCTTACTGTCCAGTGGCATCACTGCTGAGTAATGTGAAGCAGTTTTTAGAGGGCAATCAGTTGGGTGCAGTTGTCACTGCCTCATCACCTGCTGCTCATTCAGAAGGAATCTGGACTTCTACGCATGCAGTGGTTGGCAAATCCAAGTACTTAAACTAGATATTATAATGCCTAAAACTAGTTCTGCAATTCTACTACTGTAATAAACTATTATTCTCCTATAGTTGCTAGCAAATAACCTCTTTGCTGATACTGGATTCTCCTCAGTGATGACATGAAACAATCACGTTTAACTGTGGTATGGTCTTCTACAGAAATGCTCATAAAAAATAATCCTGTGAAGTTAAGGAATGTTTCTTGCAAAATGGCAGCAAAGTAGCCACTGGCTGTAGAAGAAATGCTATTAGCCTGTGTTTCAATGCCCTTTAGATGTTACCCTCCCTCCTCATCCCAGCTCCCTGATCAAAAGAAAGATGTAAAATCACAGAATCACAGAATTGCAGGGGTTGGAAGGGGCCTCTGCAGATCATCTAGTCCAACTGCATCACTGTAGGTATTTATCAGGTGGCACTGCTGCCTGGATGTCAGATACTGGTCAGGCAGGAATGTCATAATCCCAGATAGAGTTTTCAAGACAGAATTTCAGTTTTGCTACTACAATTTTGCACTCACATTTGTCATGCCCACAAGAGTCTCCTTCACAAAGAAGAGGAAAGGCAACTTCTGTAAGCACAACTAGCACAATCGCCTCTATCTGCAACTGCACTAGTACTTGTGAGAAATGCTGGCCAAAAAGAATGTTTTGCCTTTCTTCACCTTACAGAGTGACTCTGCTTGAATTGTTTCCAGTTAATTATAACTGATCTTTCAATCTGCAAGGATAGATATAACATATATTTCAATGACTTGTGAGTAGAGTGCATTATATTTCTCCAAATTCAATTTTAAGTTCTTGATAGAGAAAGTCTGCTCCATGTGACCAGGAGGACATTCTCTAATGTTTTCCAAACACTGCTGCCACCTGTTCTTCACTTTTGTTGGGCATGCTGGAGCACAGAGGGTACCAGTTGCTGCAGACAATGCTGATAACAGCTGCTGCACACAAAGGCTGCCAAAACAGATAACACAGATGAAACGAAAATCAAACTGAGCAAGGTGGAAAACCTTAAGGAAATGTCCCCTAGTGTGGTCAAGGCTTTGTGTTTGTTCAATGTGTGCTCATTAAAAGCTATAATACTGCTCTGATGTTTTGCAGAGGAAATTTGTACTCTGGTTATTGCTGAAGTATTTTCAGAAGATTCTGGCAGTTTCACCTGTACTGCAAGCAATAAATATGGCACAGTATCTAGTATAGCTCATCTAACTGTCAAAGGTAAGAGATTGTTTCAGTCCTTCGCTTGCTAGTAAACACAAGCAGGGCAGGCTGTGTGGTTCAGGCAGCAAATCAAACATACAGATTGCTACATCTTTTAAAGGTGTCCTTCCCCAATTAGAAATGTGAAGGAACAAGGAACGTTAGGGAATTAATACCCCACAGCCCTTCCCACAACAAGGCTTCTGCTTGCTTCAAGATCTGTGCAACAGCTGTTTCTGGGATCCCTAGGACTGTCTAGTTTGCTGTTTCAATAGCCCTCCAGTGCTGAGCCCAAAGGAGGAAACCTCGAAACAGATTATTTTGTACTGCCTACAGGATTTACACTGCCAAGGCACTAAGCAGGTAGGTGGGGAAGAAGCAGTACGTAAAACACATCACACTGTTGGCTCCAGTTCAGCTCAAGTCATGGCAGTGCTATTCACAACTAAAAAGTTGGAGAATTCTATGGAAAGAAAGTTTGTATTTCAAAGATACTGGTGGAAATCACAGGAACACGGCTGTAGAACTCTACTGGATCTTCCTAACTAGGGCAGTTCCTCTCGCCTCTCCCCCTTTGCAATATTCCCTTGTCAAAGGACTCTCATTCCAACGGCTGGCCAAGACATTAGAGTGAGTTTTTCCAATTGTAACTTTTCTGATTTCATTTCACACTAATTTATATTTATGTATCACAGAAAGATTGATATTTGTTGTTTCAGCATCTGAAGACAGTAGTAATGCTGCTGCCCTTCACGCAACGAGTTCAATCAACTTAGTTGCTGCTGAACATCAATCTCCCCCACAAACTCCTTCCCAACATGCTGTAAATCAAACGCCAAAACCGAAACTTGAAGGCGTTCTTGTGAACCACAACGAGCCCAGATCGAGTTCCAAGATAGGTCTCCGCGTGCACTTCAAGCTGCCTGAAGATGATAAAGGAAACGAATCGCCACCAGAGGATGGACTTGGCTCCACAAACAAAAGCAGACCCAGCTATTTCCACGACAGGGTAAATGGACAGCCTGTGAAAATACCAGAGCCAACATCACCATCCAAGGAACCGCCCCCAGTGCTGGCTAAACCAAAGCTGTAAGTAAAAGGTATTCTAAGCCTCAGGAGTGCCACTGATATTGTTCAGGCTCTGCGTTATCACGTCTGTTCATAGACCAGGACACTATTGCACTAGAGCACAAAACTCAAACATGGAACAAAGAAACATGGTATCACGTGGTGCTGGTCTGATTAACTATCGTCTTAGGAAACACACTTAAAGAGATGGACTTCTTTTTCTGTATGTCCCTCTTGAGAAAAGTATTCTCCAAATTTAAACGGAAAATATTTGTCCCTTTAAATCTCCTTTAATTCTACGACATTTTCTGCTGCAAACAACAGATGAGCAACATTGTTTCTGTGCGGGCAAAATATGAGCAGCTTCTTCAAATATATCTTGCTCAAATCTCAGCATGCAATTTTGCCAAAAGCAGACACACGTCAGACATATGCCAGTCTTGCTCACAGTACAGGCTAGCAACTAGCTAGCTACTGCAGTCCCAAAGGCCATGCCTCATGACTATGTCTCACAAACATAACTCCTGGAAGTGTTTGATAACGTGAAATCAATTGAACTAAAAAGCACCTGCATGATTAGTGCTATGAGTCCATGGGGAAATTTTAAGCAATAGTGTAATCTTCTTACAGAAAAACGTCTGGAATATACACTGCAGTTCATTAAGAAACAGCCTTTCAGCATTGTTAGAACCTCCAAAATCTGGTTTAACCAAGAGCTCACTTCTTGAAGAGAGAGCAGCTTTAAGTAAAGGCTGGGGACAGACTTTATAAAGTAATTCACTGAAGCTCTTAAGCAGGGATGTAATTTCACAGGATGAAACATTACAAGGGAGAAAGCAACTTACTGTGTAGCAGAGGCAGAACTTGGAGCATTGCTTTTTTTATTATTATTTTTGAATCCCAGACTCACAGCCCCATTGACCTACAGAGCTATAGTGTGTTTAAGGAGCAAGGAGAAGCTTGGTTTACGGTTTAAAGGTTTACGTTGGCCTCTGCTTGCATAAACCATGATTTCTCTCGAGAAAAGCCCGCAAACTGCGACAGAGGAGAGTGTTAATATGCAGATGTTTGTGAAGGAGGCAAAGTCAGGATTGCACAACTTCTAATCTCTAACTCTCCAGTATTTGAAAGCTTGAAATTGCTATCTTAATCTACCTTTAATGTGATTTTTGTTTAGAAAATTATAGAAACAAAAATTCCCTTAAATAAAAAGAACTTTAGTTAAATTCATGTGCTTGGTTTACCAGTGCCATTTACATTCTTCACTTTTTAACAATATTTACTTAACACTGGACAATTCATTCTATGATCATTTTCCCTGCCCTTTATGTTCCTTCTGTTTTTGGAAGGGGAAAAGCTAGCATATTTGCTACATGTTGTATTTCCATAGATGTAATAACAATAAACCACTTGACAACATAAAATATTTTTTTTTAATTGCAAAGTAACAAAGCCCTGGAGGCATATGCAATAGACAGCATCTAGGAAATAACAACTGCATGAGATGCAAGTACTCCCTAAATGATGCCCTACTGCCTGCCATCAAATGTCCATGCCACCTGACCTACACTGGCAGTATCTCTTTTGGTGGATTATCACAAAGCTTTTTTTGCCAAAATGCTGGGTTTAGAACTCACGTTAACAGGAGGTAATAACTGCATTTGGGCTTGCAAATCCTCATTCCAACAAACCCAGTCCTACTCTTTTTCGCACAAGCAGAGACGTACTAAGGTGATACACAGAACTCGACAATGCTATCCCTTAAATATTTTAAAATAAGATTTTTGATTTTATTTTATATGTTATAATGCAAGAACCATCTCCAGTCAAATAACTTGCGATCAAAATGCTTCTACCATGATTCCAGCAAGAAAGGGGGCAGGAAGGAAAAGTTTATTTTAGTAGCCAACTAATGTTATGCTCTTCTTATAATGTTAGAGAATATGTCATTTAGCAGCTTTCCCTAACTCCTATTCTGTTACAGGACACAGGTTTTCCTCTTGCAATTCACACACAGAAACACAGCCAGTATGTTCTGGGTTTGAGCCCAGCTCATGACCTATCTTGCTTGTCTTTGTTTGCTATGCAGTGATCTGACGCAGTTAAAGCAGCTCCACAACCAGGTCTTGCTTGAGCAACAGCAGGTGCATCAGACATCTACAAGGGAGCTGTCATTCAACACAACAGTATTGAATTCTGCTACTTCGCTCACTCAGCAGTCCACCACAACCACGTACAAGCAAAGCAAAGCCTCTGCTTCACAAGCATTCAGCTATACCCGACCTAAGCAGTTCCTACCAGCACAGACCACTCCGCCTACCATCTCCTCTTCTAGCTCCTCGGTGACAATATTCAGCAATGTCTCTCAAGGAACTCAAAGAACAAACAACAAGGAAAATGTCACAGGAAATCCTCCACCTGCACAGCCAAGGTCATCAGGAGGGTTTACGGGCAAAACTGAACAGCCTCCACCAAGCCCCAGAGAATCCACGATGCCCCCGTTAACACTTTCCACATCCAGTGTCAAACAGGTTCAGGCACAGAGCGTGACTCCTGCTCCTGTCTCCCCAACTGGCTGGATTCAGAACCCAGCAGCTTTCCTTAGTGCTGTTCTTCCTTCGCTTCCTTCTGTGCCATCAACCAACGCCATGGGGCTGCCCAGAAGCTCACCAGTCACGTAAGTAGTATCAACCATATGGGCAGAGGCAGGGACATCAAACACTTGTAAAGGAAACTGAGATGCATTTCTGGTCAAGGGTTCAGTGGGGAGTTTCCTGCAATGCAGGTCATTCATAAAACAGAACAGTGAGTGAGAAATATTCTGGTCATTTCATCTAAGAAAGGAAGAGAGAGCAGCTTCTATAAAAATAAGCTTATGTATCTTATTTATCTTCTCTCTCAAGGGCAAGATAAATTTGAGAAACGGAAGTTTCCAAACAGATACCTACAGGAATTTTGGGGCTCAGTCAGAGATTCATAGGACTGTTCTACTGGGAGAAAAGAGATTGCATGAGCTTGCAGGATAAGTCACTCTAAGACCATTTGCCTACATCAGCTATAAAAACATTCTTACCTATTGTAAGCAATGAGTCCTTGTAAAAGGTGCCTCCTAGTGTGCTATTTCCTATGCCAGGTAAATCTAAGAAATAGCTTATGGAGAGGTATTTTTCTGGTTGCAATACTTTCTGTATTTAAAGTCTCCTAGAACATCTCAGCAGAGTTAATGGTTTGCATGGAAGTATTTTAGTTGACAGCCAGCATTACTTCTGTGACAAAATCGCTACCACCATACAAGCAAATCAGGGTGATGATGTACTAGAGAGACTGTGGCCTTAACAGTTCCCTTCTCAGTATCAGAGTTAAAATTAATATCCTTTTTGCAGACACTGAACTCTGTGTCAGCTTGGCTAGCACCTGTAGATTGGTACAACTCTATCTACAGAGCTCCAAATTCTGCACAAAATAAACAGTATTTCCCACTTTTACCAATGGTACACTTCAAGGTAGTGATAGCCATCAGTAAGCCACAGTCTGCTAATTATCCTGCTGATACTATATCCACTGATCTGTGATTATACCAGAAAAAGTGTCCCTGTATACACAGCATTCACCACTCTGTGCCAGGAAATCCTGGCTTCAAACCAGTATTGCACCCCTGCTCCCACACCCCCTGATTGCTCAGCACGGGCAGGTAATCACGATCACCCTGCAGGCTCATGCCTGGAATCCTTCACGGCCCTGGCACTGTGGGCAGGCACACATAATGAGATTTTAACTATACTCAGCTCAAGTCTTTGTCCTGCTTTCATAACAACTGCGAGCAAAAATCAAATGCAATTACTCATCCACTACCCTTCCTCCCGTTCAGAAACAGCGTGCGAGCGCTCAAGCACTATCCTTTTTGCATTAATAAACCACGGAGCTTTACTGTTGCTAACTGTCCTACCAAATACACCATTACAAAGGCATGACCAAGTAAATCCTTCCAACATGCTAACCAGACACAGTTGAACAGCGTTTGCTGCATTTCAACCTTTCCTGTCTGTGCTGAATTCTCACATAACCAGAGCTCCTCGTGCTGAGATTCTGATCCAAGAGGTCCCCATGCCTGCAGAGCAATCCTCAAAGAAGAGATTGTGCACAGCAGTGCTCAGTTATGCCTTGTACCTAGAGCTCCTGTTATTAGGGTCCCAGCTACTGGAGAGCTACTGGAACATTGCGCTCTCTCTAATATTGTGTGGCTGCTGTGTTTCAGCAATCTCCAGGCTGTCATTTAAGAACTATTTTCAAACCTCACTGAAATAAAACATGCTACATCTATAAAATAAAAAGAATGGTTATATATAGGTGTCATAAAAGAGAGAGAGAAATGAAGGAAGATAGCGTAAAAAGTAAAAGATCAATAAGAAATTGTACTAACATTCTAAATTACTGCATGATACAGTGAGATGTACTAATTGTGTAACAATGGTGATACCTTTACACTCCTTTTCAGCATTCATTGCAGCGTCATTATTCCAGGATAAGTATAAGTGGAAGTTAGAATTTTATTATAGCATCATAGTGCTTATTCTCTTTAAGATGTGTCTTTAATTCTCAGTGGTGTTAATCAGAAGGGGACATACCCTAAAAATAGTACCAAAAAGTAAAATCCTACACTGTGCTTTGGCTTCTACATAGATAAACAGTAGCTTCCTTCAGACAACTGAATCTTAACATGTTATATCACACAGGTGACTATATATATACATACATACTGGTTGCTGCATGTTAGTGAGAATTTTCTTTTAATAGCTCAACCCCGGGATTAACAAAGAAAAATCTGAAGCCTCTGCAGTTAGCAACAGATGAGTCTATTCGGGAAAACAAAGCTGCACTTGTAAAGGACCTGGAAAGAAAACTACATTTCAGAGGAGACATTAATCAGGAAAGTAGCCAGCAGGTAAGAAAATCAAGTGTTACTTAGACAAATTTCTCTCGTGAACAAGGCGTGCATTACAACTTGGGGAACAACGGGTGTTTGCATGGTTGAGCTGCTATGCACTTTGCAAAGTAAGCTTTTGTGGTAAGTGCTGTTGTGGAACAGCAAATTGGAGCTTTAAGTAGGAAAGGATGCAGCTCCAGAGGTTTTACTTTGTGACTCTGCAGCATTTTTCATTTCTGATAATCTGTATTAGAGAATGGTAGGAATGCCAAACTTTTTTCTTCTAATAGAAGCTAATGCACCTTGCATTTCATTTTTCCACTTTACAAGTTGTTCAAAGCTCAAGTACCTACATATCAGTTCGTTCCTAACTGGAATCAATAAATATGCCAGTCTGGGCAGCGTCTATAAAATTAAAAAAGGAATAAAAAATGAAACTATTTTGAGCTTAAAATCACTATAAGTCAGCTTCATTCACCCTTGGAGGATGCACTAAGGCCTTACAGAAAGCTGTTCTGTCTGGAGGCAGTTATGGTCCTCTCACCCTGGCCATGCAGCCCTCCGTAGCCATCCCCCCAGCTCAGGCTTAATGCAGAAAACAACAGTTTATCCTGCTCTGTCATCAATAAGGGAACTTTCCACATTTTTTAGTCCTTCTGACACAGAACATCCAAAGATAAGCAAAAAGCCATGGGACTTCTGGAATAAATTACCCTCTGTGGACAACTGCAGTGCAATACCTCTTGGTTTGTTTGTTTGTTTTTTTATTTATTTTTGCTCTTGACCTTTCCTTCTGACAGATCACACTGCCAAAGCACTTTGAGTAAAACAACTGGCAAGCAGGGTGTTTTGCAGATGAATCACAAGTGTTACAATTTGTGCTTGCTAGGGTAGTAAGACAAATTATCCGGAGAGCTACTGTGAAATACCAATCAGTCTTTCGAGTTAACTGCATGGTAATCTCTTTAGAAACAATGACCACCACCAGTGTCAGAGTTATCTGCTGACAGCAGAAGTTATTTATATACTTATTGACTATTCTGTATGACACCAAACCAAACTCTTAATTCCAAAATCCCAAAAACGCTGAAAAAGTTCAAGCCTGAGTTTTCTCCTCAGTGAAAGCAGTGAAAGAGACCAGTTGCGTAGTATTTTTCAAAAATCCAGTTGCTTTGCCATTTATAAAACCATCAACACCGTGAGAATCGTATGTTATAGAACGGGACTGACACCCACAGATTTTGCCCTGTTTTTATTTCTTGTAGTTAAATTTAAAATGAGATGTTTCCATCCTCTATATCGCACATTTGCATTATAATTGATTACTATGATGGGAGAAAAAGGCTTCTCACTCACTTTCTCATAAATACAAATGCAACTCTACTCTGTATGAGAGATCACTGCATGATGAATGGAGCAAAGCATCCAGTAAGAACCCTCAGCTGTTGCCTTCCTTGTATTTTCTACATTTCCTCCTTATAAAGTGTGTCCTATAGCATTCTCCTTATTCTAACCCCATATTTCAATAGCAGCACTTGGTCTCATTTACAGTATCTGCAGAGCATGTAGGGATCACCCAGAATAAAAGCTGTAGGTGACAATCTTTGTCTTAAAGCACTGGTATTGTTTTATATTACTATATAAATTGCAGTAATGAATATGAGTGATTGACATCCTGATGCTCTATTTATTATCTATCATTGACTGCCACATGAAGTGTTTAGCTTCCAAGTCAAGATTTTCCTATGTGTCAGCATGATGCGCTCAGCATGGTATCTAATAATCCAGATGTACTCCTTCTGTTTCATCCAGTACATCATTCATCATCACCACCAAAGAAATCCAGAATCAAAACAGAGCTGGTAATTTTGCTGATGCTGCATAAAACAGATTAGTCTCCAGTCTGCTTCAGCAATGATAGTCATGCAGTGCTGACAGAAATACAAATACAATTTTGCTAAGACTCTACCTGCAATTTTGATCAAGCACATGCAATAACACGCTGTCGTTTTTACCAGGAAAAACAAAACAAAACAAACAAACAAAAAACCCACACCCTACCTGTTATTTATGCAGATGGTAGCATGTTCTATTGCCAGGCGAAATTTCGTCTCAATTCGGGCTGCTGAAATAAAAATGTGGTTCAGTTATTCCACACATCTGAAGTCAGATGTACTCAGCTCTTTCAAGCAGAATTTACGCTAAATGAGGACCGGTTTTCTCCACCTGAAGCAAGAGGTTAGGACAAATCCCAAGATACTGGAGACTTAGCTTCTTCCTTGCCTTGAAGACAGCCCAGTTTGCAGCTCTTAGGTCCCAGAAGGGCAGGCTAAGTCCTTGCCAGTAGGCACAGCGTACTGCTAGTGCCGTCCCAGGTTGCACAGATAATTCTTTATCAGCAGGATACAAATTTGGAAATTCCACCTTTCAGGACAGCTCCCTGGCCAGGCAACCCAAGTCCCTCTCTTGCCTTCCTCAGCTCAGCAAACAAAAAATAACAATTTCAGGCAGTGTGGAACAGGCCCTCCTTTAGCAGGACATTGCAGCTTAATGGTTACGGTTGTCTGAGAAAGCTGCTAGGATTCTGTCTTCCAGTTTGCGCTGGAGAAAAGGAAGAGAGACAGACAAAAAGAGAGACAGAGAGAATCTCTCTCCTGCCTAAAAGCTAGGACAAACACCTGGGCTCCTGTCCGTGCTTTAGTGGATATTTCAGTATTTATGCACAAAGAGAACAGGAAGGATCAAGAACTTCCCTGTCCACAGATCTCTACCTCCATCATGCTTTATTAGAATGGAGCTTAGAGCTCCTCTTGGAAATTGAGTTTGAAATCCCATGGGACAAAGCATCCAAGTCTCCTAAGCCCAGAGAGCATCCAGGCCACTGCGCTGTTTGCTGAACAAGGAGCACAGCCAGTGTTGTCTCCACGTCCCCACAGCTGGCAGCCCAATCCATCGGGCCTTTCATCCTCCTTGCAAGTAAAATCTCTTTGCAACATTCAGTCAGAATATACCACGTAGAAGCAAGAGTAAGCATGGGAAGAAAAGGGCAGACATAGAATCTGAGGGGACTTTGGCAAAAGGAAAAAATATATATAAATCTGTAATGAAAACTGATTATTTTAAATGACTAGTTGAAGACATTTATTCTTCACAACAATGGGACAATAAATAGAGGAAATGATGCTTTACAGGCAAATCCTAGGAATGAATGGCATTATCTCCTTAAAACTTTTCTATACAAATAATAGAAAATAGAAAACTGGGGTAATTAAACATCAAAATCCTGTGCAGTAATAACATTAAAGGAATGAATTGTGCAGCAATAAAGGGAAGAATTAAGTACCTATGTGTGTTTTAATATTTTTTTCAATAAGGATTTTAAATTGTGCCCAGATATCTGTGTGATTTACTGCAAAGAATATCACGTGGCACTGCTCTTCAGCTGTGTTTCGTAAGACCCAGATAGCAGCATGGTCACTGCCTTATTTTTAGGACAAACAGCAAAACTACAGCTGTTTAGAAAACGATGCCATTATTCCCAGCCATCATATGAATATTCTTTACTTTTGCTAGTGAATATATTAAAATAAATTTGCAAGCAGAAGAGATGCAGGGTTTGTCCAAAGGCTTTTAGATCATTAAAGAGCATGGCCTGTAAAGCCATCTGCAGAACCCAGCTCATCACATGGGCCACATCACCACTAACACCTCAACACTCACAAAACAGAATTATCTCCTTGTAGTTCCCATCCTAAGTCAGCCTGAGAAAGGTCCCATGAATCACAGAAATTCTGTTCCTCAGGGCATAATAATTATCATTAACTCAACCAGTCCAAAAAGCTTTCTCAAAAGCAAGCTTCCCATCAAATGCCAAAGGCAGCAAATGTAGGTAATTCTGGGCTACAGGTGGGAATTAAAACCCAGAGAGTCCTCATTGAAGCTTGTTTGCTCTAAACTAGAAATAAAAAGAGATTCAAGAGCCCATCAAACATGAATTACAAGATTTTGGTATTACTAGGTATAAACTCTCAATAATCATAGCAATGAGTAGTTAAACAACAACTTGCAGATGTCTTCTCAAGACCAACAACAAAGTACAATCAACAAAGTACAAAGATACAGATACAGATACAAAGTACAGATAGTTTTTTCTCAGGTAAGGTTCCTGGCTCAAAGAACTCATCACCTGGGAGGGGAATCCTGAGCTCCTCCTGCTTTTAAGCTGATAAGACTGTGGGACTTGGAGATATAAACTTCATTTGCTTTCTCTTCTGTTTTCCTCTTGCTCAATCACTTTAAGCTGAACTGCACTTTGAGTATTGTTTAGCTGTGCAGCACGGTTGAACTGCTGGACTCTTCGAGTGTTCGTATTTCCATATGGACAGCATGACATTCATGCCTTGTGCCATGCAAGAGGGCCAAAAGAATTCTTTTGCATAAGTTGCTTATGTGATATTTCTTCATGGGACATGATCAATGAAGGGAAGCGTGCACGCTGAATCTGCTGTATTTTTATCCTGACTGCCAGGGCAGTGGTGTGGGGAGAGGGAGAGAGAATCCAAACTAAAAAGGAGACTTCAGTCAAAGTAGCCTAAATGAGACTATAAAGCCAAGTAGCTACAGCTTGGAAACAGACACTAAGATGCAATATATGCCAGTTTCTTAGACAAACTGTAAAATGGATTTAGAATAACTCTGTCAAAAAGCCAGTCTAGTAGAAGTTACAACACTGGGATTCAATTGGGTAACATGTCTGGAGTTGGCAATGAGTGGCAATCAGAATAAAGTTTTAATATAGTATGTGAGAATCAACATTCAAATTAAGTTCTTCGAAACTTTACATTTGTAGCAATTTCCATGGATTGTTGACCATAAAATTTCACATTCCACAGAAGTTGCCAAAATGTAGGTGACTTAAAAACGGAGCTTTTAACGGAGTTGGAACCCTTGTACTCCTGCCCTTAGTCTCCTCAGTATGCTGAACTGCAGCCTAGTTTTAGCAACACGTCCAGTGATCAAATTGACTTGTTCTTTGTGTGACACTTGACAAAATACTTGTGTGAACCACAACCACTTTGCCCTACTACACTTACATAATCACATTCAGAAATAGCTTTATGGCTTAAGTGATGAAAGCAGTTCTTCAGAAAGCCATATTAACAACTATTTTCTCTCTCTGCTAGTCCTAGAAGGAAGTCTACCAACTAAGCAGAAATTGCCAAGGTTATATTCTCTATGTGACTATGTATTTCCACTTACTTCAGAGATGTCTGTTCTTTATAAGAGATTTGGTATAACACCTTCAGACTACATGAGCTGGTGCTAAAATTTTTACAGCAATGTTAATTTAGTCTTGTTGGCTTGTGTGCAAACTTATGTAAACATATATATGCGCATGATCAACACATTTAAAAGGCTAAGATTCAAGTATAAACACAACACATTGTGGGAACACTGATATCAATATTTGCTAGTTTAAAATGTATTTCCTTGAGTTTAAGTCCTAAAAACGAGCAGTCCAAACACATGCAGTCAGCCTGCACAGTTTCTGGCCTAAGAGACAGGTTCATCTGCATGAAAACAAAATGATTCCTGTGGTTTCTGTGGATAGAGGAGCAGATGCCAGTAGTAAGGGCCCAGTGTTGATGGAGGCAAGCTGTTCCAGTGTCTCACCACCCTTGTAGTAAAGAACTTCTTCCTTATGTCTGATCTCCGAATAAAAGTCATCACATTCACATTCTGAAAAAGTAGGCCTAGTGAAACATGCATTAAGCTCAACCCAGTTAAAAACCGTCCACAACTAAGATAGTCCAGTGGCAGATCAATGTATGGATACCAAAGAATGATGTGAATTGTTGGTAAGGCTCATGGGGCAGTAAATAACTGCTCACTTCTTGGTTATGCTTGTATAGTTGTTCTGTGTGTAAGATAATATGCAAACACCCAGCTTTTCTTCCTCTGTTCCTGATTAGGTTGCACTTAAAAACTAAAAGGTATCAACTTTTGCAAAAGCCTTTTTCCAATTTTTAGTCTTCTGGACTACTGCTTTTGGACTGCTATCTGCCTGTGAAGAGAATTAACAGTTGTCATCCTCATTGCTTTTATTCTGAGTTCAGAGTTGCCTTCCCAGAGTATAAAATCATGGGTTTACTGTGTCTAGTGTCTGAGTTAACAAATTTGTGGGTCACCCCACCTGCTCTATCAGCCCTGTTGCCCAGTAAACACTTGAAAAGCATTAACAGTGCTAAAAAGTGTTCAGGCATGATAGATGAGAAATATGCTTGCAAAAAGCTTTGTAATTATGCTGTCATGTAACCAATATCCAGAAGTCAATTACACAATTTTTGAGAGGTTCCTTACATAAAAAGAAGTCATATATTTAAAGAGGTAGAAATAGTATTCTGTACTACATTTGCTGTATTGTCCTGACCTTTTTTCATGTGACAAATCACTAGATGAAGGAAAAGGAAGGAGGGAAAGAGATTACTCCTAGTGTAATTAGTCTGTAATTAGCCTCCACATTTCCAAAGGCCACACAGCATGTGAAATCGCTGAAAATAATTTCATTCTTAGAATTATGTGCAGTATCGTCAGGTCCTATTGGAAAACTCAGGTACCCAGGGTAATCCTTTCTCAGAAGATGCAGTTTTTGCTGCAGATTTTGCTCCCTGCTGTCAAAAACTACCTAAACAATATGAAGGCATCTGTTAAAAGTTCTCAAAGATGTGGAAGGAAAATAAAACTCAGTAGATTGGTTTTTAGTAGATGTGTTTCAGTAGATTGGTTGCCACAAAACATTTATGTTGAAATTCCTTAATTTCTGAGAGACTATAGAACCAAAATACAACTGCAGTACCTCTTGGTGACTGGGCTGTTTCTTAAAACATAGCAGTCACCCCCAGATTTTTACTTGATCCTTCCTTCCTGAAAACGCACAGACCTTTTCTTAGTATCGAGGCTAAAAGACTGATTGCTTAACTTTCCCCTTAGAACACTATAACTGGCTCTTGCCATCTAAAGGGAAAAATGATAGGACTGGTTGGACAGAAATCAGAGCAGCTCTGATTTTTTACACTGTCTTAACTGAGATTAGAATTTGATCTATTAAAGTGATTTGTTGAGACATGTTGTGTGAAGCAAAAAAAGCTCAACAAGATGAAACTTTATCAGGCTGTTTGCTGGTCACCAGCTGCTGACCAGCCCACAGAGGAAACACAGACTACTAAGAAAGTGGATGGTACCATCTAGTGGTAGACTGGACCTTTTTAGCTCACATTTTGGGACACCTCTCCACCTTTGCTCCTTGGGAACTGTTAGGCAAAAGCGCCATCAGAAGTATGACGGAACGGCTAAGTGATCAGGGGTGTAAGTCTGGTGGTTTGGAATCTTTGCTGGTTAAGAAACTTTCAGTAAGTTTTGGATAAGATGAATTTGCTGAGGCTTGCTTTTCATCAAATGGAATATAGCTAAGGATAGGCTGTATCCTTATTTAAACTATTTTCTAAAATTCTATTTCAAAATGAGATTTGCACTTTTGGAATTGTTCAAATATTTCTCTTCCAAGCCACAGATCCTATCACTCCCATAACAAAGCAACAAAACCCACCACAGCAGCAATATCTGACAGATTAAAGGGAGATTCTAAAGATCCATGCTTGCCATGGGAATAGAATAAAACAGAAGCCTGCTCTCAGACATGTCAGTGGCCAGACTAATACGCTCTTCAACAGAAGCAAGAATGCAAGCTCTGGACTTACAACCTACACAAAAGCAGGCCTAAACAAAACAATGTGGTTATTTTTAAAGGCCTATGCATGATAGTAACTTCCCCACAAGTTATTTTTAATGATTTAAGTGAGATAATCTTGCAGCTGTCTGCGTTAGTGTAGTTAGGCAGCATCTGCTCCCAGAAAAGTCCATTCAGGTCTATCTGTAGGGCTTCACCATGCCCATGCAGGGTAAATATAGGTTTGGTATCAAAAATTGAATATCAAAAACTGAAGCTGGTAGTTGGTGTGAAGTTTAATGTCATAGCAAGAGACATTTAGGCACGTTTCTTGGTCTTGACAAGAGACACTCTCATGAAAAACAGTGCTCAGCTAAGTAAGGAGAGGTCTCTGGTGGACACCAGGGGATTATGGCAGAGGCTCCAACCATCTGGAAATGGTCATTTATACCGGGGTACACTAGTTTCCAGTCTATTCAATTCTCTGAGGGTTTTAATGTGCTTATGTTTTACTTCCTCTGTTACACCAGTTAGAAGCCTGGTCAAGTTTTAGCCTGAAGGTCAATTAATTTGAAAATATTCCACTTTTTTTGCTAGCTTTCTCTTTCAGTAGGCATACTATTCCTTATTTAATTCTGAATTGAAATAGGCAGCAGCACTCATTTTAATAATTAGCAGGTGACTCATTTTTGAGTTCCTTAAAAATTTTGTTTCAAACTTCTTTTTGGAGCATTATTGATTACTGTGTGCAACAATATAGTTTTTTCATGGGAACTCAGAGAAATCATGTTTGATTTTCTTGCTGCCTTTGTAAATACTCAGGTTCATTAGTTAAATTGTTTGAATTTAAGCAATGAAAATCTGTGACCGCAGACTAAACTCAGACTGTCAGAAGTCCTAGTTTACACAGGCATTTTTATTTTCACTCATTTTAGCATTAGTCTAAAAGTGCAGATGACTGCAAATACCACGGAGCATGACTCATCTTGTTCAGATGCTGTGCCTCTCTCACTCTGCAGGAATACAGGATTTCAAGCTTTGAGCAGAGGCTGATGAACGAAATAGAATTTCGCCTTGAACGTACCCCAGTGGATGAATCAGATGATGAAGTTCAACATGAGGAGATCCCTACAGGCAAATACATAGCACCCATCTTCGATAAGAGGCTCAAGCATTTCCGGGTCACGGAAGGATCTCCTATCACATTCACTTGCAAAATTGTTGGAATACCTGTTCCCAAGGTAAGTCGTTCTCACTGTTAGCAGTAGAAAAATAAAAATCAGCTACCTGCTATTTCCTGTACATCCCTCTGGAAAGTCTCATTCCAAAGAACACGTTTCTGTGGAGAGAGTTCTAAAGCAGATTATTTCCCCCCACACTGCTGAAGTAGCAATACCTGCTCCTGAGCCTTGTACTGCACAGACTGCATCACAACCACCTGACTTCAAGACATAGAAGTCATAAAAACCAACAAAAAGGTCACTTCTCAGAAAGATGAGTGCTGATCTGAGATAACCAACAGAACCTGACAATGCCATGTGTGTAAAGGAGCCATGCTGCTTTCTCAGTTCTGTCTGGAATCATCCTATTCCACACTGTAACCCATCTGCAAATTTTATAATATGCTAAAATCTGAACAAACAACTGGCCAGATTCTGTCATGTTCTTATCTACATTTCTGTAGTCACCATTTGCTTTCAGAGCAAGTGTAAGCCACCTTTTTTCCCCAATCAGATATACTGGTTCAAGGATGGCAAGCAGATTTCAAAGAAAAACACACATTTCAAGATGAGCAGAGAGGAAGATGGAACATGTTCTTTGCATATTGAAGCGTCTACTAACGACGACGACGGCAACTATACCATTATGGCTGCAAACCCGCAAGTAAGGTGTTTTGTTTTCCTCTATAAAAAGAGCTGGCTTTGTCTAATACATGCTAATAGGAACACAGATCAGGCCATCTTGTCTGACTTTGAGTGATGACAGTATCAAAATTCAGATCCTTCAGAAGACAGGAGAGGGAACCACGTGATGGAAAATGATTATACTACTCCCCTACTCTTATTCTTCTCACGATCTTCTTCAGTCACGATCACTACAGACATTTTTTCACATTAGCAACTCCTGCCCTACTTCTGACCCCCACCCCTGCCATTGCAGTCAGGTATCTTCTGAGATATGGTGAAAGGCAGACATGATATTTCAGGCAGAAAGAATAGAGCAAGGGGAAACAGACAGGTACATCAAATCTGAAAGCATTACCAAACACAATTGTTCTTTATCTAGGCTGCAAAAATGTGGATCCACAAATAGTTTTGTCCCCTAACAGCACTCCCCTTCACTCCGTGCTAGCTCAGCTTGTTATTTAGTTGTACAGCCAACTCCATTAGGCAACTCTTTCCAGCTGCAATTTTCCCTCTATTTCTGAATTATACTTCAGCCTAACTTTTTCTTAGTCTCCGTGTGACTGCACAAATGAGAATTCTGTTAGCACAAAGGCAGCAGCAGACAGTACCTGTGGAGATACAGCAGCAGGAATGAACAAGCAGAGACAGACACTACTGAAGCTGGTTCACATGGTGCTGCTGCTAAACGCATTGCCCCAGCCTTGTAGAGGTTGAGGAACACACTGCTCTAGACAGACAAGGGAACCCCTGTCTCACCTGCAGTCCACCACACACTGATAGCACCTGCTTTTAAAAAGGAATTTTACTTAGTTCACTTACATAATGAAAATAAATTCTGATGTATTATAAATGTTAAATGTACTTTACAATTGGATGAGCTATTAACCAACTATTAAATTCTGTTTCCACTGTAACTTGCAGGGGAGAGTCAGTTGTTCGGGCCACCTGATGGTACAGAGCATCCCCATTCGGGGCCGACTATCAACCATCCAGCCTCACAGGTACAGGAAAGACAAGCCCTTCAGACCCTCTTTGTACTTCTTATTGAAGGCATTCAAAACGACTGGCAGCTACATCTCAACACGCCCTACTTCAGTTTTCAACCAAAATGTGGAAATAGCAGCAGTTCCCTCCCAACAACTCAGTTCTAGAATGTGATGTTTTGAAGGTCACGTTCAAATGCATGGGTAAAGTCTTATTTCACTTCTTGCGGTGGAGGTAGAGGAAAGGGATGGATTGGCAAGATGACATTCAGCCTAAAAGGCAAAAAGAAACAAAGGGCAGCTTGGGAACCCAATGATACTCCATGATAGAACTCATTTGATAATCTCTCTAAATGGAAAATACCCAGTATTAAATTACATTGTAATTTTAAATCACAATTGGTGGATTTCTTTCTGCCCTTCAATGCAGCTCAAGCTATCTGTTCATACTTTTCTACAATTTCCTTCGTCATTCAACATTAAAAAAGAATTTGCCTTCCAAACATATACATGCAGTCTTTGTGTTACAGAACACGTTCCCGGGTGCCAGAAGGAGCAGACAAAGAAGCAGTTCAAGAACGCTTTTTCAGGCCATACTTTCTGCAGGCTCCAGGTGACATGGTAGCACACGAAGGGCGACTCTGCAGGTTGGATTGTAAGGTATGTTTTTTTATTGCTTGAATAAACATTTGCTGTTAAAGTTGTAATGCTTCATGTTTAAAATTATTCCTTATTGCCATTGTCTCTAAGCTGATTCGGGGGACTTTTCAACACATGCTATATGGAATGAAGAACACAAAGGACACAACCCCAAAAAGTGGAAGGCTCACATAGGGGTTGTTCAAACTACTACGTATGTCCACCATGTCCTTACCAGTCTGAACACCAGAAGTTCATCTGGGAATGCCAAGTCTTTTGGCTGTAGTATCAGATTCTTGAACTTAATCCACAGTGGCACAAAAATCACAAAGAGAGGATTCAGCATGTTATATTCTGTTCAGACTAGTATTCCCATTGCATTGGACTGAATCACTGAAGATTAATACTTTCTAAAAAGAGGGAGCAAAGCCCAGTTCATCTTATGCTTCCGTAACTTGAAACATCCCAATTTGCAGATTCAAATCCCCATATAACAGAGCAGTCACAGATTGCAGTACACATAGTGAGGATCCTGTCGTTGAACAGTATTAAGAAATTCATCTGCTCCAACATATTTTGGAAAATTCTTTATATTTCAGTGGCAAAGACAGAGAGGTGGTAGTGTTGACCCTGACTTTTTTGATGCTTCACAATGTCTCCTACTCTAAAGAGAGTAGAAGCTCTTGAACAGATGTTAATGCTTCCCTGAAGATGAATAATGTTGACTCCTACTTAATTGATAATGTAAAGCTTGCTAGGGAACGTGCCAAAGAATTTGGCTATTCTTAGCTCTGCTATCCGGGCAGAGCTTGTGAAGCCTTGAAGCATGTCTGGTATTGCACAAACCTGGAAGAAAGCAGTCCTTGTTCAGGCAAGTTCCACTTCCTTCTTTCCCTGGTTTGTAGAATATTGTTTGGAAAGGAATATTTTGGACATGAGTAAGTACTTCTACCTATTGGAAAGATCTGTAAGAGTATAACGCAGTCCAATAATCTTTCTAAAAAGTGCTTAATTTGTCTTTTTATAAAGCATGCAGCTTCACAGCTACACAGAACTGTATCATTCTTCATCAAAATTAATGAAATACAAAATCATTTGTACAGAAAATTTTTTAAATCTCTATTAAACTGAGTGATTTTTATTTACAACCATCACTAAAAAAAAAATAAGAAAAGTAGCATATATTTAGGAGTGAATCTGATTATATAATCCAGTTTTCCTTTCTGACTAAGATAAGTATGGGCACTTCATGTATTTGTTTTCTGTTTTTATCCCTTTTGGAACTAATTAGCAAAAAACAGAAGCTGACATTATTCAGCCTGTATCTGAAGAAAAGCTCACCCATGAACTTACTAAAATCTTTGTCAGTTTGACATTTGCCTCTAGCTGTTTCATTGTCTGTTAGGTGAGTGGGTTACCAACGCCAGACCTGACGTGGCTTCTGAATGGCAAACCTGTGTTACCAGATGGCACCCACAAGATGCTGGTCAGGGAGACTGGAGTTCACTCTCTGCTTATTGATCCTCTCTCACAAAACGATGCTGGAACTTATACTTGCCTTGCCACTAATAAAACAGGACAAAATTCAATTAGTCTGGAGCTGACTGTTGTAGGTAAGAATCACTGAAAATCTGTCACAGTGCTGTAGTTACCTGCATGCATTTCTTCAGAAATACCCTGTGCAATTTTCCTACAGACAAGCACTAAAAAAAATAGTTAATTCACTGAAAGTAGTATAGTTGAAGAACAGTGCTATAGCTGCAGGAGAGAAGTGGATCAGTGCATTCCTGTTACTTGTGGAGGGCTCTAAGAGTTCTGAATCACCATTACTTTACTTCTCTTGGCAAAATGACATTCTTAATTTTCTCCCCAAAAGATGCCTAAGGTTTGAATTCATGAACTATACGGAGGTCTTCCAGATCCCGTCCCAATTCCATCGATTTTAAAACCATATCTGAATAGAAGAAATTCTAATTTGCATACTGTTCTTTAATAAAGCCTTGCAAGGTATGAGTCATTGAAATCCATACATCTGGCATTAATTTCCTGCTATGGTAGTAGGTTGAAACCCATGAGTACATATGTGCATACATTCTTTAATGAACAACAGCTCTGCATATTATTTGTTTTATGTTCCCTTATGGAGACTACATCATGGCATTCTACTTCCCTTCTACTATCCCATTAAAAAATTCACAACCTATTTTAGTATCGCAAGAACCAGTTTTTGGTTGCGTTCTTCCAATGACAGACATTGGAAGAAAACATACAGTATCTATTGTTCAATAATTCTTTTTCTTTTTCCAGCAAAGGAAGTAAAAAAAGCCCCCATGTTTTTGGAGAAGCTTCAGAACTGTGGTGTTCCTGAAGGGTACCCGGTCAGATTGGAGTGCAGGGTGGTGGGAATGCCACCCCCCGTATTTTACTGGAAGAAGGATAATGAAACCATCCCATCAAACAGAGAGAGGATGAGGTACTGTCACGTCATACCCAGGCTTGGAGTTTCCTGTAGCTAGGCTAATTGTTTCAATGAAAAACCGTGTGAAAAAAACAGGTGGTACTCCTCTTAAAACTATTTCTTCCTTCCACATAAAGTTTTAAAATGGTGGCTTTACTGTGAGGTAAAGGGCAATGTCCTTGGTTCAGAAAAAAGCCATGGAGCACAACATATCAATGCTTCAGAGTAGCAATGAGTCTTTTGGGCCACAGGCCTGATAAACATCTTGTTATCAAAGATACTGTTATGGCATTTTTCATGGGTTTTATCAGCTTGTTCACTCTAAACTATTTTTTTCCTCAGTTGAGCTCTAACCATAGACAAATTCAAACTCAGAACAGCTGGAATATGGCTCTGAATGCCACAGAGCATGGGACAATAGAGAGCTTAGCACATCATATATAGAGACCGATAACAAAGTTTGGTCACAAACACGGGCAAAGGCTTTGATCCACGCTTATAAAATGCAACAATGATCAGGTTCAGCTCTTCCATTCAAATGCATTGCTATTTTTAAATTTTCGAAAAAGAAACAAATCTCAAAGCTGACATGCTCCTGAGAAATTCTAACCCCAAAACACTTGTTTTCCCAGCATGCACCAAGATACAACAGGGTACGTCTGCCTTCTGATTCAGCCTGCCAAGAAAGCAGATGCTGGCTGGTATACCTTGTCTGCAAAAAACGAAGCTGGTATTGTCTCCTGTACTGCTAGACTCGACATATACGGTAGGTATTGGCTAATAAACAAAACAATTTAGAATTTATTTGCTTCAGCAGGTCCTGGTTCATAGTTCATAGCCCTTACATTGCCCATTTTGCCATGGATTAGACGCTGGTGTCACCGCATGGCTCCAGTTTAACATGGCCACCAGGAGGAGGTAGAATGATGCAGTTAAACAACGAGATTACTTTCTTTAAACTGATGCAGGAGAGTTAAAGAGGAAAAAAAGAAAAACAGAGGAGAAATGTTGCACAGTATTCTCCACTCCCGTCTTCCAGCTTCCCTAGACACTGAAAAGTACAATAACTGTGTTTTCAAGTTGAACCTTACATCTGTTCCCTCTGACACACAGCAGTGCTACAGCACTGACCTGAGAGAGAACAACAAATTGCACACTTAGAAGTAGATCCCTTCTTCCAGAGAGTATGTATGATGCAAACTAAGCCTAATTAATGAAGCTAGATGATAATGTCTTAGTCCAGGACTCAGAAGGCCCAAGCCTAGTTCAAGAACTATGGTATGACATTTAATTTTTCTGTATCTATGCAAGATGCATGTACTAGTTAAGGCAATTTGTATAGATCAATGAAAAAAAAGAATACTTTGATTTCTTAAGCAATATAAATAAAATTGAAAACACATGCCACAAAGTATGGGGTTATATCCAGTTTTCAATCTTGTTTTTCATTTAACAACAAACAAACAAACAAACACCCACACACCTACTTATCAGGGATAACCATGAGTCACCAGTGGACGTCCCTGTCTGTTTTCCTTGTGGTTAAGTTTTGGACTTACTGAAATCCATGTCAGTGCTGCTACTGAATTGCAAAGGAGTGGAATTTCATCAATAAATACTTTAATGAAAATATTCAACGTGTAAATTATGCAGATAATAGTATGCAAAGGAACAGACCCTAAGGCAAGGAAGAAAATGCTGTGCTCTATTCAAGGATGCTGGAAGAATCTTTGCAGTTGTGCATTGACTTCTGTTGTTTCATTGCTAACCTACTCAGAGATTTACGTAGCCTGCTCTGTTTCTGTTGCTTCAGCTCAGTGGCACCATCAAATTCCACAGCCAATAAAGCTTCGACCTGGTAGCAGCCGGTATGCCAACCTCACTGGTCAAGGACTCGACATTTTCTCTGCCTTCCCAACTACCGAAAGCCCCGTGTTGTTTTCATCCCCAACTCAAAAGATGGTGGAAAGTGAAGAACTTTGAAAAACAAATGAACAATGGTTCCAGTTACACCTGCAGAAATACTAGAACTGTGAAAGAAATAGAGGTACAAGTCAAGATGTTCAAGGTTTACAAGCAATTTGTTTGTAATTAAGTGTACTGCTGCTGCAAATTTTGCAAGTAACATATACAAGACTTTTGCATAGTATTTTACTGCAGGATAATTGTGGTATGGAGTGTTGTGCAATAAATTCAGTACTGTGTAGTTTGCTAAGAATTACATAGTAAAGATAGTTTTCAGCACTTAAAAGCCAATACCACTTCTACTGCTTGAATTAAAGCTACTGTACTGTAGCAAACCATGTTAAGGATTGATGATGTTTAGCTGGGATACTGCCAGTGAAGACACTGACATTACAAAAACAACAATCCTGAACGAGGGTAAACAACATGACTTTGAATGTAATTCTAAAAAAATGCCAGATAATCACAAAGCACAAGGGAAAAGATGTAACTCATTTTTATATATGATTATGCCAGATAATCTTAGCACCGTTGAACTCAAGAGTAGATAAGTATAGAATTTCATGTAGGTACAGCTGTATACCCTATATATTTATATTTGTGTGTGTGTGTACTCCATGAACCATGTACTCATGGCATAATAATTCATAAAGTAAGGTACAGGACACATGCACAGGACTCTAACGTAGGAAACTGATCTTCCTGTAGTCTGAAGCATGTTCTGCAGAACTCATAGCTGAAATCATTTTCCAGATGCGCTTTGTATTTTTTTCCTTACATTGGTAGTGATTCTCTGCCTTTAAACATAGATTGATACCAAACCTGTAACTTCAGGGCTTTCAAATATCAGTCTCTTTTCGTTTTTAATTGACTGCAAGAAAAGTGTATCTACCATCTAGCTCATTTTGTCTCTAACTGAAAAGGAATTATGATCTGGTGGAATTAAATGATTTCACCATCACTTAGGAAACAATCACAAGTGTGGTGTCTACTATTAAGACAGAAAATTCCATTAAGACATGAAAAGCTATGAACTTAACAATTATGTGCAAAGAGCTAAAAAATAAAAACCCTACTATAACTAATGGTAGTAAATAAGGCAATTTAATTAAGGTGCAACAGAAGGTGTTGAGAACACTTAATTGATTTAAATACATTTAGCATCTACACAGTTGTACAACATTTAGAATCTGTGAATATCTAAGATGATTTCTTGCATATTTGAGCTATTACTATCCCTCTTCTTTGAGCTTTGTTTTCAAGCAGTCCCTGCTTACTGCTTTCAACAAGGTGGATGTACAAGTGCTGATCAAAGTCACAGAAATGAAAAGAAAAATTAACAGATACTGTCATTTTAGATCTTATTTGAATTCTTTTTCAAAGTTAAAAATGTAACTTTAAAAAAGGAACTTAAGATTACGTGCAAAAGGACACTGGATATAGGCAGAGACTTCATCCCTGGATTTCCTACAGAAACAGCTGAAGATACCACTAGATGTTGGTTCCCTAAGGACTCATGGGAAGTGACTTTATTGTATTGTTCCATTTCCTACCTGAGTTGGAATACCACAATGCATAACACAAAACCACCATAACAGAAACTCACCATTGTAACTGTGATGCCTTTGTTAGAAATCTCACGTGACTCACCCGAGACTGAGCAGAACAGGAAGCTAAAATACCTTCTTATCCTGCCACTGCAAGGTACAGTTACTTAGTGGGAAAGCAGAAATGCCAGTTGTTGCTGAGCTTGCATCTCCTTCCTGACAAGCAAAATAAAGCTAATAGCTATTAAAAGTGATACAGTGATTCCAGTGATTTCAGTTAGAAGAGGCCTAATGCAAGGCCAGTTGTGGTCTCCAAATACAGAAGCCATTGTTCCTCTGATCTTCCCCTGTTTGTAGGATAGCTTGGAGATTCCAAAGCTAAACCTAGAGTGAGTCAAAGTTGGGTAATCAAAAATCAAAAGGTTTCCCATATTAGTAATTACTCTTTAGAAAATAATCCAAAGAAAATTATTGGATTTTGCTTATTTAATCCAGTCTTCCCATTACTTCATGCCAGAACCGAACAGTGGATTTTGATCCACAGTACTCAAAGCTGGATGTCATTCACCAGGCTTTGTTCCTAGCAGAGGGTTCGTGAAGCTCTATTCCTGTTTAGAACTCCACTGTGGCCTCCTTGCCTGGCTTTAAGCGAGAGGTTGGACCAGATAATTTCCTGAGGCTCCTTCCAACCGAAATCATCTTATACGTCCTAAATTATTTTTACTTTCCACTGCCTGTCTGAATACCCTACATGGATTAATTTACCTATTGCCTGAGTAGAAGCTAAGAAATCAAGCAAGCACAAACGTCTCCTTTTGACTGGGATATATCCCACAAGGTGATTCTAGCTACAAAAGCAATCACAGCGTCTGATTTCTTTACATAGTTTAGAAGAATAACAGTACTTATTAGCCAATCCTTGGTTACCAGTGCTAGAATCATACTTGTGAATATTACTGATGATATTAGTAGTGAGTCTCACATTTTATAACATCAGACGATATGCCCACGATCTCGGTACAAATCAAAAGACAGAGCAAGCAAAAAAAAATAGGCAAACCATCTCTCTTCATCCTTTTCTCAGTGATTTTAGTGAAATATCTCATTTTACATCATTATAATTTGAGGAGACAAGCTGAAGGATAAGTGGTACAACGTTTTTTTTTTTTTTTTTTTTAAAGACGTACTTTTTTTTTTGAGGTGAAAAAGACAAAAGGCTGCTGCTGGAAGACTTTTCACAGAAATCTGTATAAGAGGGATTAATTGTGAGTCATTTAACAAGAGGCCACAGAAGTCTCACAGAGAAGTAGGCTACAGAGAGTAGTATCGCTATTTACTTGCAGAAGGATCAAAATTATCCATCACACTTCCCTGCATAATGCGTAAGTCAGTGGAATTACTTTCAGTGCATCACAGAAATCTGATCCCACACACTCTGTAATCATTAATTTTTACTCATTAATTGCTACAGAACATTTTTTCTCTGCATATACTGAGCCCCTACAAAAAGTCTGCAAAGGAAGCTTAGTAAGTGGATGTCAATGCTGTTAACTAGCAGTACTAATGTGCTCATCGCAAAGAAGATGCAAAAACGATGCTTGTGTTGTTGACTGATGGGAAACCAACAGGAAAAAATCACTTGTGTAAGCAGTAGAGACAACACTGAACTGTCACAAAGCTTGATGTTGTTTGAGTTCATGTGCCATGAAGGTATCACACTATATCAAGATGCACTACAGACCACGCAGCTGGGCTCTCTTCCTGAACAGCTCCATTCTTCATCAGTTTAGTTCAATTGAATAGCCGATTTGACTTCACACTAACATGATATTTAATTCTCTTATTTAGGGCAAGCTACTGCAACAACAACGAGTTAGAGCATTAACTGAAGTCAGTGTTAGTTATTATCTTCTAGAAGTCCATTAAATCACCACAATGTGAAGCGTAGCATTGTATCAATAAGAGAAACGCTCATTTTGTAAACTCTCAATAACAGGCCGTTTTCTGATTCAGGTTGTTGTAGGTTTACCTAGTTTCTTGTTCCCTTCTAGTCCTAGTTTTGCATACGACCAGATGCACCATATATTTCAAAGAACAGCAGAACTGACTTCTATGCTGCAATTCTAGAAAGCAAAAGTATTATCTTTGCTTTAAAATTTTTGGGCCACCTTTGTACAGACCCAGTCCTCAGCAGCATCGTACAGCAGTTTGCATTCATACTGCTAGACTTCTTGCCTTAAAACAGCTGGACTGAGAATCAGTTCTTACACAGAGAAGGTGGAACTACCTTCTGGATGCTAGTGTGAGGAGGAGAGCACACAATCCAAAATACGGAAAAAACAAGCCTGCAGTCTTTTTCTTAATATGTAAACAATTGCAAATTCCAACTGTTTACAGTACTGACAGGTATTGCAAAGAAACAAATCTGGAATAAGAATTCCTGTAAGAACTGTGTTCTTACTGCTACCAGGTTAAAAAACGTTAGTTGCTGGAAAATGTCCTCGTACAAAATGATTAGAAAGACCTAATGAAATATTTTACTTGTTATATATTGAAGAAGTGTTTCATTGTTAATTGCCTTACTATTTTCAGTACAAACGTTCACTTTGAGCCTTAAAATTCTATAATTTTTTCCTGATTAAAGTTGATATTTTTTATTTCTTGATCCAAAGCCATTCTCAATGGAAAAAAAAATGCTAACATCAGTTTTAAAGTGCCTATAAAAGGAAAAAACAAATACTCGCCTGTTCAGGAATGTATTTCCCTTCATCTCACCTTAACTTAAATAAATGCTTCCAAGTTGCATAGAAGTGTGTGTCCTTGATGTGTTCAGGTAATTGTGGAAGCGTGGAATAAAACCAGACATTTCTGCAGTTTGGCTCTGACAGCTGATGAAGTTTATGCAATTAGATCTTACATTATTTAGAAGAAAATCATAAAGTACTGTCAAATCAGAGACATACTAGACATGATTCTAGCATATAGTTGTGAAATCAGTTTGCTCTTGCTTTAAATTATGCTTTTTTTTATCCAGTGACCTCAGCCCCCCCATCAAACTTTAAAAGAGCAGAAGCCAAGGAGTCCTTAGGACAATCTGCCTGTACTAAAGATCACCAGGTTTGTCAGCTTATGGGCATCTTGCAGGATTAGTCCCCAATGCCTATGTTTGGGCACATCCTTCTACTTTACAGATTGTCATAGATGAACCCCAGTGTGTCTCAAAAATTCTTGTACCATGTTGGTCATCCAACGCCCACACAACACCCCTAAAAACACTTCAGTTATTAGGACTAGCCCAAAGCTCCCAGGAGTTCCTCTGTGCAGTAGGGCATTGGAGAATGCTGCACAAGACATTTTTTAGCCTTTAGCTATCTGTCCAGTACTTCAGTACAAGAAAATGGAATGAAGCAGCAGAAGCAAAACAAATACTTCAAGGAAGACAGATCTTATAGCCCTGATACAGAAGGCAGCAGGTGGAAAAAAAGGATGCATTCTACTACATTTGCTGGTCTTGATTTTGCTTTCCCATTTAAGCATGTTTCTCCAATCCTGGATGGATTGATGTTTATGTGCATCTGTGTCTGCTAGGTCAGAGGCAATGCTCTTAGGAACATTTTAGCTCTGCTACAGCTCCATGAGCTGAAGCAGCTGCTACACATTATATCATTTTCTCTGAGCTGCTTTTATTAATGGCATTATACTTCAAGTCCACTATAGATAGAGAGAATCAACATAATACAAAGAATTCTTGGGCCACACATGCTACAAATTTAAGTGGAGGTCTCAGTTTATAGCAGTGTGAAACCACGTTCAGAAGCAGACCACTCATTAGGATCATACCATCTTTTAACAGCATGTAACCTTTTTTTTTTTTTAAATAAAGAAATGAAAAATTACTGAAGACATTTTGAAATTTTGAAAAATTGACCATGGACTCCAGACTGCAGGAAGCCATTCAAATATGAGCTTCTCTTTATTATCTGGAATTGCATATGCAGATGCCTTAAGCAAATTCTCTGTAAGTTTAGACTGCATGTTAATTTCTGTACAAGTGAAAACTAAACTACAAATCAGAAAAAAAAATACTACCATAGAAAATACTAAAATGTATGATTTGGTAGAAAATATTTAAATATTATACATACGGGTTTTGCTTTGTGTTTTTTTTTAAAGCCATGTTTTCTTGAAACTTAAAAACATAAAGCATTTTTTTTTAAAATGAAATCCATGTCTGTTGTATCTATGTAGAGGAAGCATTGGACTGTTTCTTCAATGAAGAAATGTGCTTTTGTTCCCAGTGCATTTGCTTTCTTTTTTTTCCCTGGATATTTTATAGAGATACAACAACTGAGCAAAAAGAAGCTGCTTTGAAAATTCTCACTGAATTTTTAAAATTTAGATAAATCTATCCCTAAATTAAAACTGAGAACTGCATGTGTATTGCTTAGCCAAAATAGATGGAAACTTAAGCATAAAGTGTAAAGGTATTCATTACCTTTTCTTAAGGCAGAAGTGTATTTTGGAATATTAGAAATATAACTGGCTTTTCTGTTTTGTTTTGTTTTTTGCTTAGTGAATCACATCACGATAGGGACTTCAATGAAGATTTCACCAGGGAAATTCTACTTAGCAAAGTATTGGAAACACGACTAAATATTTAAAAAAAAAAAAACCCACCACACACAACAACTAATGATATTCATGGTTCCCCATGCAAAGAAGTTGCGATGCCATTGACTTTACAAGGCTACAAATAAGGTTACAAGACTATAACTAAGGTTTCTATTTTTCATAATGTGTATACTGCAGAATTTAGGAATTCCAGTCAAGAACTGGGCTTTGCTCTTCTTGTGTGTATGGTAGAAGATGGACTCTGCCTTATAAATGGCACAATAGAAGAGAAAAGCCTAAAAAGCTGGAATGAATTAAAGTTATAAGACATGCTAATACATATCAGCTGGAAACCTCCATAGCTGACTAGGAAGAAACCACTGACTTTTAGTTACTAACATACATTTGTGGAACATGCTACCCTAGTTCCATTTCCAGCCAATGAAAAGTCCCCGCAGTGAGAAATGTCACTCCACTTTGAGTCCAAAAATAACTCTGGCCACTGTGTCAAAACAGGGTGACACGATTCAAAGAATCACAAGAATAAGAGCACCTACACTAGTTCAACGAGTAAACCCTGGGATGCAGTCTGAACCTTCCAGAAGAATAGAGATGAATTTCCCACAGACAGTTCATTAGAACTGCACCCTGAGTTTCAGTAGTAAATGTGGATGTGTTTAATGAAGAAAGCATTTCTCATCCTCAACGCATTCACAATGTGATTCTGGAATTACTTTGTACCGATATTACAAATAGAAGTATCTCAGGTTTGCACTGCTTCTCAGTGGGACAGATCTATAAGCAAACAAAATTCAGCACATAACACATCAAGCTCTGCACATCTAAATGCCTCCTTCATTTGGAGGCCCACTGGAAGCCAAAAGTTATTGGGGGGAAGCAGGTGGGGGACACTGACTTCAAATGCCTATACCATTAAAATCCAGTACAGGAGGAGGGTCACAATTACTGTCTGACGAGCATCACAGTCAATGGGGAGCAAATACACTAGAGCAACAACCAAACCTAAGTTAAATGGTCAAGTGTACATTTCACAGAGAGTCACTGCAATATTTGAAAAGAACAGCAATGAAGAGAAATCAATGGCTTCCTGAATGTTTATTGAGTCTGAGATGTCCAAACCAGCGCGGAGAATATTTGCTCTTCACGTTGCCTTCAAAAATAATTTTTAATGATTAAACTTCCCCCTCATCCCATTTTACTCCTAAAAGAGCTTTGACAGATACTACAAAGAATTTACTGCCATCAGTGCTGCATTAAATTAGAAATCTCAACTGCCAGCTCAACACAGCACCCTCCCAAAAAACAAAAAAACTGCACTGTTCCATACAAACACCTTTCAGTTACTGATGCAACAATTACTAATTATTATTAAAGAGAATTACACATTCACTTCTCAGTAGCAAAACCAAATCTAAGAGAATGGGGATGGTATTATTCAACAGCACAGACTGATGCCACGATGTGATCTACAGCGTTCAAAAGCTTTTTAGGGCTTCACTTCCAATTCTTAACAGTTCAGGTAATACAACCACAGGTTTGGTTTGCTCCTCTTTGTGCGAGTTTCCTACCACTTCAACATCCACTGCATACTATTCTTTTTGTAGTTATTTCTATCATCAGACTACTATCTACCAGCAGACAGTAAATTACAATGATGCACGGGAGAAACAAAATGGATGAGACATGGTTGTTACGTACTTTTACATACCCTGCACATTAACTGGAATGTCTCATCCCACAAGATCAGATTATATGATGTAGTGCAGAAACACATTGGTACTGCTCTTGTACACTGCTCTGGTATTTATACTTTTGTATAAATTTTACACCCTCCCCACACAGGGTTTATAAGGCTGTCTTCAATAACCCAAGATTTCCATGTCATAATTGCACAATTTATTTGCATTATATTCCTGTTTCAGGATGGAAAAACTAGTGCTGTGCAAGCAGTGCAGCTGAGACAATTTCTGCCCAAAGTTCATACTCATAAATCAGTGTAAGATTGCATATAAATTATTTGAGGATTGCGTTGATATATCTGAACAGGAAAAAGAACTCCTTTACTGTGACAGTGACAGAGCACTGGAACAGCTGCCCAGAGAGGCGGTGGAGTCTCCTTCTCTGGAGATATTCAAAACCCACCTGGACCCTTTCCTGCGCAACCTGCTGCAGGGAATGTCCTTTTAGCAGGGGGTTGGACAAGATGATCGCCAGAGGCCCCTTCTAGTCCCCACAGTTCTGTGATACACATATCCTGGTCACTTAACGATAAGAAACATTCCAACAGCATTAACTCAAGCATATGATGGACAACAGTTAATTCTATTCCCTCCTCATAAACTTCTGTAAAGAAATCCCTGAGTAATGACTTCATATTCCCAGAAGGTTGAATCCACATGCACAGAGCCAAAGGATGCTTTCCATTTGCCAATAAAGAGCTAATACCATTCACATGAAGCAAAGCCCGCATCTTAATAATTGCCTCTACTCACTACTAGATTCAGAAAGGCTAAAACATACATTAAAGAACACTCTAAACATCAGTGTTTAAGGGAGAAATTTGCTCAGAATATGTCACTTCATCTATATTTGTTTAATCTAGACCTGGAAAGTCTGTCCCAGCTGCTTGCACTGCCAGAACAGCCTAGCTCCTGGCTTTGGAGTCTGCAGGGCAGTGACCAAGGGCAAAACGTCAGTGGAGGTTCAGAGAGAAGACAAACATTAAGGTCAGGACTTTGTATATAACTGCTCCTGTAGCAGGGGTGCTGGGTCCCAAAACACAGCTTAGTTCCTATTGCTGCTTTTGTTTTTCATTAGAAGCTACTTAATTGTTGAAAATAGCTCCTATCAAAGCTTTCACTCGTCATTTGAAAGAATCCTAAAATATAAGATGGCAGCAGCCAGCAGGGAACCTGCCAGCCTTCCCTGCTGGACATCCACCACCAGCTGTTCTGCGGCAGCAGCTCCTTTCCTCCTTCTCCCACACGGCCAACACTAGCGAGGGGCTTGTCTCTGGGAACTCCCAACAGCAGCACCAGCAGAAGCACCCTTCAGCTTCACAGTCTGCTGCCATCACAACAGGCATCTGCAGTCAAACTTGTGTTTGTAGCAGGACATAGAGTCCACACATCTGTTGTCCTGCTCCTACTCATTTTTTGACCTTCCCAATCTCCTTCCCTAATTCTTCTGCTCTTTCTATCTAGATCCCTCTATCTTCCACAAGCACAAGGAGAAAATAAAGGACAATTCAGGGCATCAGCAGAGCTGAAATGAACTATACCTTGCATCAAACATATCTCTAAAAGCTGTTTGTCAGAGAGTACACTAAGCACACTTCCTACTGTAACTGAGTAGCAAGCACCATTTGCTATTTCATTTTCCTGCACATTAAGCTGCCAGGACTGCGAGGAAGCAGTGAAATATTCAGGGCAGGAAAGCCACCAGTAAGTAATTTCTAGAGTAGGAATTTAAGGTAGTATGGGAAGACATATCATAGAAAACACTTTATTCACGATTTACAAAATCTCTTACTGTTTCTAGATAACATAAAACTAAAAAAAAAAAAAGCAAACAAACTCTACAAAAATCTAGAAGTTTAGACTGTTTTCACACAAGCATTCTCATTCACAGTGTATAATCACACGTGCTTTTACAGCCACTAAAAATAAAAACATTCTTTTCATGACTTGAAACTAGCTCTTTTTCGAGCGTACAAGACACCATAAGTTGGATTAAAGCAAACCTACACAATTTTGCAACCCATATGTCAAACTTACAAAGTTTAAGAAAGTCAGTTCTCTGAGGACTAGAACTCCAATACATTATAAAACTTTTTCCATGGGAGCCATTTATGTGAAAACAAAACAAAGAATTACTTTAAAGCTGACATAAAAATAAAAAAGTAGAATGAAATTCATTTCTGATGTTATTCCATTCAGTTACAGCAAGAGTCAGTTTGGCCCCGGTAGGAAATACTATCATGAATCATAATTAAATAAAAAGAATTAATTAGAGGAGCCAAATGAACTAGCAAGCAGTTGTCTGGAAGATTTCAAACAATTTTCTATCAATACTAAATAAATTCAAACTTCTTCAATGCATGTTGACTTAAAGTTCCCAAAGCAAATTTATTGTTCAAATCAGCGTAAGAGGCAAACACGAATAAGCTGTTATAATGCCAGTATTACCTTATTCAAGCAGATTAACTCTTGCTAATTATTAAATTACACATCTGGCCTGCTGCATATTCTCAGTTCGTAACAAGTTCTAATTAGCTATTTGAAAGTGTTCGGGGTGATAGCTGAATATTCGCTGTGCGTAAGGATCGCTGTCCGGTGCCATTTTCTGCCCCGTGTAGTGGTGGTAGCTCTCCGGATGGAAGTGCTCACAGTGGAGGTTAATCCATTCTCTCTCAGTACTGTATCTCTCTGCTTCGGCAAGTATTCTTGTCAGAGCCATGATATAACTCAAAGCCATCTGAAGGGTCTCGTATTTGGAGAGTTTCTTATCCTGACCCCACTGTGGAACCACCTTTCTCAAACGATCGAAGGCTGTGTTCAGTCCTTGCATCCGTCTCCTCTCCCTGGCGTTGGCAGCCAGCCTTCTCTTGGCAGCGCTCTCCATCCTTTCCGAGCCGCACTTCACAACACAGCCCGGTCCACTTCTGCACTGGATCTCTGCCTCTACACCTGAATCCAAATGACTGGGTTTACAGGTTTTCATGTTTGATGCAGCTGTAGCTTCACGCGCACACAAAAATCACGCTTAAAAAATGAAGTGTCTGAACAGTGGTAGGGAA
The DNA here is from genome assembly GCA_013396635.1 of Penelope pileata. Taxonomy (NCBI): domain Eukaryota; kingdom Metazoa; phylum Chordata; class Aves; order Galliformes; family Cracidae; genus Penelope; species Penelope pileata. Next base: position 251,898 of record WBMW01004360.1, on the reverse strand, counting down.
AGCACTCCTCAGAGTAGCCTGTGCACCTCTTCAATCTTTTTCCAGATATCAATATCGGATATTTATCTTAGCATTAAAAAAATAAAAAATAAAAAAATAAAAAACTCTTTGGGCTCTTCCAGAAGTGTCTGAAAATTACCTTCTTGTTGTTTAATGAAAGAATGAAGAGTTTTCAATGTCTTATGCTTTCATTCTTTTCATTTCTGTAAACTCAAATACACAAAACAATGAAATTTCCATTCTCAAAATACGAGTTCCTGAAGAAAACGGTCCTTTTAAGTCAGAAAGGATGTTAATGGATTAAAAACACATCAATTCCAACGGCCATTTCAAACGAAAAAAGTTCTGATTCAGTTCAGGAGAGCGTTTCGATACGATGAACTGCTGCGATCTGACGACATCACTTGGTAACAAATCTCTTCTCTCGAGTCCCGCCGGTACGCAATGACCGTGCCTTACAGACTCGAAGGGGCTTTATAGAAATTGCCAAAGCTAAACAGGTGGTAGCAGGTGGGCGGGCGGCACTCTGCTTCCATCCCAGTACCTTCCCACCCTGGGAACTACAGGGGGAAAAAAAAAAAAGCAACAGTAAAACCCGAATATTACAGCCTTCATCTGCTGAGAAGTCTTCCAAAGCCATTCTGTCCAGCCCTAACAACTTGCCATCTGGAGCAGTGTCTGGCTGGCCCCACCAGGCTCTGGGCAGTTAAGCAAAAGATCTTTTCAATAGATAATCTGTTGCAACTCAGGAGAAAAAAAAATATACCTCTCTCTCTCACTGTGCACTGTAGCATTTGTACCTTAAAATATCTGAAAATTCTGGTTAGAACAATTATTTCTTTAATCCTAATGCTATCTAAAAAAAAAGGAAAATTAGCTTGGTGATATATGGCAGAGAATAGTACTGTGCTGCACTATACAATACTGAAACAGCCTCAAACTGTTCCTTAGGACTCGCATACACACCATCACAGAGAGAACAGTACCTTGAGAAAAACTGAAATGATATATTTGCATGTCAATGTTATGAAAATAATTCAGAACATACTTAAACAGTTAAAATGTAGCTATGGATTTATCTAACAATTTTAAAAGTATTTGGAGAGGTTGTGATATGGACATGCAAATACAATTAGTCTGAAAACTATCCTTTTCTATGTATCACATATATGTGTATTGATGTGAATTTAAATATAAATTGTGTTGTCTTTAGAGCAGGTAAGGAGAAGAAAAGAAGGTGTGAGAAGTATGAATCTGTTTGCTGGCATTAAGAGATCATCTGTGCTACTAACGCTGCTGACAGTGCAGCCACCATCCACACACACAGAGTATAATCAAAATATCTTGGTTTTAATGCACTTAGACAATAAAATCCATTATCTACATAAATTACAAGGAAACATCACAGGAACATGTTATCACACAAAAGGTTAAAATAAACCTGTCACACAATGATTTATTATCTGTATTGATTTCAGACTTAATTAAACTGTTCCCAGCCTTCATAAATTACCTATTTTTTTCATTAGAGACTGAATACTGTATATTTATTTAGAACTATGGCTCAATTGTTTTCATTATGACTCTAAAACTTGGAGTAGCCGTAAACAGCTGATTAATCTCTAGCAGAAGCAATGACAATGAAACGAGGTTGAATAATCCAAAAACAATAGGATGCAATTGAACACTAATGGACTCCAGCGTGACAGATGTTGGACGTGGGCTGTTACGCCCAGTTGCTCTGCTCTTAATATTCTGAATCCTAATGGTCTTGAGCAGAGATGCTGGTTGGGGTAGGGAGCCTCCATTATTCCATTATCAAAATGTACGATGCATCTTCAATATTTAAAGAAGTACAACTTTTCACGATTCATTATAACATCCAACATTCCTATCTGTGTGCACTGACCTATTCTCCCAGACATAAAAAAAAAAAAAATACTACCACACATTAACGTGTTACTTTCTGAATGTCAATTTCTGATTACTTCTGCGTGTGAGAGAGTTGAAAACAGCATGTTTCCCAAAACCGCAGAGCCATATGTCTTTCACAGGGGGATCAGCAATTAGAACTTGTGAGATTTTTCTTCTTCTGAAGGCGCTTCATGGGAAGCACTGCATGTGCAGCAGAAAAAAACAAGATACATCTCTGATCTTCACACAGTTGCTGCAGCGTGTTTTAGTGCTGCCACCTATTATGCCTAAATAAATTTTAGTTAAATCCTTTGTCACTGAATCTCAAGGGATTTTTAATGCAAAGAAATACGATGAGATTAAGGCATTTTGTAAGTTATTAAATATCGTGCATTCTCATGAGACAGTTACTACTCTATTCAGGTTATTAAACACTTTTAGTATTAAAACAGTGCTGCTAAGTTCAGAAGCATGAAAAGTATTTCCAACTTAACATCCTGCAAGTATGAATTCCAAAGATTTCAAACATACCAAAAATCACAATCCCTAAAAACTTTGTAGTTTATGCTGTTAATGAATAGTAAGACAGTAAATGACAGTACTGCTAATTTTCCCCCTTCCTCATTGACTCCCCACCACTATCGTGCTTTGACTGAAGCACCGATACGATCTCAGGAGAGAAGCTGTGATTTATCCCTCTTAAGGAACAAACCAACTCCACTTGCTATGATTTACTAGCAAATGACAGCATCAGGGCCCAGTCCATCTGGGTGGTGGACTTTTGGCTTACAGGTAAGGCTAAAAATCCTTTCTTGGCAGGTCAAAATGTCTGCTTTTCACTATTTTGTTTTTTTCCTCTTTTTAGGTTCTGCTTTTTGATAGATGAATACATTTATTATTTGAGCATCTAATTGTTTTTGTTTGATGATACGCGTAAGAAAACACATTTATGTTAATCTGCAAAGGCTGATTTTTTCCACAGAAAAGCAAGTAGTAGGGTTTTATCCACACAAATTAATTCCTCTGCATCGTCCATTAGCCATACGAAAATACATCACAAGCTAGAAAACAGACTGCTTTATTGCTCACTCAGTAACAGAAAAGGCATCAGTGACATTTCCCAAGTTTCTTTCCCTTGGCATGATTTTCTCAGTATTTCTGCTTGTTCTGAGTATTGCTTATGTAATTCCAACTCTCCTCCATTTATTTTTAGTTATTTCTCAGAGATCTTATTCTTTGAAATTAATTTTTAATTTTTCAGTTTTCAAGATATTTATGATAATAATTTCCAAAAAACTGATAATATATACTGGTGTGCTATACTGCTACGGTGCTAAAAACAAATCTAGATCCAAACTCATATTAGTTTCATCTTCACTGCACATCAGTGATTTCTCAAGAATTTCCCTTCTACTCCTTTTATATCATAATATCATTTGAAGCCAGAAGAAACATCAGAATCACCAGGATGAAGTTCTGAGTCCACTCAGACTTCAAACTTTGCCTTTCTTAACAAGCAGGTACACATTTAGTGCTACTCCACGATCCCAGCAGCATCATTGTTGACTCGCACTTCCATTCTAAAATGGTATTTTTTAATCAAGATATTGTGTTTTTGTCAGAGTGAAAGAAAAAAGAGAGAGAGATAGGTAGGAATGACTTTTTCATTCATAAACCAAATTATTGTATCAACTTTAAGTCACCACTGCTACTAGTAAAATAAGGGACAGTTTCCATCCATTGAGAAATACACTAGGTTCAGGATTTATGACTAGGTACAGAAATACATTAAAAATTTTCTACTGAGTACCAAGGCAGTAACTCAGACGATGATCACAGCACCTTTTAAGAGGAACTTGATATCTTCCACACGCATTACTGTGGAAAACACAATCTAATTACTGCTGCAGGATACTGATTTTAAAAGAAAGTAACACTTCAGGTTAAAAACCTGTTTCCTGAATACCTTCTCTCCTCCAGTTGTACTAAAAATCACAGATACAAGCAATACGTCAAAGCAAGAATCTTACCTTTTCCTTCTAGCCAGATATCAATATTTCATTTCCAGCAAATCCTTTCTAAAAGCCCCATGAGGACTTCTCACCACGCTAGGAGCTCCAAAGGTAGTTTATACTGAGCAAGCTGAAAGACCAGCATGCCGTATGCTGCTTAATTAATAGCAGGTGAGTAACTACCAAAACGTGAGCATCCTTAAGGGCCTAATCTCATAATATTTGCTCTCGAGACAGGCTAGCAATCTATGGTGCAGAGAATAATGTATTTTCCTTCCTTGTTTATTTACATTGTTTTCCCTATCACTCCTATAGGAGTCCTGCCCTGTAGGACTATCAGCAAACAGAACAACTCTTGAGTGAATGCTGTGCCCTGGAGGGAGATTTAGATGCTAATTCTTATTGGGAAGTGAAATACAGCAGTACGATGAGTTTGCAATGATCTTACCTAGTGCTTCCCAATGTCACATAGCATAACTTTCTCTACGTGTTCTTACAACATTTCATTTTACTCTACATACTCTCTGGAGAGAGCATTTCCTTCAACAGCTCAACATGAAAGTCTCCCAGCCACGCTTACGGGCTCCACCTGCCATATTACCCAGCAGCTATCGCTTCTTCTCAACTTACCAGTTTCTCCTTGCCATTCATCCCTTTCTATATCACCCTATCTTTCTCAAGCAGCTTTCCCACAGGTGAGACTTGAAAAACAGAGCTACCCCAGGGATCTTATACAGTACAGTATTTCGATGTAACTTTGTTTTAAAGCATGCTTCTGCAACAGGAAGACTACACTGTGCTAAAAAAAAAATCAAACATCAAAAAAAAAGAGGAAGGGCTTGTTTTATCATGGTACTACAGGAACATGGTTTGAACCTTTAACTATCAAAAATGTTTCTCACCTACATTATGTACTGAGTATGATTACTACCATAAACATATATGCATGTATATGTGACAGCTCATGAAAATAAAAAGTTACCACTTAGAATGATATTGCAACCCTTTGCACTTTGCTAAAGCAGCAAAAAACCAACAACTTTTGACACATCATTTGACAGATTCTGCAGAGATTGTGGCAGCCAAGGCCTGACAATTTATGAACCGGCATATGTCAACCAGGATTTATCTGACCATTTTTAAAAGTTTAGAAATGTAACTAAATTTAGTGAGATCCCTGACACCAGAGCAATGCCAGTGTTACAAACAAAACAAAACAAATCTTAAGCTTGTTACAAAGAGGGGATGAACCAAAACTTAGCAGAAAATCAGCTTACAGAGTTCTTCCTTAATCAAAAGACATGGTCAGACCATGGCAAACAGCAGAGTTTAGGATGTCATCTCACCTTAGCAGAGGGTGTGGTTTGATATTATCTCTTACAAGCTGAAACTTTGGGCTTTTGCTGAAGCAGGTAGTCCTACTCCTTTCCTATCCCTAGGTGCTTGCTCTGTCTCAAACACTGGCAGGGTAAGCTGCCACGCAGCCATAGGGTGAGTCAGTTCCCTAAGCTGACTCTGGGAAAAAATATTCTCTTACATTGTAGTACAGTTCTCTACCCTGACCATTGGCTGAAGTGATTTAACTGATAGGCACACGATCATTTGTTCCAGTGTGAAGGATGTGGCAGTACCACGTGGCTGCAGGAAAGCAGGGATGGAGCAGAAATGGAGGATGGAGCAGACGTAGGCACAGGCTTTACGAGGGTACGCTGTACTACAGCTACATTAGGTGTAATATATACCACAGCTTGAGCCACAGTAATTGATCGAGTGTGCCCTTTTATTCCACCAACGTAAACCAAAGAGGTCAGCTTACGCTGTCAGTGAAAACTGTTACTTTTTAGTCAACCTCTCCAAACCAATTCAGCCTCGGGCAGAAATCCAGAGATGAAATTTCTGACTGGTTTAGCAAAACTGTGAAAAATAGAAGAAAGAAATCTTATAAAGAGCATGCAAGGATGATCAAGAGAAGAGCACTGCAAGTGATCAGAGATATGCAGGGATTTTGTAGGAGGAACCACTAAGTTAGAATGGACTCAGCCTGCAAAAAGCCAGCAAAACGGATATGAGAGATGTTGGCAAAACTAAGAACTGAAGTGCATCAAATGGGGTTAATTAGAATGAGGTTCAAAACAGAGACAACAAGGTAGGTCTCTACACAATAAGTAGGAGATATGTGAATTTCTCTGCAACGTAACTATGGATACTAATAGTTTACATAAATTTGATGAGAGACTAAAGAAATTAGAGCCAACTCAGTGAACCAGACAAAGTACACTCAGGCTAGAGAGCTGAGCTGAGCTAATGGCTTGTGACTGTGGAAAACAGGAGGTCCTGCTCTTCCTTCCTCTCTACCCCTTTCCTCCTTTTTTCTTTCCTGGCTATACTCCCCCTCTGCACATTCTGATGCTTATACGACTGTACAGTCATATCAATCTCTCAAGACCAGCAGAAATATTTTTCCAATGGTTGGTTTGTTGCTAGGTCAGTAAGTTGAATCAGCTGGCCATGTAGTCAGCCAGGCAGGTCCTGGTGTGCAGGTGGGACCACCTGGCTGGTAACAGCAGAAGGGTGGGCAGCACCTTCCCTTTATGGCCACAAAAAGCTGGTAAACATGCACCTCTGAACCATGCAAGGGTGCTCTCAAACAAATAACACCTATGACTGCTCTATTATCCTGCAACTCCTGCACTATTTCCTATGCCATCTCACCAATAACAAACACGTTGTTATTGCAAACAATCACTGTTAAAAAATAAAAAGAAGTCTTAACTGTACTGTTTTTTTTTCCTAATTATAATAATACCATGATAATTAGCAAGTTAGTCCTTAAAACAGATTTTTGATTTGGAATTCAGAACAATAATTATAAAAAATCCTAAACTTAGAAACTGAACAGGTAACTATGCTGAGACAGTTCAGAATTTCATTCTGGAATGAAGTGATTACCCTAGAAGTATCAATACGGGGTTTTTTTTGGTTTTTTGGGGTTTTTTTGAGCATATCACATTTATAAAATTCCTCCTAATAATACATATAACCTTATACCCAAAATGGTAAATACTATAATTTCCAACTCAAATATGCCTGTAACCAATGGACTTGCTGATCGGTAACAATGCATTTTACTTGGACTTTGTTGAAAGCAGAGATTTCCAGCTTTCACAAGTCCATGGGCACCAAAGCTAACTGTATGTTGCAGGCAATGCAGCAGCAGCTTCTTACAGCTGTGGGGGCATTAGAGCTTTCCTAAGCTAGCTGTTGAAGATTGATTATTGATGTGTGAAAAGACAATTTGTTTTCATTTTCTTATATTGGTATGTTCTCTTAATATGTGGGGATGATCTTGCTGATAAACAAGATAAAGGAAAGAAAGACAATGGAGAAAAATAAGGGCCACAAGATGAGATGGGAGAAACAGGCAGGAACAGAAAATGAGAAAAAAAGGATGATGAAAAATAATGGAAGGATTCAAGCAGGCCAAGCAGTGCAAATTTACAGTAGCTGAGACCTAGATCTACAGTATCGGGAATTTTTGTATTTTTTCCTTTCTGAGTTGTAATATGAAGAAAAGAATGTAATACACTTTGGAAACGGATTGCAGTTATAAATCTGGTACTTAATCAATTAGGAAGAGGACTCTCAAAACTGTTCATCTTCCTAAACATAATTAATGTTGCAATTAATGTTGCTTGCCCAAAATAAAATAGCATCTAGATTGTGCCATGCAGTCTACTGACCGGAGTAAAAACAGATGAAGCAACAGTGGAGAGGGTGATGACATGATGACAGAGGGTGGTGTAATCTTTTTATAATTTTTTTATTATTACCATTCCGTTCAGGAGGAGCTATTTTCTTGTGCAAATAGGCATAAAATCACTACCAATTGCCCTGCTTCTCATCGATTTCTACTTGGCACAGTTTGCCAGATGCTGTTTGGTCTGAGTGTTGCCTTGACCTCCGCTGGTGACGCTGGCCCCTTTTTGCTTTGTTGTGCAGTATTTTCCCAGTAGGGAGGTCCCACCCCTCTAATAGTTCAGTTGCAACTTTTGCTAAAGGCTTATAGGTTACCCATATGTTGTAGTGGAGGGGCCAGCCTGACTGGAATTAACTCAGAAGTGGCGTCCAGCATTGTCGCGGGAGCTGGCCCAGGGGAGATTATAAATGCCCCAAAACTAATTAAATATTTTGTCTCCTGCTGGTAAACAAAAGCGAATGAGGGGAAAAATATGAAATGCCTGATTTAACATCTATCTGTAAGTAGCTTGACAAGAGCAACCCTGGAGTCAGTGATGCATGATTTAAAAGCGCCTAATGGGTCAAAGCTGTTAAATAAATGAGACTTTGGTCTATTATCCTTCGCTCCATATATCTGCAAAACTGCTCCATAGTGTATTTACCATTGGTTTCCTAAGTATTTCACAACAGCACTTCTGGGGTAAGAGCCCACAGCCCACACATTTGTTTGGAAGTATTCTTAACTTTCACTTTTGCACTGAAAAAACACAAAAAATAAATATGACCACTCAAAGACACACGTACAAATGGGAAGTGACTGTATTTACAGTAAAATTTCCAGGCACCTAAGCTGTCAAACGCTGCTTCATAAAAATGAGATAGAATTCTTATTTAATAGCATATTTAAGAACGTTTTTTTTAAAACTGTTAGCTAAGTGACTTTTTCAACGCATCTAAAGTATTTTAAAAATCAGATAAATTATTTAAATAGTGGTTCAAAGGTTTTTGATATCTATCGTTTCAGAGGTAATAATTCAATTTAGTAAATTAACAGTCTCAAATAATGTATGTCTATAAGGATATATTTTAAAGTACATGACTGCAGACTGAACTTTTCTTTTACTAATATCTAATAGTTGTCATTATAATGTTTTAGAATGTGAAGTACTGTCCCTCAGAAAGCCTGCTAGTAAAGAAATGAGCATTCTAACCGGACACTGTACATGCTGATTTTACAGACATGCTTAGCCTGGGGTGTTTATATAATCCTACTGCAGTTCATGGGACTAAACAAATGTGCAAAGTTAAAGATAGCTGCAAGTTTGGGTCACCTGGGACCTCAATTCATCATGGTGGTAGTGTGAACTAGGCAGTGACTGGTTTGATGAAAGAATAGCATTCACCTTTTCTGGGAGGGCACGGGTTAAATCTTCCTGTTTTCCATAAACACGTTTTTACTTACTTTAAACAAAATTTTTAAAAACAATTACAATAAGGTTATCTTCATTTGAAATACGAAACTTGCTGAAAGATGGAAAGAATCACAAACATGGGTAAAAAGAAAACATTAAAACAAATTGGTGTATACAAATCTATATGCATTCTTTTTGTAGATACGCAGGTATCTCACTTCATTTTTTAATGGTGCTTTATCATTACATTTTGACTTTATAATTAAACTGTTATGCAAATTAAGTAATCCACACTCAATTTAAATAAAAGCTTACACTGTTAACTGTGAGGCTTGATGTTGTAATTAATGCTTTCCAACTTAACAAGGAACTTTTGAAGCTTTATTTTTTTACCCTGCCAGAGACAGATGAGCGGACACACAGACAGGCATATAACACATCTGCTCTTTTGTCCTCATGGACAGCAGGACGCCACAGAGGTTTTTCCATCAAAAGAAATGCAGTTCTGAAAGATTAAGATGTTGTAGTTAGGCACATGGTAACATGTGATGGTTGAGATTTTCCAACCTCCCAAGTGTCACATTTCCAAACCCTAATGAATTAGATGTGACGGATGTACTTTAAGAGCTAGTACTAAAGCTGGCTGCGAATAAAGGAACGACACAGTGATTGGTCATATATAATGCTGGGTTTTGAATGCACGAAGAACAAGGTTTCCCACTAGGTACAAAAGAACAAAAATTGATATAGAAAAAGGACTCAATATTTAGGATCAAAAAGCTTGTTATCTCTTTCCTGCCCTCCTACAAAGCTAGTTGTTTCTTTTCCTTCCTTACTGTTTTAGAGATACCAAGAACCTCGAACGACAGCATTATATCAGATTTCACTGGCATTTTCTCCTGAATGATCCACACACAAGGTTCAGGAAGTTTCCTCAGCCTTGATTAATATCACAGTGGAAATTTCAAGCGAAAAGATTTTAACAAGAATATATGCAGCCACTTCTGTTAAACAGGTGTGCTTTGAAATACCCAAAGTAATCTTCCTCATTTAATTGCATATATCATCCCTGTGGGCAGTTAGGGTCTGGCGGCCGGAAGATATCGCGCTGTACGGAAAGATAGGGCCCCTCTCCCTACGGCCAATGGCTTTCAAGTCTATAATGTAAGCAGTCGGAAGTGAGGTGGTAAACCCAAGCTATAAAATGCAGTGTGACCCCCCAATAAACGCCATTTGCCGTCCACCACATTGGTGTTTGTGAGCTGATGGACCGAGCGGCCTGGGATTGGTCGCCGTACCGTTCTTGAACCAGGTCGCCACGCCAACGATAGGCAACACATCCCCTGCTTATAGACTCTAATTCCTATGCAAAAGGTGCAGGAAGGCAGCTATATTTCTATTGGAACAGGACTTCGTATACCACTGACAGTCAAAAAGGTATGTATCACTTTGTTTTTCCTAAGAGCTTACGAAACAGTTGAACATGGCAGTAACTACATTTTTGTAATCCAGACTGGCTGATAAATGTGCATTTAATAAAAGTCCTATCAGTTGAATAATTACCGATGCTTTTACAATTAAACACCAGAAAAGCTTCCAGCCCAAGTTCAAAAACAAACATCAAAATGTCAAGAGCACAAGCTGTACAGCAACGGCCACTTATCTCACAGACAAAGCAATGAGAAGATCCAATAGCTGCAGGACAAAGTTGGAACACCATGAGCTTATGTTTTTATACCAAATTTGGATGTCTTTCTACTACACCTAAATCACAATGTATTGACTTCAATACCTAGATTGCCTTGTGGAATATTACTTTCTGGGACAGGCATCCAGGTCATCAGTTTAGAAGATGGCCTTTTATCTAAGCATCTGTGAAATGCAGAAAAGACCAAAATTACCTAACAATCCAAGACAGCAATCCAATAAATCAGAAACTACAAGGAATTCTGGCAAACTGCACACAGATTAAGTTCCCCTCCTCGCTGTATCTTTTTCTTTAGCGAAAGCACACACCTTCTTCAAGCCATTCAATGCCAATCAGTCATTCAGAGAACAAAAAAGCTGTAAAATTTGAAGTGTTCAATGAAAAGGAAACAAACCCAAAATATTTGCTGGTATCACTGAAGCCCAGAACGCATCACTGTACCATTCCGTGTCTTCCTCTGAGTTTTGCACAGGACAAGATGGGAACATAGAACACTGCACAGGAAACATAAGCATGTATCCATTGTTATCAGAAGTATGTTTTGCTTTCCAGAAAGGATTCTAATGAATTCTTCTAAAAATAAAAGGGATGTATCGATTAGATTGGACTCAATAAATTGTACAAGGCTTCTAGGTAAGTGCACACTGGATAACACACATAAGAAAGTTTGTCTCAGATCAGAAAAGACTGGCATGATCAGTCTCGGGTCTCACTAAGAGGAGAAGCCTAAAAAGAGAGGAAGAGGGAAAATAGAATTTATGACCTCTCTTTTACTTTTTCTTGTCTGGCAGAGAATAAACTCATACTGCACCATTTTAATGATCAATGTTTTATCCCTTTTTGTCCATCTCATAATCCTAAGGCATAGACCAATTTAACCCACGCTCCCAGTTATCAGAGAAATCTCCACCTCCTGAAGAACAATTCCCTTCGTAATTCTTCTTGGGGCTGTCTGCCTGCACTGCCTTTTGGCCAGTGCTGCTGCCTGATGAGACGATTAAACCCTTTGTTAAGAACTGCTAAAGTGAAACAAAAGTACCAAGTAATTGGTATTCTGACTGGGAATAATTCAAAGGTGTCTTCTAGTACCTTGGGACATGGTGTGCTCTACTTTGGGAAGAATCAATCGGTCAGAGATTGATGAAGGGGTGTTGAGGTCAGGCTTGCAAACACAGAACCATCTGCAGAGTCTCCTGGGTTGGTACCTGCAGCAGAGTAATTTACAGGAGCAGGTGTTTCCTTTTAATCTACTTTTTTTTTTCCTGCTGAAATTGTAACTTCATTGAGAAAATGCCTGCAGTTGGATATTAATAGGGTACTTGGTCTATTGATGCTATTAAGTGCTAAGGTTTCTGAAAGTTGCAGTTAGCACACTCCTTAAAAACACAGGTGAGAACGAAGACTGTGCCTGTATCAACCAAGTGGGTCTTCAGAAAGTTACTACACGCAAACATATTGAAGTCCAAAAAGCTGTTTTTAAAACAGAATGATTTTTGTTGAGAGAAACTTTTTCCTGAATATGGGTGACTGAAATTATCATAATTATTATCATTTCTTTCTGTTTATAGCCATAAGTATGTATGGAGAAAGGAGACTTTCTCAAACAGAATAAAAATTCAAAAATTTCAGCTGGAATTTCCCCCCTGAATTGAGCTTGGCTCAAATAACACTCAAGTAACACCCCTTGGGTTTGGATCCAAAATGCACAAGCAAAAGGTCAGCAAAGAACACGTTTGGATTCAAATTCATGCTCCTCGGACTCCGATCCAGCTCTGCTGTAATCTTCTCAGCACACATTCCCAAAGGATCCAAACTGTCAGAGCATCACTAACTTCCACCAGTGACAAAAAATGAGGATATGCCCACAAGACTTGTAACAATGCTCACAGATCAGTCTCCGTACAGATGATGCACATCTTTTCCACCTCACAAACCCTCTTACTCCATCCCCTTCAAATTCCTTTTTCTTCACGACTATTGAAATGTTCTTGAGAATTTTCTTCTGTTTGCTTCATGTGTTTTATCCACACTACAATTTTCAACAGGACAAAAACTATGTATGGGAAAGTGGTTTCTCGGTTTGGGAGTGTCACAAAAAAGTCACAGAACACTGGAAAGTGGACACAACTTATGCTTATATGATTCACGACACTATAACCAGGTAATGCTCTGTCTCACCAATGAGCAAGGCAAAAACACAGCAATCAAACTTCATCTCCCTCAGCAGAAACCAAGGAAGTTAGAAGTGTTTAGAATTCTGTTTTAACACTCTGCTTTAGATGTTAGGTCTAAACTAAACATCGTAGGCTAAAAGGGACCCCCAGTCATTTTTTCTCACACATTCCTACTATCTAGTATGACGATACCTTCTGTTACTTCCTTTCCACAAGCTTTAGAAACTTTAAAGTTATGATTTGCTATAACTTTTAGGGAATAAAAGGACAATGACTCAGCAATCAAAATAAATTCTTTGTTCTGTCTTTTTGTATAAGTCTGGTAATAATTTTACAGACAGACCTACTCCTCTGCAAAAACAAATAAAACCTTTCAGAAGTCAGAATCGAACTGTTTAATTTGGGTATTTCCCAATTTTTAATTGAACTAATTTAATTTCCTTTTCATACAGCATCATCCCCGATTTTCTTTTATTTTCCATTTTTTCTCCTGGGAAGTTTCCCTCTGTTTCTGGCATGTTTCCTTGTCACTCTAATGAGTACTGAGACAAAGAAATCTTTCATTTCCCAGAAATAATCTCCTCATCTGTTGCTATTTTTCCTTCCTATCCCTTGTGAACACATGGCTCCTGTCTATGACCTCTTGTGTACACGTGTGAAATTTTTTATTTATACTTTATGCAAAATTCTCCAATTTTAGAAACAACATTTTAAAATATACAGTCTATTTTCATCTAGATAACACAGAAGAAATGCAAAGTATTCTCATGAAACCTTAAAGAAAAACTGTTCAATGGCTTACTGTATGTAAAACCGGCTTCCCACTTCCCTTTCTTCCCTTCTGCCTATACATTCATTCCCATAGCAATACACTTAATGGTTTCTATTGCTCAATTTATTTATTTTTTTCTTATTTTACTTCCTTCCTCTAGGTTATATACTTGTTCCTAGCATCTACATGAGCTACACACGAAGTAAGAAGTAAGCAAATGTGTACTTAAGTTTTCATGTCTTGGCTGCTGCATCTTGCCAGGTATGTATTCCAAACTTATATCAGCTTGTAATGACCCTTTGTCAGACACTTCCATGGATAATAACGCTTAAGTTTTATGTTGATAATTTTAATAATATTATATAGTCAGTCCCACAAAAATTTCTCTAAAAACTAAATTTGATTTAATTACTGAGGAAGGCCTAGCAACTTGCACAAGAGAGAAGTCCACGATGATGACATCTCACGAAATTCTGTAGCCTTCAAACATCGTTTTTAGAATTACAAGGACCTAAAAAATGTGCTGCTTCCATTGAAGATCAATTTTCTTCGCAGAAACCTACCTTGAAGTACTGTCTCCTTTCTGCATTTTCCGTGCTGAATTTGGAAACTAACTTAGTTAAATGCTTGTGTTCCTCTCCTTTTGATGCAAAACTCATGCAACTTTCAGTCTCAGTTCTCATTTCAAGTGTAATGGTCATTTGATTGGTGCCACAGTAGCTTAGCAACTACCAATGTGCATCCAGGATCTTGTATAAAGTCAAGTCCGTTAAGTTTCATTAACTACTAGTAGAACTACCAGATAAAAGCTCTGAATGAAAACATGAAACAAGGCCACACAAGTTCTAAACAATTTTGTTTGAAGTTCACACAACCTATTTTTTCCATTAGGAATGACAGACAGAATTTGCTCCAACAATTAATTTCCTTCACTGTTGACTGAAAATGTGCAATGTGCTAAAATAAGTCTTAGTGAGTAATTAGGATCACCAGGTCAACTATACAATATTTCATTACAATAAAGTTGCTACTTAGAAAATCAATGCTCTTTTTCTTGCCACTCTCAGCAGCCTTGCTTGTTTTGCATACGGTTGCATGTTTAATTAGCAATCCTTCTGTAAGTGTCTGCAATTAGCACAATGATGATTAATAAAATAACTCCTTTAAAGCTCAATTTAGGCAGCAGAACTGCACAATCAGGTATAATTAACTCATCATTAATTAATCATGGCTGATTACCTAATCTGTTGATTAAAAACACATTACTGTATAGTATCCCACCTGAGCTCTGGTGATTTTTCTATCCTGAACTGAAAGAGACTAAGTAGTAGTAAAACATTAAAAAAAAAAAATGCATTAAGCAGCAAGTTTATTCGTTTGGTCAGGGAATTTAGATAGCAGAGATATATAAAATTTACTGGCTTTTGTTCATTATTAGCCCTCTTGGGTAAAAAAAAAAAAAAGTACTATTTGTTAAATGTCGACAGGTGAACAATAATTGCTTCTTTAGTTCATTTATATTCCTAAAGAGGTGGTGTTTTTTGTGGTGGTGGTTTTGTTTTTTTTTTTTAAAGCATCTCAGATCATGCACCAGGTTCACTCTTTGCATAAACCTGTCTAAAGCAGCAAATGCAGCAAACCAAGCTTGCAGTAGTGCTCAAGTAGGTCCAAGTCTAAACGGAAAGAGATCAATTTGCCTTAAGAGAAGGCAAGGTCAAGGTGACTGCAAAGTATTGTTGAGCTGCCTCCATTGCAGTGCCTTGCACACAATGATTCCATGTTATAAATTGTACATCAGGTCCCTGAACTTCAGCAAGACTGACTACAGAAGAACATGCTTTTGAATCAAATTTAAGTTACAAGTTGCATTAGAATTCAAATTAGCTGGAACTACAATAATTTGGCACAACTAAGTTCCCCATCAATTATAAAGGACCACATGTAACCTCCAGCTGTTCCCACAGGATGACAATGCCTTTGAATTCAAAGCACATCATCCTTTGTTCAGTGGTGCTCAGCAACAGGACAAGGGGCAGCAGGCACAAAATGGAACATGGGAAGTTCCATGGACACATGAGGAAGAACTTCTTTACTGCGAGGTGACAGAGCACTGGAACAGCTGCCCAGAGAGGTGGTGGAGTCTCCTTCTCAAGAAATATTCAAAACCCCCCTGGACACATTTCTCTGCCACCTACTGTAGGGAACTGCTTTAGTAGGGGTTTAGGAAAAAAGCAATTTCAAAGGGAAAACAGAATTTTAGCTAGATTAACTCTGTTACTTAGCATATTCCTAGTAAATCCAGAGAAAGATGAGAACATTACAGGAAAAACTGACAACATCTGAAGCGGCATGCTCTAAAAGAACATTACAAAATAAACTTTTAGTTTAGGAGTAAGTCTTTAGTCTTTGAAAAGTAAATGACATTACAGTAATCAATAAAACTTTATTTCAGATTTTAAAGTTTTGAGTGTATCACTATGTCAATCTCCTAAATTTGTTAAAAATGTAAAGCATTGAGTAAGCAGTAGTGCTACAAGCAATACCACTCGTCCTTGAGAAGTACTGCTCATAAAAAAAGAACTACCGTATTTTCTTCATGTTTTAACTCCAGTAAATTAATGAACATAAGAAACATTTCAACACGTGGGAGAAAAATGATTTTTTGAAAAGAACTACAGTCAGTTTGATTGTTTTATCAATCAGAGAAGTTTACAAATCAATCCAGGAGATAGATGTGACTTTTAACATAGAAATTGGGAAGGAAAAAAAATTCTTTAAGAGTAGAAGAATAAGAGAGCTGTCCTCGGACAGTTTCTGAGATCAGCGCACATGAAATCATGAGATGAAAGTGAAGAACGTAATGCCACAGATCTTGAAGAATGAGCATTTGCAAGCAATCAGAAAACATAAAGTAAGCAACAAATTAGGACAGCAGTGATTCACTGCCTACAATTAAGATGTAATCAACACAATATGAGTAACGTGAAGGTGTGAGAGATGAAACTTAGTGTCAGTTTCTTCACAAAGTCAAGTTTCCTTTCAATACAACAGCAAATTGCCCCGCAATTTCAACTCTTCCGTCATTACGCAGGGAAATCTTCAACTCTCCTCCACGGCGAGAACACTGAAAAGCTAAATGAAAACAAGAATCCAGAGTTAAAATTCTTACAAATCATTTTTTAATAAATGCTTGAAAATTCAGGCTAGCGAGGCCTCTGTCTCCAGAAAGCAAGCAGCAACAGGGCAATGGCTGCACCAGGGACAGTCGGGACAAATTGTCTTTACAGATGAAGATTAGCTGAGGGTGCATCTCAGACTAGAACTCAACAAAAGTGCTAGGAAGTAGCAAGTAACAAAGGATGGTTTACTGTGTTGTAATGAAGATGACTTCTTTGTATATCTAAATATGTCTTAATGCACCCAGTTCATGGGATAAACCGTTTCTGCAGCCAAGAAAAAGGAATACTATTATCTGCATAAGCATGGAGAACCACTTCACAGGTACTGAACCAGAACTAGACACTAGGTTCAAAGAACATGCTTGGTTAACGGGCAAATAAAGCTGAAGTAACCAGCAGAAGAAGTCTACAAAGAAACAGATGCAGCTTCAGCTGTCACAGCTGAGACCAAACCCTTACACAGACAGGAACAAATACTAATACAATCCTGAACATATCATCAAATACACTTGGAGAAAGTCCAAGGATAAATAGTTTTCCACTTGTAAATAATCACAAATCTGAATTTTTACTGAAACTCTTTATAGCCATGCTCAGGTGGGAAGATAATGCTTAGTAAGCACGTTGAGTCTGCAGTCCTGTTCCAGTAGTTCAATGTCAGTTGCATAAGTACTTGATCAGAAAGTGGTCTGGTTAAGATGGCATCTGGCAAAGGTTAGAGCTTTGGTTTTGTGAAAAGCTGTAAATGGATGACAAGCCACTGATGTTCCAACTCTCCCTACTGAATGAAATCCCAACTGCAAAAGTTGTTCAAAGCTAAAGGGAATAATTTTCGTCACGGTACCCTGATTTGTAATTGGGTACAGACTGTATTCAGACCCTGGCAGAGCACGGGATCTATAACAGATGGCAGATACACTGTACACTGTAAGACAATTTCTCAGCCACAGATGACAAGAAAACTCTTACTTATACAAGGACACCAGATTCTCAGACAAAGCAAAGGCTCGTAGAACAGTGCAAACAGGAGCTATATGATATTGGTATTGACACTTTCTGGTCTTTCCTAGTTAAAGAATTACTGGTTATTGTTTTTATTGTACTATAACAGTAGATACTTATGGACTGATGCTTTCAAATAAAATATCCAGGGCTGTTAAAGGTCCATGTCATGCTAAATTTGATGAACTGTTATTGCCAAGTGCAGATACACAGCTAAACTCTCCCTCTTCTTAGGGAAAGCAGATTTAGAAAAAAGAACTAAATTTCTAATCTTAAGATGTTTGTTGGTTTTTGTTTTTACTTCTTTAAATGTAGAACCAGTGCTGTAGGTTTCATGGCAAGGCCTACTGAGATTATTTGGATATTGCTCCATTTTGTTTTATTTTTCAAGAAACCTACAAAAATAGAAGGGGAAAAAAAATCAGAAAGGTTTTACTCAAACCTAGATATACACAATAGTTGATCTTCTCTCACACAGAATCTTTGATATTTCACACTGTGACTGAAAGGAAACAGACCTGCACGGAACATTTTATTAACTACATGATTTCACTCAATGGCAATGTCTTTGAAGAGATTCAAGCATCTCTGATGCTTTTTGGGTCATGGAGCTATTGCACAAATATATATATTCTATCTGGAGAAATTATATACAACAATTGAATTCGGTGCCCTAAATTCCTTTGTGATTAACCTGAGATAGAGGAAAATTCAAGTGTATACAAAGACAACTTCAGCACACTCATATGCAATGCTGCCTTCAGAAAGAGCCCA
Organism: Penelope pileata; assembly: GCA_013396635.1. Taxonomy (NCBI): domain Eukaryota; kingdom Metazoa; phylum Chordata; class Aves; order Galliformes; family Cracidae; genus Penelope; species Penelope pileata. The sequence goes on along the minus strand of WBMW01004360.1, from coordinate 233,213 downwards.
GTGACCTCACACTAATACTATTTCATTGTTTTGAGGGGCTTTCTCATCAGACGAGGCACATTTAAATGACCATTGGTTACAGAATTTGAGGACCAATGGATTTCACTTGTGATGCCATGATAACAACAAATCAGGAACAAGTGCCATTCTTGTAAAACTACCTGGTTTTAGAAATCACCATTATTTTGGCCAAATTTCTAATCTCTACAAAGGAATTGAAAAAGTACTTGTTCCTAGCCTTTATTCAGTATCCCTTAAGTGAAGTTATGACCTCTAAGATTTTTATCCTAAAAAAGAAAATCAACAAATCTACTGACTGATGGAGTCAAATATTGCTCCTTTGGCAGAAATGTTACACTTCTGCATAAATCTGACGTGACCCTAGTGAAAGAGAACACATACTAAAAAAAAAAAGGAATTAATTCTATCAATCTGTATGCTGAGATTAACTGGAAAGATGAAAACTGTGATTATAACTTTGCAGATCTCTTTACTTCATGAAACTTCAAATGAGCAAAAACCTAAATACAGGTAAATTTATCCTATCTTACAAAGTAGCCTCTTCATAAAAAACATGAGGAGACTAAAAAGTTAATGGATAGGACCTTAAGCTGAAAGAAATCCTGGCAAAAGTTTTGAAAGGATGATCTCACAGTTAAGATCATCTTCCTCCCACTCCTAAAAAACCCTCAAAAGCTATGGTGAACCCATTCTGTATTGGGAAGGAATGACAGAAGTTTGAGGCAACAAAAAGAACCATTATTTCCACACATTAATTTAGTTAATTGTAGTAAACAGGTTCAGAAAGATTCCTCTAGCTTTAAAAAACATTAAAAATTGTCCTGAATTAAGACGCTTCTCTTGAAAATAATTTGGAAAATCCTCTATGATCTGTTTGGATACCTGAATTTTTTATGTATGTTTATAAATGATATTACATAAATGCAAAAGATACACAAAAAGCTGGATACAGAGACAATTGCTAAATAGTGTAAATACTACATTCATTAGCAATTACCAAAGTCTAATACACCTGACATCTCTATAGATTATCTTTCTTAAAAAACTTTATTTCAGGTACTTTTCAGATGAAAAAGAGTAAGGACCGATAGTGAACTCTCATTAAACACAGCTTAAATACCAGGATATTTACATAGCTCAAAGGAAAAATGAGTAAAGTATTGCACCTTGTAAAAAGGTTTGAAAATTCTCTTTGTAGTTAACGTGGTGGTTGTTCAACAGTTTGGTTTAATAAAAATAGGAAGAGAACCCAGACACAGGATATTGTGTCTGACACTTCAGCAGAGATGTAGACTATCTGCTCCTAGAAGTCACAATATCCAGTAAGATCTGATAATAAATTTAGTGTTCCTCTTCTTCATACATATCATTTCATATCTCATCTATTTTGGAACTAACAGATGTTCAATTTTAAACGAAAGAAAATCTTACTTTGCAATAAAAGATATTGGATATTACAGAAGCTACTGCAAATTTTCTAAGGAGTCAAAAGATGCTTTTATTTATTAATCTTTGGAGATATGTTATCTAGATTGCCACCTTCTTTTCCAAATAGTCACATCTCAAATGGAATTCACCCCAGTACTACCTGATAACACTCCACGTACATGGAAGAAAACGTTTTTTTCTTGTAAACACACGTAGAAAACACAGGTTGATAAGTTATCATATAAATTTGTTCTCTTTAAATCTGTTTTGCATTATTTCCACCACAAACAAACTCTGAGGGCATTGATGGCAGCAGCCAGAAAGGATACTTGACTATTATGGAAAAATACTGATGGAAGAAAATGCCTGCTAGCCTGAGAAAGAGGCCTGTGAACCAGCAGCACCCTTGGAAAGGCACAGCTGGCTTCTCTGAAGTGCAGCTGAATACCAAAGACATCCTGAAGATGCCTTACTAATCATAGGTATAATCTTCAGAGGTGGCTTGTACTAAAGTAGAAAAATTTAGGAAATACAACTACTGTGTCTTCGTGCAGTACAGAATTATGCAAACCCACCGTTGTGATCTCCATACACCTACGGGCCAGGTAACCCTGTTGACTGTGATAGGCATATATGCACAAAATATGAAAAGCCTGTCTTGTGGGAAGATGGGATTTTGTTTGCTAAACATATTAGGAGAGATGGTTAGAGCATAAATGGCCTTTGCAGCTTCAGATAGTTTCTCTACAAGAGGTAAAAACATGGTACGTACAAAATAGCTGAAAACATAAAAGTAGAAAGTGCAAACTAAAAATGCAGACAAAATTTGGTCTGGTTATTTAAAGAAACACTGCCTACAGGTGGGATGAAAGAGTTTCAGATCTCCACATTATCTGAAAAAATGTCAAACCTTAAGGGAAACAGCCAGTCCATATGGAGGCAATACCAAAGAGTATTTCCTCTTCAGAAAATATGGTGTTTTTTTCCCCTCAGCTTTACAGAAATTATCACAGATCTGTATGATGTAACTGCAAATATGAGATCTTCAGAACTGGCTGTTAAACCTTTCCTTCGATCCATGATGGAAAAGGCTCAGTCACTGGTGATTGTCATACCAAGCTGTGGAGGGCTAACAGATCCTTTAAAGAGCTTATCGTTCTCAGGAGCAGTTCAGTCTGACATTGATTTGGCTAAATATAGAAAGTACTGATTGATACCTTTTCCCAACACCAAAATGCAAGCCATAATGAGCAAGAAGCCAAGTACACTTCAATCAAAACACATAAATAACATCAACTAAAGTTCACCAAGCTTCAGTCATGATGACAGGTCATGACAGCAAAAATACAGAAGTTGAGATCAAAAATCAACCAGAATGTTACAATCCAGACACCTCAGATTCCCTGCAGGCATAATGTGTCATGTTGGTAGGCAGGAAGGAAAGCTATTTCTTAAAGACTCCTTTACACAGAAAATATTACATATTTTTCTATTCAAGTTGAGGAAATGGATAGGGAGTTACTACTACATTTTAGCTTGAAGTAAAAATGTTGTTTTTTTTTTAAATCAATGGACAGCTTTGAAAGAAAATAGTTCCTCTTACCAAGCATTTCTTTCTTCCCCAGCTGCTCTGACCAGTAGCTGCCTAAAACAGCATGGGCAGATCCTTAAAAGAAATTAGAACAAAAAGTACAGAATTAGAATCACTATTTCACAGAGCAATCACATCCAAAATGCAAATGCCATATACAAATCAAATGTCCCATGTGTGCACTTAAGAGTAAAAATGCCTAGGAGTTTGCAAAGCAGACAGAACTTGAGGTTTTAGCATTTCATTTATTTACAATCAAGCAGTATTACTTCCTCATCCTCTAACTCAAATGGAAATTTTGCCTAAGGGTTTCATGATTAGCCTCAACTGGCAGGAATAACAGACTGTACGGATTACAACACTTGAGCTGAAGTATTCACTTCTGGTAAAGAAGTGAGGTTTCCTGTAACTGAATCTCAAAACATTAAACTCAATAATATTATTCATCTGAACTTTATGTTATTCAATGAAACAAATAGCTATCCACAAGAAAAAACTGAATAGATTTTGGGACACTTTTTAAGAATAGGAAGAGGTGGATAGATGTCACTATGTAAAAAGGAAAGAATTCCCTCTCCTAACAGTTTTCACAACCCAATTTCAGGGTTTTGTTTTGTTTTGTTTTTCCTAGTCTTGAACACTGGTAAGTAACAAAATGCAACTCAAGAGGACCTTATAAGGTCTCACTACAGCCTCTGAAGATCAACTTATTGTTTCCTGACTGGCAGATGGCTTAAAAACATTGAATGACTTCTCAGATCCACGTTGTGTCAGCATACATTAGCTGCTCCGGGTAAAGACACTGCTGGAAACCCAACTACGAAGCAAGGGTAATTATCAGGGCTCGGGAACACCAGGACATACAATGATTAAGGAATTATTACAAAAGATAAATAATACAGAGTCATAACACTATTGTAAGTGTAATCCAGCAATACAGAGAAGAGATGTTTCTGTAAAAGGACTTAGAGATGCAAGACAAGTAACTGTGAGCTATAAAGAGCCTCGAATAATCTTGGAGCTTCAGGAAACATCTAGCTTTTCCGATATAACAATAATAAACGAGCTGGAAGTTAAAGAAATAACTGAAACATGTGGCTTACATCTTCTTGTAAAACTTTCTGCTAGAAGTGCAGTACAACTACCATCACTCCAATAAAGAATGTGTTCTATTTAGCAAAAAATTTAATTAGTATTTTTTACCAAGTTCTCAGCGGACTAATAATTAACCCATGATTAACTGATACCTAAGCAAGCAACATTACTTCAATCACTCTGCAGCAAATATCATCACAGAACATAAAAGGAACAGACAGAACTAGTCTTTCCACCTCTAAAACCATAACTAGCTAAGTTCATTGTAGGTAGCTAAGCCACTTGTAGGGCTGAGAATACCCACAAGAAAGTGTCCTTAAACTAGAGGAGATCTCAGCTGAAGCACAAAAAATATAAAACAATGACAGAAGTGGATATGAACTACTTCTGCAATATGTGCTGAACAGCGGGGCAGTGTTTTGCTTTTCTCTAATTGTAATACTTCAGGGAAAATATATGAAAAAAGAGGCAGGAATATCTGGCCTGATGACAGCAGGAAGCTGACTTTCTCTGAATGAGCTTGGCATCAGTAATGAAAGTTTTCCTGCTGTCCACAGAAAACAGTACTTCATTAGAGGAGAGACTTTGAAGTATAAGGCCAGATTTCAGGAAGTTCAAAAGGAACCTTTGTACTGAACTGAAACAAGAACAAGCCATTTACCACACACGTGTGTACACACCTGTAACAGGGTCTTCCAGAATGCCATACCAAGGTGCAAAATATCTGGAGTAAAAATCATAGCCTTTATCTTTTCCACTGGACTTTCCCTTCAGAGTGAGTATGAGTCCTTTCACCTTTCCAGTCTTCTCAACTGACAGAAAATGTTGTGCCCCCACTTGCAGTTCTTCCAGCACAGACCTAGAATTTAATTACAGAATTTTAATATTCCATATTCTTCATTTGACATGAATTCCCAAGTTTTGAAAAGCATCAGAAAACTATAAAACTGTCCTCTCTAACACTCTCAAAACAGTCATAATAAAGTGTTGGAGTAGAATTTTTCCTAGCATTATCCTCCCAGTGTCATTTGATATAAGACTGCCCAGAATATTCCATACTCCTAGCGAGCATAGGAAAAAGATTAATCCATGCATTTCCTATCTATTGCTGAAAATAGAGCATCCAAAAATATAACCTACAAAAATGTACACTTTCATTTCAATGTTTTTGTCACCGAAAAAAATCTCATCACTACAGAATGCAAAGAATAAGCACTCCACCTGCTTTCAGAATAAGCAAACAGCTAACACTACTCAGATCTTCAGAGAACTCTAAAGCACTCCTCAATTCTGTGAAGTAGCAGATAACTCCCTAAGAAATGAAGTCTCAAAAAAGTAAAAATACAGAGTACTCAACTGAGAATATTTCTTATTTGCCCATTTGCCCACTCTGCAAAGTGGCCAAACCTCAGGTAAACACAACCATAGCTTGACCTGATAAAGAATTCAGGTTTGGAAAAGATGGATACAAATCATGCTTCACAATGAAATTCAGGTCTCCAAGATTAACAAATGGTTTGAAATCACTCAAATTGGAATTTCCTCTGTAAAGCTACTTATGATGCTGTAAAGCATGTGTAAGCAGATTACAGTCAACCATGTACACAAATCCACAGAGCTCTGTCGGCGTGTCCTGTCTCACTAAGCAGACCTCCTTGGCTATGAAACTAGTCCTTCTTGCAACTCTCTCAATGTGTTGCTCAGTTCCAGGACCACTCCTGACTCAGAGGAATGGGAAAAATACACCCCCATTAAAACTGTTTCCTACATCTCCCTTTCCTGAAGATAGTTTTCAGACTAATCTTGTTTAGCTTTGCAGGTTCCATAAGCTCACACGGGAAGATTAAAGAATTATTTAACATGGGAGTTTAAATTAGTGTTTTTAATCTCCATCTGTTTCAAAAATAGACAAGTGAGCCTAGTATATAAGGAAAAGTGGTTAAACAAAAGGAATCAATTTCTGCACGCTAACTTCAAAAAAGTATCAGAAACCTTTCATAAGTGTCACTGAGGCGGACCAGGAGCTTCTTTGTGTCAGGAGAATAACGGAGATCTTGAACAACCATGTCACCAACGGCTGCCTGGTAAAAAATATAAATAAAAGGCAAAGGAACAAAGATAAACAGTGTCATTAAAATGTAAGGTATTTGAATATTTCCTTAAAATTTCCCTAGAACAACAATATCCCTGCTAGAACCGGCCTTTGCAAGGCCTTCCATGCAGCCTGCCAGTCCATAGCAGCAAGTAAAGCAACACAATAAGTGCATGAACAGATACAGGTGGGTGCTAAGAGCTCTATGTCACCTTGGAAAGAAATCCAGGGACTAAGAACAGGGTAAAGACACCAGATTGCCCTCACATGCATACAACAGGCTGAAAACACCACTGAAATACTGGCATTCCAGTCAGTGGCAGTGGAAGACAAAGTTTAACTGTAGCATTTTGGATAATTCCATTTCCTGAACTGCAGGACTCAGAGCTTTCAGTTTTGTGAACCTCTGTCCAGAGCACCTCAAGCGACGTGAAGTTGCTTTTCAGCTATTCTAACACATAATTATAGCTAATATAGATGCATTTCTTAGAAAACATCCCTCATTCTATTTACCTTTATCAACTCTTCTTCTTCCTGAAGTACCTGAGCAAAAAAAAAAGAAAAAGATATAACACATGTATACATCTATCCAACTAAAGATAGGTAGATACACATACAAGCATATGTTTTCCTTGAAAACCTTTTATGAATTATATTCTGACTAACCTGTGGGTAGGCTGAGTAAAGGGGTAAGTCCAGGACAATATGATCTTTCTCCAGTCTTGCTTTCAGTTCTCCACTCAGAGTCACAAAAGTAAGAACTGAGTTTGTGTTTTCTAGAGAGAGAAAACATTGCAACAGTATCAAGCACAAGAACCTGAATCTAATTAAAGCTCTTAGAGCAGCCCAGTATGTTCCAAAAAAGTTATGCAGCTAAAAAGCTAATAACTCCTGTAAACCTCTACTGCAATACAAACTTGCCAGATGACATTTGCACACTTAGCACTGCTCTTTAGTAAGAGAAATAGCAAGGCATCAGAACCTGAGTGCAGACATCAGACTAAACCTGACAACTATACAGCAGCTGGTAAAAGAAAATAGCTGAGGTATCTCCACACGTTCTCTAAAGGTTCTGAAGACTTAATTGTCTTGGTTGTAGAAAATAAGAGATTTTCTTAATTAGAAACAATTTTTATAAAATCTAATACAATAGCAGATAGCTTGTAAACCTACTTTTTATGTGAAACAAAACAGCAGCTGAGGCAAGTGTAGCATGCCCACAAAGAGGAACTTCACCGGCTGGGGTGAACCATCTGAGTCCAAAGCAGGAACCTTAAAAATAAAGTTTGTTTTTAAGTGGAACAGTTGCCTTTTTTTTTTCCCCTCTGCAATTTATTTCAAAATTTTATATGGAGTAATGATATTTCAGCCAATCAAAATACATCTTACAATCAGCCTCGGTCTCAAACTGAGGACTTTTTAGTACTGATTTTTGGAATAGCCATTGCCTCTGAGACAGGTCTGTAATGGGAGCCCATAACTAATAGAGGAAAGTTACTTTGTTGCAACAGCAAAGCATCAACAGAGTAGAGAAAGCTCTTCGCTAAGAAGTGCCAAAACAAATCTTTCTCCCCCCGAGCAGAGCAAGACACACCAGTAATTTTGCTGGCATAATGGAATCTCTATCACAGCTAGACCAACTATGAATTATTTTGCTAAAAGCACCAGCTGGCACCGATAAAACACGAACGTATTTTAATCATTCATTTCACTAAAAATCCTATTTCTATTAGTTGCTAAAAAAAATAAAATCAAAGAGAGGGTATGCTAACACAGTACCTTAACCCACAATCTAACTCCAGGCTCACACAGCTGCAAAGCAAGCAGATTCAACTGATTCAGCTGAAAACTAATCCACAAAGTGCTTCTGGCTGGGCCCTGTGTTTGTCTAACATCTTCTTCAGTGTCTCCCCACTTCCTCCCTCCTCACACATGCAAGCCGTACCACAGAACCCCAGTGAGGTACCTCCACTCAAACCCATTGATTAAGCTGCCTAATGTGTTTTGTTTGTACCATTCCAGATTCCTTGGTTTTGCTGGAAACCTGTTTTTTCCAGTACCACCTTCACAAGCAGCTTCTCAGACTGTGACAAACTGAAACAGGCGATGGTTTCCTGAACAGCCAAGCCAGATTCTACTCACTTTGCAGCCCTCTGCCCAAGGAATCAGCTTGCTGTCTCTATTCTGCTGCTTGTATAACAAAATTATCCCAGGAGATAATTAGTAGAAATGCAAGTATTAATGGAAGGACCTTTGCATGGAACTTTCAGATTTTCTGTATACAACTTGCTCATTTAGTAAAAGGCACTAAAATGAGCTGAGTTATGAATAATGTTTGTGTACTGTAAAATGCATTTGAAAGGCAGAACAAATACTTCAAAGAACCTACGTGCAAAAGGCTTAATATTATTATGATAAGGTGCATCCGAACTCCAAGATTTGGCTTTTGCTGTCTCACAGATTAGCATCGTTCCTTATAAATGCACCCATAGCACCTTCCTGGCTTTTGTCAGGGACTTTGGAGGGTCAGCAGAACCACTCACTTTTGGTAAAGTCATCTGTAGGGTGCAGTTTTCTGATGAAGGCAGTTTCTGAAAGGTTCATCTCTGCTGCGATTTTTTGGTGCAAATCTTCAGGCAAGTCCTACCAACAAAATGACAAATCCATTTGAAGGCAGGCAGCACGAAAAGCAGAATCAAACTTGCTCTCAAATAAGTTCAATCATCTCACTTTGTATTGTAACAAAACATAGGTTGGTTTTTAGTTCAAAATATTTTCAGAAAAAAAGCACAGAATAAAGCATGGGCTGACCAGGTCAGTCACTGTGGCACATGGGCATTTCCCACATCTCGTCAGATGGAGAACAACAGGGAGAATAGTTACAAAAATACTAAATTCAGTCATTCCACGAGAACAAATCTCTTTTTAAAAGATTATGATGAAAGTCAGCATGAAAAGGCGTTACTAACAATCTAAAGATAACTGCAGCTCTCCTTTTGTAACACAGAGAAATCCATGCCAGCAAGAGGCATGTCGTAACGGCAGGAGCAAGGGCCAAGGCCGTCTGTCAGCACGACTCTGAGCACGGGGAACATGCCAAGTCAGTAGAAGCTGGAAGGAGAAACTGAACTGCAAGAACAGAAGTGCTGGAGCTCACTACATCAATACCAGGAGCTGCAGCGATAGTGAACTGCTACCTCAGCCCTGTCCCACCATCCTTGCCCCTGAAATCACACAGACTGGGCAGGTACGAGGATCTGGTCCATAAATACTAAAATACAAACAAAAATGTGGACTCGGCCAGGTTCAACCTCTGACAGACTGAGTTTTGCCCTGCAGACTTGACTTCTTTCCCTTACCTTTAACCCTTTGCTATAGATATAGCTATAACCTGTGCTATAGATATAGAACAATTACTGACAGGTGTAACAGAGCTGTCCTTGCAGGTGAAAGAAACAAAAGAAACAACATCCTCATCTTTTACAGTACCAACAGCCTCTCTTCAACACAGGAAAACACTTCTTGCTACAGAAACACCAAACCAGAACAAAGGCCAGCCAACATTTCATTAAAAATAACACAATTTTACTGAAACACTGCCATCCTGTGGCACTCCTGAGACAAGGGAAGGGCCCGTGCTGCTGTTCCTGCTTTCCTCTCACCAGCTGCTGTAAAGCGGCTGCTGGCACTTGGAAGGGAGCAGGGAACAGGAGTGCTGCAGGGCATGAGAGCTGCAGGGCAGCAGGAACTCGGGCAAGGTTCACAGTGCCAATACAAGCTCCCAACAGATTTACTTTTTCATACTGAAATTTTTCCTCAGTGATACCGTAGGAATGATACAAGGCATACGCATTTCTGATCTGGTTTGATAACTCGGTTATCGGCAGCAGCGTGCCAGTTAGCACCTCCTGCTCAGAACACCCCCACCAGAGCCCCCAGGCAGCGTGGAGCAAACGCTGGGTGCCTGAACACTGCAAGGCTGAGCCTGGCACATCGACCGACAAAAAATTAACGAGCACCAATTCTGTTATCCCGTTCCCTGACAGGTATTTCATCCTGAACACTCAACAATTCTTTTTGGCTTAAGTCAAACAGGATAAAAGCAGCCTATGCCTCATTTTCGGAGCACCCGTGCACACGAGGCGCGTTGTTGAGGGACTGGCACCGAGCAGCCCCGTGCCAAAGGCTGACGCAGTCCTGAGCTCAGCTCCATGGCAAACACCCCTGCAGCCCCTCGTGATAAGTTCTGTTTCTTTTTTAAACTTACATTTTCGAGCAGACAAACCGCCGCGGGGTTCCCACAGAAGGGCCGGTTTGTAAACGCATCGACCGTGAAAACAGGGACCTGCATGGCCGCTCCGCCCCGGCTCCGCACCGCGCGCGTTAACGTTTCCCCAGCGGCGGGAGAAGCCCGCTCGTCACTTCCGAGGGACCCGGCTCTCCCTCCGCACCCCAGGCGCGGCTCTGCTCAAAGGTCTCTCCTTCACTCCTCGCCCCCGAGCGGCCCTTCCTCCACAGCGATCCCGGCGGCGGCAGCGGCCCCCGTTTCCCATCCCGGCGCCGCGTCTCCGCAGCTGTGAGGCTCGGGGAAGCGAGCAGCCACACTTTTCCCTCGTCCCTTCCTAAGCTGATGTTGAGGGAGCCGGGGCGAGCAGCACCCAGCGGCCGCCGAGCCACACAAATGTGAGGCAGCGCGTGAGGCGATTCCCGCCCGAGGCGGCTCCGGCAGCCGTTAACACAGCCGTTACGGCGAGCACGAGCAGCGGCACGCGCCCCCGCTGACTAGACCCTTGGCGCCAAGCAGCGCACAGCCCGCGCGACGGCAGGCGGAATGCGCGTGCGCCCGGCGCCGCTCAGCCACACTCGCGAGGGGGCGCTACCTGCCTGTCGCGCTGCGCGTGCGCACTGCAGCTTCTCCTCCGATGTGCGCACGCGCACCTGAAGGGGGAGGGGGGACTGAGGAGTGCGCTGCTCTCGCGATAGCCGCGCTGAGGGGACGGCGCCCGCTCGCCCGCGTTGCGCAGGGTTTGCCCGTCGGACGCCTTTTGAGGGGCTCCTTCCCGGCAGCAGCTCCCGCTGGGGCGCGTCGAGGGGTGCGCGAGGGTCTCCCGGTGAGTGGGGAGGAGGGAAGGGCCGCTCTCAGCCCCAGTGAGGGCCGCGCGTGAGGAGAGCCCGAGGCGCGGGGCTGCGCTNGGGCTCGCCCTGTCAGGGGCCGCGAGCGCGGCTCTGAGGCGCGGCGGCCGCGCGGCGCTGCCCGTTAACGCGCGGGGAGTGCCCCCGCTTCCGGGAGAGCGGGCGGGAGCGCAGACAAAGGAGCGGCCCCGCGGCGCGGTTCCGGCGCGCGGCGGCGGGGAACAAAGGGTTACGGGAAGGGGGAACGGAGCGCCTGGCCGCGGCCTCCTGCTGCTCCCGGCGGGAGTCCCCGCGTCCCCCAGGGATGTAGAGGGGACCAGGGGCCGCCTGAACACCTGGGGGGGGGGGAACT
>WBMW01004360.1:187059-221233 GCA_013396635.1 Penelope pileata | reverse complement strand
CTGCGCTGTGGCGCGGCGCGGTGGGGGCGGGGCGGCGCGGCGCCGCGCGGAGCCTCTTTCCCGGCCGCCGCCATTTTGAGTGGCGGAGCGGAGCGCGGTGGCGGCCCTGCGGAGCTCAGCGGCGCGCAGCGGCCCCAAGGACGGGGCCGGGGTGGGGCAGGCGGAGGCTCGGCGGCTCCCCCGGGATGTAGAGGTGACCAGGTGCCGCCTGAACACCTGGGGGGGATGGAACTGGCACTCCATAGCGTTCCTTAACACGAGTCCAGAGAAATCTGCCTGGTTTGGGGTTTTCCTGGGGGAGGGTGGGAACTCAGGCATGTACGGAATCTCAACGTCTGTTTTGCTCTTTCCTGCTTCTTTCTTCCCTTGGGCAGCGTTTGATTTAAGGCAGCATGGACTGGACCGGGAAGCACAACGGCCCCAATGACACGACCAACGACGGGACGGTGGTGCGGCTGCGGGGGCTGCCCTTCGGCTGCAGCAAGGAGGAGATCGTGCAGTTCTTCCAAGGTATCCCCAGCACGGGCAGAGCTCAGGGCTGCGTAAGAGATCAGAGCGGGGCTGTGCACTCCTGTAGTCTGTGATACCCGTTGGTGGGGTGGAGGGGGGACGGTGTTGGCGTAGGTTGCCTTAAGTAAGGTTTATGCCCTCTGCAAGTAACTGTAGATGTAGAAAAGTGGAATGCGTGTCTTAATTGTGTCAGGGTGGTGGATGTGTTGTGATGATAACCTGTACCTTAGCATTTGGAGCGGTTAAATTGCTTGAATTGGGAGCTGTGTTTTCTCATGTAACCTAGGTGGGTGTGGTTTTGCATAGTTAAAACAGAAAACAAGTATGGCTAAACCCGTAAATGTTAAAAATAATCGACTTGTATTGTTGGGTGATGGGGGAAACTTAAGGGTTTTTTTTCGTTGTTGTTGTTTAGATGCTTTAAGTATTTGCTATGGATGGGAATGTTTCAGCCTTTAACACTGTTCCCCTTGATGGGGTTATTTGTCCTTGGGTTAAAGGGTTGGAAATCGTGCCAAATGGGATAACATTGACGCTGGACTACCAGGGGAGAAGCACAGGGGAGGCCTTCGTGCAGTTTGCTTCAAAGGAGATAGCAGAAAATGCTCTGGGGAAACACAAGGAAAGAATAGGGCACAGGTGGGGATGGAGAGTTTGGGATGGTGTTAAATTTTTATTTTTGGGGGTTGTGGGACAGTAATGCTTTTGGGGGGTTGGGGACTATTATATGGAACTGGGTATTTTAAAGACTTTTTGTAACTGATCCTAAGTTAACGTGGGGAATGTGGTAGAGTTGGGGGGTGGGGGAGACAGTATTACCTGTGTAGCTTGCTAAACTCAGAAACTGTTGCAGTCATGTTTTTTGCGTAGGGTAATTTGCGATAAGTGCTGCCATAGCCAGGCACTGTTTTTCAACAGTATGTTTCCCATACTGGAAAGACATGCCTTATGCTTAATCTGTACAGCTAGAATATCCACACTGTAATTTTTGCCATTTGATACACTTAAGATTCTTACGGTTTTGAGGAGAAACTTATGTGGTATCTGTAGTCATTTTTATCGGACTGTACACCTATTTCTAGAAAACGTAGTGTGGCCTTTGTTAATGTTCAGACAGCTTACGCGTGCGTTCTCACTTGTACCTTGAAACTCCTCTCTTATTTAGATACATTGAAATCTTCAAAAGTAGTAAGAGTGAAATCAGAGGATTCTCTGACATGCCGAGAAGAATGATGGGACAGCAGCGACCTGGACCATATGATAGACCATTGGGAGGAAGAGGGGGTTATTATGGAGCTGGGCGTGGAAGTATGTATGACAGAATGCGTCGAGGAGGTGGTGGATATGACGGTGGTATGTTACCTAATGATAGAGGTTCTGTTGTCAGTTTCATGTTTCTGACGTTTTTGTCAAGAAATAAAGAAATGGCAGTAGCTTCCTGTTAGGTTTGACACAATTCTCTAAAAAGTATTTACTTGTAAGATATCAAAAAATGCAGCTTATGTTTAAGATTAATAGAAATTGTTAGAGAACTGTATTTTCAGCACAGTTGTATATCTCACTTGCATGTGCCGGTCTTTTTATTATGTAAAAGGAATCTTGCACACTGTTCAGAAATGGATGTTTAACGTTTTGTAGAGGCAAGTGCAGACTTCTGGGTGCCTAAAGACTGAAAAATTGACTCTTGTGCATCACTTTGTGAATTTTCAGTAATAATGTGATCTTTTTTTTTTTTTTATCAATTGTACAGGATATGGTGGCTTTGATGATTATGGTGGCTATAATAACTATGGCTATGGAAATGATGGCTATGATGACAGAATGAGAGATGGGAGAGGTAAAGGAAAAAATACTGTTTGTTTGAAAGGATTTTTACGTTTGACTTATGTTTCCAAGACAGAAATAGTTCTGTTTTCAGTTGAGCAAATTGTTTTGTAAAGAAATCAGGTTGGTTTTAGGTGGTTGGGGTTTTTTTCTGCATTAGTTTTGGTTTTTTTTATATATATATACTAAAAGGGAGTTGGGTAATCTTTGGGAAGCAGTGCATCTGGCTAAGTGTTGGGTTGATGCACTGGGGCGTAAACCTCCTATGTTCAACTGCATTAAGTCAGCACTTCAGAGCAAAGAGTAGGAATCATGTTTCTGGCATTTTGCGATGTTCTTACAGGTGTGTGGTTTTTGCTTTTCCTTTTTCAATAGGCATGGGAGGACATGGCTATGGAGCTGGAGATGCAGGCTCAGGGTTCCATGGTGGCGGTCATTTTGTTCACATGAGAGGGCTGCCCTTCCGAGCAACAGAAAATGATATCGCTAATGTAAGTGGAGCAGCAAGAACGGGCTCTCTAATGGCAAGAGCTTGCATGTTCTTGTCAGCCCTATTCCAAACTTGTCTGTGGTTTTTAAGTGAGTGATTGATAGCTAGTGCATCTGCTACCTAAAGTCACGGTCATTTAGGCAGGTTCTGCAATACTTAATTACGTAGTGAGAACCTTAAAGAGAGCTCCTCAGGCTCTCTGGCTGGAGTTACTCAGTTGGAGTGATAGAGATTTAAAGGAAGAAAGTTAACGCAGTGCTCCACAGACCGCTGGGACAGCAGAAAACACACTTGGCTTGAATTCTAAATTCACACGATTTTCTTTGTTCTTATTCTCAGTTCTTCTCGCCATTGAATCCTATAAGAGTTCATATTGATATCGGGGCAGATGGAAGAGCCACAGGAGAGGCAGATGTGGAGTTTGTAACACATGAGGATGCAGTAGCTGCCATGTCCAAGGATAAAAATCACATGCGTGAGTGTCGTGTTCGATTGAGGGTTTTGTTGATGAGATTTAGTAGGGTATAGAAGGGTAAACCGAAGAGGAGGGTTTAAGCTGCATTCAGCTTTAATTATACAAATCCTGAGAGGCTTTTTGCTGTTGATCAGAATAACAAGTTGGTGATAATTTCAAGTCCACTTCTTGTGGACTTCCAACTATGTATGCAAGGTGAATTTTTTTTTTTAATCTGTTTCTGGTTTTGGAATCAAAATACAAAGTAGATTTTTACTTCCTACAGAACATCGATACATTGAGCTGTTCCTGAATTCAACTGCTGGAGGTGGTTCTGGAATGGGAGGCTATGGCAGAGATGGAATGGGTAGGCATCAGTTCCCAGACTTCGCTTATTTTGCTGAATGTGATGGAGTTCCAGGCTTGTGACTCTGCGCCTTCTGCTTTTCAGATCAAGGCTATGGCTCTGTTGGCAGAATGGGGATGGGTAGCAATTACAGCGGCGGTTACGGAACTCCCGATGGCTTGGGCGGATACAGTAAGTACCTCTTCCTGTAACATACTTCATGGCTGGTGCTGTGTCTGACAGCTGAGGGGGAGGGCTGGGTGCTGTGTGCTGACAGAAGGGGAAGGGAGTAACTTCAAGTAATTATAAGTAATTATAAGCCTGGGGCTGTTTTCATAACTTTGACTGTTGTAGTAAATGCTTTTTTAGAAAAATAGTTCTGAATTGTTGTTCTGATATGTTTTATGTTGGTGCTGAACAGTGTTTCACTACCCATCACATTTTTTTCTTTTTTCAAGGTATGTATACGTGACCTTGTGTCAATTGTTTGCAGGTCGTGGCAGTGGAAATAGTGGAGGATACTATGGGCAAGGCAGTATGGGTGGAGGAGGATGGCGTGGAATGTATTGAAGGATAGCCTTGCTTCTACAAAATACCCTGGAAGAAACAGTCTCTGGTCTACTAGACTTTCTTACAAAATTTAATTTCTTTTGTATTTTCAGAACTTTATAATGACTGAAGGAATGTGTTTTCACATTATTATTTGGTAAGCAGCAGATTGTGATGGGAAAATCTGTTTTCTGTAGGTTTTATTTGTTGCATACTCTGACTTTAAATAAATTTTTATATTCAAACCACTGATGTTGATACTTTTTATACTAGTTACTCCTAAGGATGTATTACATATTCAAGAATACGGTTGGTTAAGATGTTGTACTATGGTTCAATAAAGGTGGTTGTAGTGTAACTCTTATGAACACTGAGTTCTATGTACTCTTGGTGTAGTGAATGAGTTTGAAAAATTCACCTGTTTAAGGGGAAAAAAGGTAGATGAATAGTTTAGTTTACTTAGTGAGAATCTTTCCTAAATCTTTTTGATAAGTTGTATGTAATTTCGCTCCGTGACATTAAAGTCAAGCTGTGGAGGAGTCATAGTTCCAGCTTTCTCCCTTGTAACATCAGCATCCGCCACGCTCTTCAAATGCACGATTGCACAAATGCATTGCTCCCAAGTTCTGTGCATCCACAACACCCAGCTACACCTGTTTGCTTCCATGCTTTGCCCTAGAACTCCAGATCCTGCACTTCACCCACCCAGTGTGCAAATCAGTTGCTGATCAAACAAACACTAGCAGATAGGCCAGCATCAAGCTATGCTGAAGCTACCTTTGCCTTTTTCTTCACAAACTGTTTTAGGGAAGAGTGGAGGATTTTGAAGCAAGTTAGAACTTTCTTTCATACAACATGTATTTCAGCACCATTGAGCTTTTCTTCTTTTCCCCTCACACATAGCTGATTGTCTGTATTTGTTGAAAACTTGGCGATCGTTAATGATATGGATGAGCTCGTTAGAAGGCAGGCATCTCTGAAAACAACTGTAAGCCCGGTATTTGTTAAGTGACGCAACCCCAACCACATTGAAAAAAGTTCTTGTGCATTTGTGACCTGTAAGATGTGTAAGAAACAATTGTTTGAAGACACTTAACATACCTGATGTGTAATAAGGTATTTATTCTTCTGAGCCAGTGTGATCTCCCAGAATTAACTGCTTTGTCCTCAATGCCTCCCTTAAAATGTCATATGTGATCTTGGGTATTGAAAGTCTGTCACCTGTTTTGCTAGTACTGTGTTATATATGTAATAAATGTCTTGCTGTGGGAGAGAGTAGAATGGAGTTTATTTCACTAGAGAGTGCGTGCTTGTGTCAAGTGATGGGAAGCAATAGCTGAAAGGGGCAGCTGCCAGGGGAAGCTTTCCAGCTACTGAAATACGTTGGGATAGGACGGGGAGGAAAGAAGACCTGAAGTGATTGTACCAGTGATGGTGCAGGGCTGTGTTTTACCACGGTACAAGCGCATTTCCTGGTCAGTGGGTGAGGTTTGTACGTCACATAAAACGGCGGTAGAAGGTTAGGACAAAAGCTAATCCAGTCACAGGAAAAAATACCTTACAGTGAGGTAGAGCACATCTACCTTTGACTGATTTTTTTTCTATAGCAGCATAGCAGCTCTCTGAAATAGTCCGCTCTGTAACATCTCCTCAAGCACACTTCGCATTCTGTTTTCTGAGAAGGAACACTTAAACAGTGATGTAAGACTTACCTTCTGAGAGCAGGGAGGAAGTTATGCCTCAGGTTACTTGGTATGACCGAGTTACTGAAAGGTGCACTGCATTTTGAGTCTTGAATAAAGAAATTCTGCACTGGAGAGTGAATGCCTTACGACTGTCCCTTCCCTAGTTACACGTCACCCTGTAATGAGAGCAGCATTCAGGAAGGAACATATTTTCTGTGTATTTGCTAACTGCCTCATTAAGTCAAAGCAAATTCCACCCAAAAATATAAAACAGGCTTTTGTGATACTGGATGAACAGTTAACATTTCTTCTGAAGGATGCATGAGGCACCCCCCAGAGCTTCCTATACTCCACTCAAGGAAGATGACTTAGAATCACAAGATAATCTGCCACAGAACAAGGTTTTATAGGAAGACAAAATTGCGTTATTGGACTAAGGGTAGTGTGGTCCAAAAACCTGCAGAAAGTGGGCCAGGTACACAGTTGGATGGCAAGGGAAGTAAAACCACTTGAACGCTGTACAGCAGTCACCATTTTGTCCAAGGCAGCAATTCTACTTAATCAATTCAGATTGCTTTTACTTTTCATACTATCCAGTGCCATTTCTCCATGTAAACAGTACAGGGCACAGGGGGGAGGAAGAGTTCACAGTTAAGCAGTAGATGAAATATTGCACCTGTGTACTACTGACACTTCAGCACTGGTAATGGCTGCACTGTATTCTTGTTGTAAATGATTGCCTATTTTAAGTTATTTTTGTTCAGTTGCATAATTCCTTGAAAAGGTATTGAAGCAAAACTGATGAGCGTTATCTATGTCCTAGATCAAACCATTTGCCTTCATACCTGCCCCACAAAAAAACCCCAAACACCCCAAAGCACTCTCAGGTCAGAGTCCTTTCAGGGAACAAGCAGGCAGCACTTTCTGAAGCGATCAGCAGGGCAGCTCCCCATTGCCCAACGTATCCAAAGATTTTCTGAGCAAGTCGATAAAATATTCACAGTATTCTGAATTGCAAATTTAAATAAAGTGACATTACTCCCACCTTTAATTTGCGGATCAATTAAATTTATTTTTTTTCTAAAAGCTATTTACACATTTACAAATACTTGGTTCGTATTTTACAAAAAGTTATACCGGGTCATCGTAAAAACAATTCTTTACAAAAGCTACATAAGCAACAACATTAACGTGTCAAGGAGAACAGTATAGCTCCTGGAATACCAACTAAATACCGATCCTTAGAAGACACAGCTAAGCTAAACAAAGTGCAGGAATGACTAGAAGGCCTGCGTCAAAGCTCCTGTAAGTGACAGCTCCAGGCCCGTGGATGAAGGAACTACGGAGCTGATCATTCTGCTGATGCTCACTGGTACTGACCGCAGCGTGGGGATTCCACAGCTGGATCCACTCACATGAAGGGCTGAAGGGAAGAGGGCAGGTTGGTTCTAGTGCAGTGACACGACAGCAAGGCTGCTGCTGCACCCTACTGCTCTCAAAGGCAGGGTTTTTATTTGCCTACCAGGAGAATCAGGATTTACACTCCAGCAGTTACCATGGAATATCAATGTGAAGAGTGGTGAGATGTGTCAGACCTAGTAATACTCAAAAGTATTGGAAAAAAAAGGTTTAGGAACAAGCTGATGTTTGAGAAAAATGATAACAAAAAAAGGAAAAACCTTCTGGTCCAACACAGGCACTACAGACAGGACGTGGTCCACAGCATTCAATCCTAGGGTCCCTGGGCAGCAGATCCACGCTGCCTCTAGACCTCAGCGTGGCTTACGTGAAAATAATGCAAAGACACTCGTTTGAGGCTGCAGACAACGTAAGGCAAAAAAGTTGGGATGGACATCTCTCCATGAAAACACTGATATGTCAAATTAACTACTAAATTTTACAAAGTAGTTTGGCAAAACGCACCTCCTTTTTTTCCTAAGGAAAAGTGTCCTTTGCCTAAGGACTCTGTTTCTCACCTATCTGACAAAGTCTTCCTCTACATCTGCAAACCCTCTACACCTCTACTACAAAGAGCAGAGTTGTCAGTGCAGCATTCTTTGATGTATCAGATCTTGATAACTGAAGGGAAGCAAACTATGGTATTTGGCAATAACTTACTCGACCACCTGCATTAACTTCATTACTTATTTTAAAATACGATTTAAAACTAGGTACTGCGGGTTTGCTTCACAACAGCACACCACAGGCATATTCTGCTGCAGACTCAGGTTGGACTTGTTGCAGACTAGCCTGTAAAAGCAGGTAAATACATCATCTTCGAGACCATAACGACCAAGATAATTATCAAATACCTATTAACACTGAGTCTCCTCTACAAACTGCCCTTCCTCCACCAGAAGAGCTTCCAAGTCATTTGTTAGACTAACACTGTAACCTATATGTTGAACACATTCATTTTTAACACACGCATTTTCCAGTTTGGGGTCCCATCTTCTCTATTTGTATCAGCAGGAAGCAGACAACAAACTGCTCTACGCCACCTTAAAAATGCAACTCTGCACTGCTTACCTGCAGTTCCAGAAACAGTGCTGCACGTTCTGCAGTTGGTGCAGTTTTACAGAATCAGCTGACTACAAAGGGTGATAAATAGCTTGTCAAGGAATCTTACGGCACGTTAGAAGAGCACCTCTGTATAAGTATGGCGTGGCAGGAATCACAGACACGAACGGGCTTTGGCGAGGAAGGCAGAGGCAGTTCATTGTCTGAACAGGCATTGCAGAAGATCTCACCACAGTTTCTACAATGGTGCTAAGTAATGGGTAGAAGAGCAGAAAAAAAGAAATTAAAAAAATCACAAAGCTAAAAAACGTACAATGGAAATATACTTGGTAACTGGACACCAATCAACCACAGAGAGAATGAAATCTGAAGTGTGATTCCTCCCAAGTCTTTGGTCAGAGCGTGGAAACAGTTTTCAAGAGATAATTAATCTAAATCCAAATTCGTGATGTGATCTTAGACAGACAAATCATACAAGCTTTGCACTTTTCTTTCAATTCTTAGAGTAAGATGAACTAACACACTTTGCCAAATAAAAGTAGAAGTAATGACAGTGGATGAGATTCTGTCAAGCAGCTCATGAGATTTTACTTAAAAAGTAGGTAAAATAAAAATCTCTGGATATGTTAATAAAGCTTGGCAATTAACACCACTTTAAAACCACAATAAGCTCACAATTTCTTAAGGCTTTTATATAAAAAAAATGCAGTAAGGCTTCCATGTGTCAAATTTTAACAGTGCCACAGCTGACAAGCACATGAGATGATGATTCCACAGAGTAGATGGAACCATTTTAGTTGTGTTTTTTTTTTTTATATATAAGGAAAAGGTTTTTTACAGTAAGGGTGGTGAAGCACTGGCACAGGTTGCCCAGAGAGGTGTGGAAGCCCCATCCCTGCAGACATTCAGGGTCAGGCTGGGGGGCTCTGAGCACCCTGATCAAGCTGTAGGTGTCCCTGTTCATTGCAGGGGAGTTGGACCAGATGGCCTTTACAGGTCCCTTCCAACTCTAAGGATTCTATGATACTAAGTATGGTCCTCTGCAGCACTACACCAAAAGGCAACGTCTCCTTTGAAAGTAGGGCCCAACTGTGCTACACATATCAAAGAACTAAAAAGACATCTCAAAAAATACCTACACGTTCACCTGAAGGCTGACATTTCATGCTGCACCCCATCTCTGAGACAACTAACATATTTCTCATAATTACCTGTAAACAATTTCATTTGAGTTTTACCTTCCTTTTGGAAAGCGAAAATTCCTTTTCACATAACTTGCAATGTGTAGCCTCTTTGTCCTTCAACCAAACCTGCCCCTGGAGAAAAAATGATCATAAATACGTGATAGAGGTAAACTTTGGGTTCCAAAGGACAAATCAGTAGGAGTAATGCTTACTGCCTGAATTGCTGCATGTCCTGAGACCAAAACAATGTCACACAGACACTCAAAGGCAGTACAAGTCTGCTCCTAAACACTGCTAACAGTGGCAACAGGTGCAAACAGAACATGCTTGAGGGAGAAAAGATGGTCAATGGCAGAGCTGGGAAAAGCAGAAAGCTATCCAAGTCTCAAAGCTGAAGGCTATTTCCCTGCCCATCCTGTTGGGATAGTCCCCAACATTCAGGGGAGCAAAAAAAAAGGACAGTTGACTTCCTTCTGCCTAAACCAATACAAAAAAACAGTAATGTGTTTGACAACACTAACTGAGACACCTTACTTGGATTGAAAGAACAGGCAAGGTCACACACCTCGCGATCAAACATGCACAGACAGCCTCTGCTTCAAGCATCCCCTGCACAACTCTTAAGTTCCCAACCTTTCAACATCACAAATCATATTGTTACAGGCTTTTGGATGATCAAATGTTTATTGACCACTGACAAGTATCACATAAACTAAGCTCAGTTGACTACATACTCTGTCTCAGATAGATTTTGTAAAATAAAAAGGGTGTATCGCTGCGATAAAAAGCAGCAGAATGCATAGCTTTATATCAAACAGTAAAAACCAGGAACTAGAGTATTTTCTTGCCCTGAGGCTACAGGGAATCTGTGCTTCTCTCCCACTACAGGAGCCTCTTCTGAACAGTTGCTGTTCAAAAGGAATCGTCTCGTGCTTGCAAAACATTTCAAAGGGAACAGAAAAAAAGTTTCTTTCCTCCAAATTCTACCAACCTGCAATGCTTTGTTCGCTTCTTTTATATCTTCTATTTTCAGCTTGGATCTGAAAAATAAGAGAATATTTCCAGGTGTTACATTGTCAGTTACAGCCTAACAACCTTAAGGTGTAGGTACTTAAAAACTTGAGTGACGTAACCTGAACTTTTAGTTAGTACTTTATACCACTGTGGCATTTAGGAGATGCACTACACAGAGACAACGAGCTCTGCACAAAGAGACCAGAATCCTCGGAATGGCTGCAGCTATGCTTGGAGTTATGTGGATAAGGAAAATTAGTACCAGCGTAGCACACAGCATCGGTACAAACCAGGAATTCAAGCTTCTGGGCTGTCAGGATGAGGAAAACAGCCTTCCCATAGCCACCCAGGGCCAACTCACTCAGAACAATCTGAACTACAACATTTCTACCAAGTTATTCTGCAGGGTGTGAAAGCCCACACTAGTGACAAAACAACTTAGAAGGCGCATCCTTAAATTAAACTTCAGCAATACTGATGGAGGGTGACAATTACTGCGCTCAGAGCTTATTGCTCACTACAGTCTGAGGGGTTTTGATAACGTAATCTTTTACAGAGTCTGAAGACAATAAGCAATGGTCTAAGATTGGCTACAGAGAATCTTCATCTCTTCAAAGAAAGGAATCCATGAGCATGCAACCTCACAAAAGGATCTGAAGCCAGATTTGTTATCATCTACTTGCGTTCTTCCTAGGAAAAAAAATTCTCTAGAAAAACCAAGACATGCAAACTAGTCAACCATTCTCAATGCAAAACAACTTCTGATGCCCCCCAGACCCTTTTTAGCTAGGATTTTCTTTCCAGAGCACTATAATTGCACGAGGTTACAGCCCACAAGCCAAAAAGAAAATAATCAGATTTCACCTAACTAAAAATATTTCTTCTTTATAATTGGTTTGATAGCATTGTCTTACATGCAGTAATTCACATGACCACCATCCAATTATTTTTATTAATTCATGTTTATATGACAAATATAATCACAATGAATAACGAACTTACTCGCTCAGCTTGGATGCCAGTTCTTGGAGAGCAGCTTCTTGGTCTTGACATATCCTTTTCAGTTGCCTGTTCTTTTCCTGAAGTTTAAGGAATTCCTATCAAAAAAAAAAAAAAAGAATATATATATATGTATGCCTAAAGCCTAGAAAACTGCTCCTAACCAAAGCTGATCTTACTGAGAAAGCCAAGTGAATGCATGATTCACCAATTCATCACCCTCTCTATAAAGACTCCCAAATCCAAGTCAAGCATCAGCAACTCACACTCTCTTAGACCCCAAGACATATTTTTGCTTCTTCAGGAAGAAAATACAATTTATTTCAGAGATCAGCAACACTATACAGCCATGTACACAAAGTCAGAGAGAACCTGAAGCAATTTCTGGCCTATCATGTGAGGGCAGAGCTTTCAGTAAAACTGAGAAATAAAAATAAGGATTTCATTTTTTCCTTATTCAAACGACAGAGCTCTGGTCTGAAGAATAAATGAGTAAAAAGAGAAACAATGTTTCCCAATTATTTTTTAATCTGTTTGTGAGAATACATTATCATTATTTATTTATTTATAAAAATTTATAAAATTAATACACTAATTATCTTTATAATTAATCTTTATCTACTTGTGTAAATTCTTAGAAATCCCATGTCTAAGTTCATAATTAACTTTGCAGTCAATTTCTAAGTTACTATTCAAGTTTTAATGCAGAATTTACTTTTTTAAGGTTACTTATTTCTTGGGTCTCTATTCGTAGATGAGATACAGTTTCTTTTTCCTTTTGAAGATCATCCTCTAGGGTTTGCCGCCACTCCTTTTCTATCTTCAAATCTGTTTCCAGCTGAAGCCTGGAATATGCAAAACAGAAAAGCAATCACTGTGCACAACAGTACCACGTTTAAAAAAAAAAAAAAAAACAGAAATGAGTTTATTTCTGGGTGCAATATATTACCATAATAAACAGCTGATGTGTTTTTTTAAAACAGAAATAACACAGCAATATCACAGCATTTTGAACATCATTGTAATAGATGAAACACTGTCACTTAGGAAGTGCTTTTAAAAAGGATCAAGGCTATGGCAGCATTTTGAACAGATGACCTTAGTAATAAATGAGCAAGAGAGGATTAACCACAACATTCTAAGGAATTTTTTAAATGTGCAGAAGGGAAAGCCCTCCCCTCAACTTTACACAGTTTGTTTCTGAAATAAAAACAAACCAACCACGCTGCCACTGGTGATACACAGAAGGATTACACACATCTCTGGTGCTCACAAAAGCCATTTAACATTATATCTCCAGGTGTTGAGCTTCTTGTTTAGACTAAGGTTTCAGGAAATTTGAACAGAATCAAAAATACAGAAGGAAAGACGTTATAAAACGTTATTTTAATGGAGCTTCCTACATCACTGAGGTTCAACATTAAGAGGGGTCTAAATTCTATTAGTTTAACTGGAGTCCAGTTATTGGCACTAGTGTTAATCTGATGGAAGATCCACCCTGGCTGGAATTTCACTATCAGTTTCATGGAAGAGTTGGTGTTCAGAGTGTCAAAGAGAAAACAAAGGACAGAAGCGCTCCGCTCAGTCTTCTACATCTAAATCTTGCCAAAACAATAGAAGAGGAAAAAAACCTGAGAGTAGTCATGCAAGGTTTTTTGATGGAAAACCTCTATCCGCATTAACTTTCCTGTTTTAAAACCAAAATCATTTTTAAAGGAATGACTTACATTTGGGACACTACCTCAGCATCTGGTTGGAAAAGATCAGAAGTGAACATGACCTTGAGGTTTCAGAACTGCAGAATTCTAAGGTTGGGGTCTTTGCCAAAATCTGCAAAGATGGCTGCAGTAGTAAAGTGAACATTTGTCATGACAGTTAAACAAGTTTATTGACATTCAGAGCTGTAAGAGAGGCAGGTGGGCTAACAATCAGATTGGAAATCACTATCTTTTAAGCTCCAACCTTTGTGTCACAAACTTGCACTAACTTAATTTACCTTTCATCTTCCAATAGGCTGAACAGGCCAACAGGCTCCCCTCCAGGGAGCTTTTTATCTCAGATATTTATTTAGAACAGTAATGAAGACTTTAACAGGAGAAAGGGAGAGGGTTGGCTTTTATGTTACATTTTAGTATTTATAATTCCTATGGATTTCTTTTTCTGCAGAGTGGTAAGTTAAACCCTTTTTTCTTTTTTAAGGATTTTACCTTACTCATAAGCCTAATCAATTAAATTATTCTTATGCCATTTCTCTTCAAGTTTACACTATTACATAGTTGTGGGTTTTGTTAGAAGTGTGGACTACTACCACTACACTACGTATTTTCTCCTGCTTATGTTTCCTCATGAATTAAGCTGACACCTTCAGCCAAAATGCACTGCAGTTCTTCCTCCTCCTTCTAGGCTGCACACCACTTTGGATTTGCCCAAAGGTAGCCTGACTTTCTTGGCATGGCATATTTTCTTTCTTCTTGCCAGTGCACAACATTAATATCTTTAGTATTTACATTCTGTTCCAAGTCATTTATCAGCAGCCAGCTTGTATTAATGCACAAGACATGACTGCTACATATTTTTACAAACAGAAGAGATATACTTACAGCTGTTTCTCCTTCTGGGAGAATTCTTTCTGCAGACTTTCAGACTTATTCACATATTCCTGTTTAAGTTTCTCATCCTCATTCTCAGCCTCCATTTGAGCCTTCTCTGCTTGCTGCAATCTGGTGTAATTCAAATCAACTTTGGGTAAAACTGAAGCTAGAACTAGGGTGTAGAGGGTGAAGAAGACAAATAAAAGAAAAATGGGGAAATAGAAACTTTTCTAAATAAAAACAAAGTTTGGGGGAAACTCACAAACTCAAACGAGAAATCCATACAATGCCTAGAGAATTAGCTCCTGCTTTTCATACAGTAAGAGAGTAATCACTGTAAGTAATCAGGATTTTATTTTATGCTCATCAATAACAGAAGCCAAAGCGTGATGATACATATTTTAGAACTGCAGCATATATCTTAATGCTTATTTTTTTTAGCATATGTTCCTGCGATATTTTTGAAAGCTTATTTTTCCTTTCTTTTTCTTTTTTTTTTTTAAATAAACCCTGTAAAAGTACTTGGCTTCTACTACCCACCCATGAAGACAGGGCAGAACGCGTGTTGTGCAAAAGCAGCTCGACAGAATTCAAGGGTAAGGCTGAACACAGAGCACTGCAATCAGACAGCAAAAACACTTGACTAGCCTAACACAACACGACACACCCAGACAGGTCCCACCACGTTTATACAACTACCTCAGCTACATTGCATTTGGAGATTTAAATAGTCTGTATTAAAAATAATGCATTCTTACACCAGTTAAAATAGCTCCGTACTACAGAGGATATAAATAAAACTGATTAATCAAGAAGTGAGGGGTTGTTTTTTAGATTTAATCTTTCCTTTCTGAATCCTTGGGGCTTGTTTCTGCCTCAGCTACCAGTCCCCTGGGAATTCATTAGCTCATTGTGGTTTCTCTCTGCTTGACCACCTCTTCAGTCCAAAAAAAGATGGATGTAATGTAGCAAAGGAAAAGGTGCTAAGATGGAATTTGTGCTGATGAAAAGGCAGGAGAGTAAAAGAGCCTGTAAAATACCACGGAAAGTCCCCACCTGCTGCAGCTTGCTTAACAAAAACCTTCCAAGTGCCTGCTCACACAGTGCTGGCAGCAATCTGTGATTCTCTCTGTGCTTGCTTTCACAGTTCCAAGCAGCTAGCAGAATGCAGAGCAACTCACAGCTCCCAGTGTCAGCTAAGAAGAAATTAAGTCAGCAAGGTGTCTACATTTGTGCTTCTACTGATTGCACCAGTGGGAATTTCCAAAAGCTGCTGGTAAACCAGTGATCAAAAGACTGGAACTAAATACATGCACTGTCCCACTCAGCTACATCAGTTGTAAGCATGTTCCCAGCCCCTTTTGCAATGGTAGAGCACAGAGGGCCAAAACACATGCATGGAAAGGAGAACACTGGGAAAAAGCAGGGTCAATTACTGAGTCTGCAGCAGGATTTGAGATTCAGATGACACTGAGGCAGACACTCGTTTGCGTAGAGTGACTGTGAGATGGTGAATGCTCCCCTTTCTGCTACGGTCTTGTAGTGAAACAGTGCACTAGGTTTTGGAGAACAGGAGATAGATCGCATACAAAAGGCTCCTGCCTACATAACAAGACCACTGCAACCAACAGAAAGCATCACCCAAAGGAACTTTCCATCCCTAATAAGGAAAAGAAGAAGTAAAGGGCACACTGAGGTGACCTCCAGGGGTCCCAGAAAGACCCCTGGGACCAGCAGGACCCTACCACAAAAGGAACTGAGCATGTGCAAGGAGGTGGAACTTTATGTTATTCCATCTGGGAGAAGTTCAAACAGCTACACGCTTTCCAGGAAAACTATTACATATGTAACATGAGTAGTATATATAAGTTCTAGTCACTGTTTCTGTCTTGGGTCTTCTTCAAAGAAAGGGGTTATTTATTTTTTTCTTTTTTAGTAGCCAGCCCATGTTAAAGGCTCTTTCTGGTCCCAAAGCAAGGAATAAGATGATACACAATGATGCAGTAGAAACCCTTCTTGTGTCACGGTGTCTTGCCCCCACTCTCACAAACACATTCCCCTCTGCTGAAAGACTCGAAGATTCTTTTCCCAGTCAACTCCTCTTTGGGGGAAATACTGGGAAGTGCACCAAGGGCAGCAAGCAGCTAAAACTGCTATTTCAGCAGTGCAGGCAAGCAGTGACTCAAAGCAGAGATGTGATTTGTAAAGACTGATCAATGATGGCTGGTGAGAGAGAAAAGGGGCTGGGCAAAACCACAGGTTAGGATTACAGTACAGACATCCTGTTAGACAAGTGCCCTAAATGTAAACCCCATCCATTACTGCTGCTTCCACCGTAGCTGTCCTGGTGCAGCTGTTCTAGGCAGGAGCTACAGCTATGGAATTCCCCAGGGCGTGCTGCCCTTCCTTTCTGGAGCCCCAAGTCCTGGCTCCAAACACAGCGCACCTCTGTGAAAATGTGGCCCTCCATCATGCCAGCAAAATGGATTGTGCTTTAACTGTTTTATCCCCTGGAATGAACCCTGGCATTCTTCCACTGTCCATACTGAACGTACACATTTATATCTCCTCCCTTTCCTGAACATACTGTTCTGATACAGCACTCAGCTCCCTTCCCTAAACCCCTGTTTGTGCTGTTCAAGAAAGCAGTGCTAGTTACAAGCAAAAACAAACAAACAAATAAACAAAACAGAGAGCTTGCTTTTGGAATAAATATAGCCTTAAAAGTGAAAGAAATAAGCAGGGAAAGAAGGGAAATATTACTCAGAAGGGCTACTTTTAAAATCTTTTAGTACTATAAAGAACAGGAAAAATCGATAGTTCAGAAACAAGCGTCATAAATATGTATAGTCCAAATGAAGATAGCTAACCTCTTAAATAAATTTTGACAATTAAGAAGTGATTAAATAACATCAGAAAACTAGCTTATGCTTGCTTAACAACAGTGCAATAATTTACATTCTCTCTTTTTTTTTTTTTTTTCTTGAAGAGGGGTAAAGTGAGATGAGAAATGACAATCTTTCAGAAAATAAAATAGAACCCAGTTATGATCAGTTACAGTGCAGGATTTCTAATACCACTTTCTACGTGAAATTGTTATTTTGCAATTCTTAAGTTGTACTTTATCAGTAATTATTTAAAGAGAAGAGATCTGGAGGAGCTTTCAGAATGATATATCTTTGACAAGTTTATACTGGTGCTGAGCTTCATTGCTGGCACATTTGACGAATGACATTGCAATAGTCCTAGTTTGAGTTAACAGATCTTTGTCACTTCATGAATGCAGTGGACAAAAATCAAAGACAGATGAAGGCAGCAAAATAGTAAAAACAAAAATTAGGATAAAGGATAAAAAGAAAAAGAAAAAAGAGGAAAAAAGGATGTCAATAAAAGAATATTCATGTCACTAATTTTTTTTAATACATAACCATGTTTTTTATAATCAGATTTAAATGAAAAAAAGACATGTCAAACACCAACATGACAGTGCTAATGGATGTTATATTCTACAATTAAGAAGACCAGTGTTGCACACAGGCCACTAAATTAAACATATGAATCACATTTTAATGTTGTGTTACACATGCAGTTTAATGATCATGTAAATTTATATACTGGAATTTTAGTCTTTCACTTTTCAATCTTGCAGTGTAAAAACTCGTTATAATGAAAACAATGGTAGTTCCAAAGCAACTGACAATGATTTTTAACAGCTTCAGCAAATTCAGCAGTGATCTATGAAGACATTAATGTTTATATCAAGTAATCTTGCTTAAGTATAAGCAAGATTAATGCTTCGGTTTCTATTGCATTTCATTCAGATGGAGAAAAATAAAAAGGTAATATTGAATCCAAATTTGAAACAGCTGAAAGAACAGCTTTTGGTATCAGCACAAAAACCTAGGACCAGAAGAAAGATAGCAGGCGAAGAAAAATGAAAGAGTAAGTTTTTACTTAAAATAAGAGTGTTTATTAAAAAGAAAAGAAAAAATAAATCAGTAAAGCACTAGCTACGGTTTCAGAAACTTTCTTTTTAAATTTTCTAGTTGAAAGTTACATTTCAGTGGCAACTGTGGGAATGCACAAATAAAATATAAAGTAAAATATAAGGGGATGGAGAAATGAATGAAGAAAAACAAAGATGGACCTGTACCTTTGTTCTAGTTGTTTCATAGTTGCATTAATTTGATTGGTCTTATCTTCTAAGCGACCAATTATTTCGTTCTTTTCTTTCATAGCATCTTCAGAAATCTGCATTATAAGAAAGGTTACAACTGAAGGGAGTTTTGCACTGTTATTCCATGGAGTTTTTTCTTCTGAACAGAAAAAAAAGTTAGAGCGGTACTTAGAATTCCATGCCTAGCAAATCTGTTGTTTTTCACTTCATAAGTGTAGATATTATGTAAGTATTCATTCTTCATCTTGGTTTCCTTTCTCAGGTAATCATTTTGTAAGCCAACTAAAATTCACTGACCATCTTTTTAAGTAGCTCACTAGACCCTTATCAAGAAAGTACTAAGATGCTTAGCCATGAAAATCACTAAGGTTCTCTATTATCAGATTTTACCTAATGTGCTTAAAAATATTTTAAGAATTTTACTAACACATTTTACAATTTTGATCGCTTGCACAGCTGTCACAATCTCAGCTGGAAGATGTAAATACAAAGAAGAGCATCACCCTTGCTACACAGCTCAACATTATAAACTGCTCTCTGAACATGAAATTGGGCATGATCAAACTG
The DNA here is from genome assembly GCA_013396635.1 of Penelope pileata. Classification (NCBI taxonomy): domain Eukaryota; kingdom Metazoa; phylum Chordata; class Aves; order Galliformes; family Cracidae; genus Penelope; species Penelope pileata. The sequence continues at coordinate 202,323 of WBMW01004360.1, read as the reverse complement.
CTTTGCTTGTCTGAATGTCCAAAAAAAATGGGTATGAATGTTATTATGTGAAATCTGTGTTAATCACAGTCCTTAGAAGTACAATTGTAAAAAACAAAAACCTACAAATCCTAATTATTGAAGAACATTTTCTTCTTATTTTTCTTTCTATCTCTATTTACATTTCGCATCCTCCAGTTGTCTCAGTTTTTAGCTGGGACAGAAGCTGTTTTTCTCATAGTGTCTGGTATGAGGCTATGTTTTGGTTCTAGAAGGAAAACAAAATTGGTAAGTACTGATGTTTACACTCGTTGCTGGAGAGCACTGTACAGAGCCAAGGACGTTTCAAGTCTCTCAGCTTCTTGTATTGCTCTACCAGCACGGAGGCTGGGGGACACAAGGAGCTGGGAGGGGACAGGACCAGGACAGGACAGGACAGGACCCAAACTGACCAAAGGATTATACCATACCATATGAGATCATGTAAAGTTAGCTAGGGGGGAGCACTGCTCAGGATAGGCTGGACATCGGTCAGTGAGCCACTGCTTTATGTATCATTTGTTTCCATGTATGTATATATATATATTTATCATTACTGTTATTTTCTTCCATTTCTTTTTTCAGTCTTAGTAAATAGTTCCATCCCAACCCACGAGTTCTCCTGTACTTTCTCCTAATTCTTTCCCCCATCCCACTGGGGAGACACCAGTCCAGTTTCCTCACAGTTTTAAGCGGAAAATGAGCATCCCTCGTCCACTATCACTTATCTCTCTGCAGCATTCTGATTTTTTCCTCTCATTCTGCCACAGATTTGATCATTTTCTTGTGTTGTTTTTTAATCATTTCTTCCATAAATCAAACTTACTTTCTGCAGAAATAATGTAATGCTAAATTTCCCTGGTGTTTTGTCAAATGGATGTTGGGTCTCTGAAATCCATATTCTCCCACAGAATCTTTTAGCACTGCACTGTTACAGACTTCCTTTATTTGTTAACAGATTTTAAAAAGCTGTTATTAGCTTTCTTCAACGAACAGAACCTTGTTTTCAAAATGCCTTGCCTTACTCTGAATGCTCACATCTCCTCTTTAATTCCTCCCTATGTGCCTGACCGTTTTGTATTTCTAATTTTTCTCACTGCACAGGCCAAAGAGTGTGAATATCACTAGATACACTAGTGCTCCGTTCCACACAAGATGTTAGAAGGCCATGCTCTTATTTGTTTGCTTTGTTCTTCTATCACCCCAAGAAAATGAAGCAATTGCCTTAAACATTGCTTTGTGTTAAATCACATTTGCATCAGTAATGTTTCAAAACAACATATTGACCTAAGAAGCAGAAAGAAACCAGAAATTAAGCAAATAGCAGTATTGAACTAAACAAAATGGTAATGCATCTCTCTCACTTCTGTCCAAGTCATTTCATCACTTTAACAGCAGATATTACCTGCAGCTTTTGGTACATTTCTATGTTAATTGCTTTAACTTCATCAAGCTGCTGTCGAAGGCCTATGAGCGCATCCTGCTTCTCATGGATGTCCTTCTCCAGTAACTTCATAGCAAGTTCTATCTCGTGTTTCATGCTAACTTGAACCACTAGCTCGTTCTCCATATCCTGTAAAACACACAGACAATGCAACACAATCTTTAAACAACTATGCAATGTTTTATCTATGTTTTGAAGAAGAGAAATGCTAACTAATAGAGCTGCAGCAACACGTATTTCACCACATCAGAAATTCTGCCCCTCTGCAACCGTGCAAAGGAATTATCTACCACATAAACACTACACACACGTACTTAGTGGCCTACCTTTTTTTATTATTATTTTAAAAAACACCTTTGGGAGAAGACAACTCACATTATGGAATACTAGTGGCATTATTTTTTATAGAGTATGTATTAGTTACAAAAATAGAACTACGGGATTTCTATTTTTGCAAGAAATGCTTAGCATACACACAGAGCATGCAGTACTGCTTATCTAGAACATTCTAAAAGAAATTGTATTTTCTTTACTATGTTTTAGCAACATTGTTACAGAAATGGCTAACGCACTGATTGCTTATTTAGAAAACCTTTTTACTATCTGCTGTTAGAGAAACAACACTCTGGATTAAAAGGCAGCCCCTAACCTGAGCCAAAGCAAAACTAGAAATAATTACATACTGACTCTTCTCAATTTCCTAGAAATTCTGTGTACTCCAACAAAAGAGCACTCACTTGTCGAAGCTGTGATTCTTCTCGAAGCTGTCTACGCGCTTCATTATACATTTCATCCAACCCCTGCCTGGAGTGTTTGTACGTCTGAAGTTCTGCTTCCACATCCACTTTAGTTACCTAGAAAAGAATGCAGAATTTTTTTCATGACAAGCTCAGCAATCACTAAGCATAAACTCCAAGCACAATACAAATAGGAAAAGAGCTTCTGTTTCTGTTAAGTGGCCATCAGTTTTATGAAAACTGAGTAAACTGGCAAAATAAATACTCCTTCAGCAAGGCACTTAAACACCACTATTTCAATACTAACCCTAACCCAAACTTACAACCTGTGCTTTTACCCATAGGTAAAGGGAGTTCACCTATTATCCTTCACAGGAAGTTACATAAGGAGTTACAAATTACAGCTTAAAAAGCAGTGGTATACACGATTATTCCAAATGATGTACCGTTCTTGTAACGAGACAGGCCAGAATACAGTTTGCCAACTGAAACAACCTAGTTTTCTATAACTTCAACCTATTTACACCATTGTAAAGTTTCCCAGATCAAACCAGTTTTTCCCCTAAAAATTTCTTTCAAATTTGGCCAAGAAATGCTTACTTCAAGCTGCAAAGTAAGCACGGTCGAACAACAATGAACCACGCTAAGTTAAATACAGTAAAACCAACATACCTCCAGATGATGCTGTGTTTTCATTAAAATCAGAGTATTTTCACTCCTTAATTGATGGTTTTCTTCCTGAAGTTTAATTATATTGTTTTTGGCTATTGCTAACTGGAATAATTTTAAAGGGAAAAAAAAAAAAGTGAGCACTGTTGTGAGTGGAAAAAAAATCAGAATATTCTGATGAATGTGAGACCAACATTCTCTGCCCTATTCTTGCAGTCTACCAAATAAAAGTTTAATTACTCTTAACTGCATACATATCCAAGGTATTATTTTATTATTTTTAATTATTTATATATTTTATTATATAATTATTACATTATTTTATATCTGGTAAATATGCTTTCTTTTCATTGCTTCATTATGACTCCCAACCCCCTTTTCTCATCCTATATTTTTCTCTTTCTATTTGGATTAAAATATATTCAGTTTTGTTATTTTTGGACATCTTAATATGTGATATGGAGCAATTTACATAAGAAAAGCTCTCCCAGATGTAGAGAAAACATATATATACAAATGAGAAAACATTGTAACTGGGCTCTCTATTACATGCCTTAATGTCAGACCCATAAGCCAGCTATCAAAACAGATGGGCAGCTAGAGATGAAGGTTTATAAAGGAACCAGAAAACTGAGAATTAACATTCAGGAAAAAATGTTTTCCTCTCTCTGGATACATTAACACCCACAGTAAGCTCGCTGTCCCCACAACAGCTGAATTCAGACATTCTAATTTTCCACCTCATTAACTATTTCTCAATCAGCTTGTGCCGGAAAAAAAAAAAAGTGTTCTTTCTTATAAAGCTAAGTAAATTGGAATCTAGTGAAGCATCAAAGATAGCTGAAAATATAAGATCTGAATACAATACCAGAGCTAGACAAATTTAAAATCTGTATATAAGCATATGGTAAATAAGCAAGAAAGAATCACTTGGCTGAAGCTGAGAACAGCAACAGAAATTGCTTGCCGAACTACTTTCTGTCTCTGTGTAGCAACTGGTGCCACCCATTACAGACTGGTCATCTGCACAGAATTGGCTTGACAGCTGGCATTGAGAAAAGCTTATTTTCTGTTTCTGTCCCAAGTGGGAAATTGTCACGTTCTGCAGAATTCAGTTGCATGCTACCTAAGCAAGCTGACTGCAAATGCCTGCAGCTACTGCACCTTTTCTTCAAGGCAAATTAAAAGCATCTGTAGGTATTATACAGAACGGATGTAGACTAAAACAATTTAAACATCTAAAAATAGTGTGAAGGTAAATAATATGTATTATACATTAGTAAAAAATCATACCTCTTCAATCAGTTTAGTGTTTGACTTCTCTAACGAATCGACTCTTGCATGTAGGCTGCTAACTGTGCTACTGAGAGAGAAATAGAAAGAAACATTTTTCAAAATTACATCAAAACTCATTCAACCAAGCTTAAAAGCTTTAATGTGAGGTACAGCGATTAACCATTACTAAGGGCTAAAAGGGCTTCCCCCATTATTTAAGGTTTTCTTAAATATAAGGAAATTACTCTCCTCTGTTGAATGTTTACATACTTCTTTTCAGTTCCCAATGTCATCCTGGTCACTTGAATTCATTTTTTAGATATTGTATCCAAATGTTTAATGAGTTCCCTTAAAATGAATTTGCAATCTTCTCCTTCCTTTCCCCAGCCCCTGATCCCTATATAATGAAAACTATGCTCAGGATTCTTTCTGCAAAATCCATTTTCTTTTATAAAACCATTTGCTTCTCCACAGTTTTTGAGATAATATCCTCTGGTTCCCTCTTTCTTGCTGCTTCTTGACTTCATTTACAAGATGCATCTGAATTTTATTCCCTTCTACTTGTCTGGAGGTTTTTGGGTTTTTTTGTTGGTTATTTTTTGGTTTTATTTCTTTTTAGATCAGATGACATCCTTTGACCAAGATTCCTTCATTACCCAACTGCTCATCTCTGCTGTAAGCACATTTTTATGCTGCCCTTTCTGCACTGAAAAAAACAAGACAAAACAAAACACTATTCTGAAACACCATTTACTTTTCCAACTATTTCTATTGTGGAGTCTGCAGAAGCCATCCATTCAGTGAGAACAGCAAGGTAAAAGAGATCAATGCATTTTATGATGTGTGGAAAGGAAAAACTAACCTGAAAAAAGAGGAGAGTTGCTGAATCACTGGTTTGCAAGTAATTCTGTGTGTAAACCAGTGTACAACAACACACAGAGAGGCTGAGCTGAGTGATGACAGCTATCACTGTGCAACCACCACTGTGCATAGCTGTGACCATCCTTTTCTCCTCAACACAGCTCCATTTTGCTCGTATTTAATGCACTAAGATACTGAGTCCTGCTGGAGATTCTGCTCGGTGACTGACACAATTTCAAATCAGAACTTCCATACCCCAACAGTAGCCACATAGCTATTAACAATCAAGATTATCAGCATTAAATGAATAAATACAATGACACATCAAAAAGAGATCAAGATCAGCTATAATACAGAATCTACGGAGGGTGTTCTGTGTGTTTTTTTCTTTTTAACCTCCTCTCATTATTCCATGCACAACACTCAGAGAATTACAGTCATTAATCCCCTATTTGTATGCTAGCACACACAGAGGTCAGCTAGGTTTGCTCCACCCAGCAAAGTAGGGAGAGCAAAAGGCACCTCACAGCACTGACTTTCTTCAAGCACCATGAGATATTAGCTAAGTCTGCTTTCCTGAAAATGTTGTTTAAGAACCATGACCTACAACATATATATGCAACAGTTTCCAGTAAACAATGAATGCATTCCATTTTCTTCATCGTCATTAAAACTACACAAAGTGTTACAAAAGGCAAGGAAGAAAACCACGTGGATTCATCCAGAACACACAATAACACTTCCTGAAAATTGTTAGACTGCAGTTAAAATTGTACTTCTGACAACGCATCCAGATCAAGCTTTCCATTCTTATGAAGCTATGAATCCCAAACACCTCAGTCAATTTTGCCCTGGTGTTCATTTCTCTAAAGGTTCTGACTATCAGAATCAGAAGCACGGAAACAGATTTCCTCCCTCAGTCTCTCCAGAAAAGAGAGACTCCTTTCCAACTTCACTACATCCTCAGTCTAAGCATGAAGAATTTTCACCCATTCCCCTGACGTTCTCTCTCACAAAGCTGTGATAGAAAAGGATATAGAGGCATTTTACCTGGAAGCCTGGACTAGCATGTGTACTTCAAAGGAATACTTACTTCAGTTGTCTGTTTAGTTCTTCAACATAATTCTTTTGGTCCAAAATTGCAGCAATCTGTACATTTCTAAAGCAAGAATATCATAAAATCAGTTTTAACAGAATGATGTAGTGAATTATATTCTGAAAATATCACACGCAAATGTTCACATCAATGGTACTTTAAAATAAAAAATAAAAAAAGAAGCAATTTCATCTCACGGTCATCAAGTCAATAAATTATACGTTGTGACAACAAAAGACCCAGTGCTTTAACTGCAAATAATTTCTATCTGTGAAACATAATACATACAGTCTCTAAATAAACAAACAACGTTTATTTACTGTGCCATAACTCTGGTTCTTCGAAATACGGACTACATCCCACGCTGAGGGCTAAATGGTTAGCAGGTTCCTTTACGCAGCCACCTTGTAATCCCTCAGTACTGTCCATCGAGGTAAATGCAGTAGGTGATGTTGCTCAGAATTGCTTCAGAGAATAAATATTCTGACAACTAACCAGCAATACAGAACAATGTAGCATGCCACACTTCTCAAGACTGTGAGATCAGCAAATTTCATTTTTAGGGAACCTTGTTTCTACAAAGGAACAGTGCACCAATCAATAATTCATTTGTTAATATCCAAAATCTAAGTCATTTAGGGAGGACATACCTTTCCTTCCCCCCAACATCATCATCGCTCTTCAAATACATAGAGAAATCAATCACACCAACCTAGGAGAAAGCAAACACACACACAGTTTCATATCATGAAAGTAACTGCTGTTGACATTTATGGATTTGTATCTCTTTACTTATACTTCAGTTACATCACCTTCTCAAAAGGTTTCATTGTATTTAAGTGAAGCTCAAAAAAATTGAACAGCAACATTTTAAACACACAAACAAGCCCAGTCTGATATATCTGTTCAAAATGTCCTTACCTTTGAAACAAAACAACATATGAACCAAATCCCTTTCATTACTAAGGAAAGATGACTTCTTACACTTGACTGAGCTTAGCCAAAAGCTTATGTGAAAATTTCCCTCTGGGGAACTATCTGATACTACTGAACCCTGTCACTGCTTGAGGAGGCTTGAGATGATTTGTCTGTAGCATTTCACACAATTTCCTTTCACAGCACATCTCCCAAAACTGATGTTTCCCTATGTTTAGCTTTTCAAAATTCCTTGCCAAATAGCACTACCTCTCCACACTTGCTGACTGCCAGGTGTGCACACTCAGCTTTCCATTCATACTTTTAAGTCCTGCTAAACCTGAATCTAATTTATTTTCAGTTGTAATTAAACTATAAATAATATCACCTTGAGTTCTCCTTCCAACACTATTCACTAACCTCCATAAATGTACTTAACCCATGTGCTTTACCAAAACTATTACTTTCTTGTCTCTTGCAGTCTCTTTAGAAAAAGATTTCCATTTCTCTGATCTACTGCTTCTTTCTTGAGCTCCATTTAGTTTTTGCAGACAAGTAACTCACTAAATCCAGCAGTTCCTTGGATTGTACACATCTCTCCTACACATTTCCTATCATAGTCTCCTATTCTTTCCACATCTTTTACATAAGACTCTCCTCCAAAAGCTTTTATTTAAACATATTTAGCACAATATTATTGTATTAATAAGTTATTTTGTTTTAATGGAGAAATGTGTGCATGCACACACTCTTCGAGCATAGCAAAACCATACTCCCAGGTGTGACTCCAACCACGCTTTAGAAGTCTCTTTCTGCTCAGTACAGCTTACTGCTTTGGGCTTCTCTGAGGAAGATGCCTTCTTTACATTAACTCTTCACAAAGAGAATTCCTGTAAAATCTCACCACGACAACCACTATTACCTTCTCAAATCAAGTTCTCTCCCCTCATAGAACAAAGCCAGCAAGTGACCTAAATAACAGAGATGCAGCAAGCAACAGCTATTCTGCAATTTATAACACACATGTAATTCTCAGTGCTGAGGAAAGCACATCGATGAGGCTTTTCAGCATTGTCTCCTTCAGGTAAGCAATATCAGTGCCTAAAACCTTTGACAGTAACTAGCATGAACACTGAAGACAAGTTAACCCTATGATTCAAAAGCACACAAAACCAATTAGCTAGAACTTTTATTTGACATAAAAATTGCTTTTCTACCAAATGTGCTGAAATACAGTACTAATCATTTAAACTACTACATATTTCTCCACAACAAATCTGGATAAAAACAATCAGGGCTGAACACAGCTTGAATGTATTTCTAAACACTTGCACATATGCCTTTAAAAAGATTCTATCATTATTTTCTTGAAAAATATCAGAGTTCAAAGTCAAAGCAGCCGGCAAAGCACACCAAGCTCTACTGATACTGTGCAGGTTTGTTTTGCACACAGAAAGCAGTCACCCTCTCCTAAGGTCCTTTATTACACAACATGAGGCATGTTGGGTTTTCTTTTATTCACATGTTGGGTTTTCTTTTATTCACACTCCTATTGTGTTCCAACAATAAATTGATCAAATGGGATAAAATGAACATGGAGCTATATTCAAAGAAAAAAAGTGAGTTACACTATTAAAATGGGAACAACTGTGTCATTGCTACTACCACATCCATTTGACAACAAAACTTCACCTTTGCTCTCTGACAATTATCACCATCTAAAGGTCTGATCCAACTGATACTGAGGTTTATACAACAACCCACTGATCCAGGATCACAGTCTGGGATGATTTCTAAACTCTCTGCACACAAACTTTTCACTGATTGCACGCACATTACTTTACCTGTATTGACTTACTTGTGAATCCAGGTCTTCACCCTTCACACACAGGTTAGCATCTATGACATTTAACCCTACTAACAGTCCAACAATAACTGCTCCTTCTTCTTCCATCATTAGTGCATGATACTCATAAAATTCACTGTCAAATAAAATAAAAAGATGGTCTACATTGGTACACTTCATATACCTACATGTCATAAATTAAGCGACATCTGAATCCGAATTGTTTCTCTTATTCTAACCTTACTCCAACTCTCCTAAATATGAATTGTCTGCCCACATTTTGACTAAATGGGTATAAGAAAAATGGCAAGGGATGAAATTATGAAAAGTTTTTTAGAAGAAAAATACTCCAGTAAGCCAAAGAATATCAACATTTACTTTCTCCTCCTTGTACTTTTTAGAATAAATTTTTGACTGTATGAAATATACTGTTCATTCAATGGAAAAGTCCGGAAACATTGTCCACCAATGTCACCCTGACACACCAGCATTACCTAGAGTAAACAACAACTCTTAAAAATATTTATAGCTAATAGAACTGAAAATAAGATGGCAAGTCCTTCTTTCCTTTGTGCTTCACCCACCCCACCACAAAGAAGGATTTATACTAGAAGAGGGCGATGGCAGTTTTAGGAATGTGAAAGGAAGGGCAAATCCCAGTCAATAGTCCTCCACACAATGGCTGCTCAGTAGGAAACCACGTATATTGCAGGAACAAATTAATCTCCTATCCAGAAGTTTCTAGCCCATATTCTGCATGGCTGAAGAACAGAGCAAGAGCTCTTCCCTGTCACCCACACCAATGAAAGAGCAGTCAGGCACACTGCAGATGATGGGGGAAACATCATCTCTTCACCCATCAGCTGGCCCTCCGTCTTCATGAGACTACAGGGTTTGGTCCCTCTACCCCAGGGACTGGAGGTAATCAGACCACAGGCCAGAAACTGTGTCTTGCTACCTTAAGGATACATTAAAAAGTAGCAAATAGAAAACACAGTTTTTTCCAGGAGACTAGATCTATAAATATATACATTTTCCAAACACAATCTACTTAATTGTTTACCTGAGAAGATCTCTCTGAATGATTAAACAGCGAAGATAGTCAGCCATTTTCTTTTGCATTAGTGCCAACCGTAACCAGGCCCGGGCACGGCCCAGTGGTGTTCTGGACAAAGGGGATGGAGAAGAAAATCAGTCAGTCCAAAATCGACAATATATCAATTAATTTACTGTCCTGACTATCTTAACAGTCTACTGGTAGGAGAAATTGACAACTTTAGTTTCAGACATATAATGTTTAAACTCTTGAGCAACACAGTCTGTGTTGACGTGATTTCTAGGCTTTGACTCTAAGTTTTGGAATAACGTAAGAAAAATATTCATTGTCTCAGCCAGGCTTGTGAGGAGACTGAAAAAGCAGCAGAGAAAACACAAGAGCCTGCCAGTAAAATTAACCGCTCTCCTCAAGAGAGCGAACACATGCCACGTTCTACAGCCTGCTGTACTCTGTTTTCACACAATGCATGGTTAGCCAAGCGGAAAGGATTTTTAAGAGTGGTGCTTTTTCCCTATAAATACCTTCTTCTTAACTTGACAGCAATAAGTTTGAACAATGATCTTGAAAGCTCACTTTCTAGCTGAAGTAGGTCTGCAACAACCCACATTCCTTTCTGCAACTCACTTATAAAGTCTTCAGAGGAAGTTAATGAATGTCCATTACAACTCGCCATGCAAGCTTGCCTTTCCCATCCTGCTCTCTGGCTCTACACAACACATACCAAATTCTAACTCTAACCTGTACATCTTTACAAATTGTAATATCTTATAAAGACAATTCAAAGAAAATGAATTTGTAGGTAACTAGTAAACATTAACATTTAACAAATTAAACCTGAACCTTCACAGCCTTCTCTTTCTAGTGCTGGCATACTTGCAAAGTGATAAGCACGTAAGTGGAAAAGGAAAAAAAAACACAAAAACAGTCAAAACCCACACCTATGTGCTATATCAAGATAGAAAGTGCAACACACATAGCAAAGGGCATTATTTCATCAAGCCTGACACAAGAGTAAATAATAATTTATATACCTATATGCTTTAAATAAAGTCTAAAGCTATAAATTATAACCTTTAAGCTGCCATACAACCAGTCTCAATGTAAACAAACCCTTTCAGAAGTCAATATACAGTCAATCATAAAGCTAAATGCAAAAGTAGAGCGCAGAGGGATGGAAGGGGAATGTAGTCTGCAGCATAAATTCTCATTCCAGAAAGATTCTGCATTGGAGGACACTTCTACAAGAATCCAAACATGTCCAATTCTTTCCTTTTCAGTATGGTACCTTTTTGTTTTCACATGCTTGTGTTGACCAGAGCACGTGTTTGCTACAGTTCTAGACTGCAGATTGTGGTACACAGCCCATTCCTTTTTGTACTGTTTTTGTCCACCACTCAGAAATGTTTTCTCCTAGGGATATCAGAAAAGCACAAAAAATCCCACTTTTTTAGCTGCTTACATTCCACGCAAAAGAGCTACCAAAATCCCCCTGTGCTCTCCCCCAGTATCATGTGCTAGCCATCCAGAGGCTTGATTAGTGCCAAATTAAATTGTGACATCCGTGGTTCTCAATCAGATCATGTATTTTCTTGCTATCTTTTACCAAGACAACTTACTTGAGGCCAGGCAAATCTCTGACACTTGCTGCTATTTCCTCAGCTTCCGGATATAACTTCTCCACAAGTTCCAGAGGACCCCAGATGGTTTTATTGTAACTTAAAAAGGATTTTCTTACTAGGAAAAGAAAAAATGTAATTGAATTAATTTAAATACTGGAGTGGTTTCCTTCAGAATAGCCGGCCAGCTCACCAGCGTCCTGTCATCTTACAAATTACTTTGCTGTGAACACAAAATTGCTGCTGCTAGAACAAAATAATGTAAGAAGTATGACTAGCTAAACATACACACTACATACAATTGTGGAATCCCTGGCTCACTTACAACAACAAATGGTTTACAAAGCAAAAAGCTGGCAGATGTAGAAATACACGTTGTGAAGTATTAATAACAGTATTGATTATAAAAAGGTGGCAGTTCACATCCTTTATTCACCTCTTAAAGCAACACAGCACACTTTGATCTTATTCAAGAAAGAAAGGAAGAAAAACTGCATGTTTGGGATGAGAAACACGCATCTAGAATAAAACTACCACACCTTTAAGGCCATGCTTCAGGCAGTGCTCCATGACAACAAAGAACTGCTGCAGAGGAGGGTAGTCAGAATCCAGAGTACGGCCGAAGCTCAGAGCGGATTCAATGAGTCCTTTGATACTCAATTTGGCCATGTTCAGTAAATTTGCTCTTTCTACAGCTGTAGGGTCTTTTACAGCTAAAGCAGGAAAGAAAAGAACGTTACGGTTCAAGATGCAAAAAGATAAAATGATTCATGGCTGCCTTGCTCAAAGAAGTTTCCCTTCAACTAAATAAATTCTACACAGGAAAGACCAAGTACAAGAAACAAAGGTTTTGCCTGAAGTTCCACTTAAAATGCTTTTGGTGCACTCTACCGAACGTACACTAAAAAAAATTTACATTTTGGGGTTTGATCTAGTCAGTAACATTCCCACAGCTTTTTAAAATCACCCTAATCTGACAGAACAGAGGAGGTTCCTCTCCCTCAAGCTGCAGCTGCTGAGAGCAGAGGGCCCGGGAGGTTCAGGGTTTGCTCTCCCTTGCAGTGAAGCATCTCAATCACTCGGGCTGCCCTCTTTTTTGCCAAACTGAAAGGGACAAAGCAACGCTGTTTGTTCCCCATGATCAAAGGAACTTGGATAGAAGCAAAAAAAGGATGATGTACTGGCTTCTATGGCTTGCAATTAAATCTAATTAAAGAAAAAGGAAACACAGGAGGAAGACCTTTTTAAAAACTGAGACCCAGATGTCACCATGCACACAGCACTGTGTGTTCGATAGCAACTGTGAGCCCTGCCCTGCGGATCTCAGCGCTGCTCTGTGACCTGACCTCTGGACAGCAGAAAGCACGAAGCAAGGTACAAATTAAAGAAATATTAAGCTCCTTATACAGCCAGACACCTGCTCACCGGGGTCCTCCAAGAGCAGTGAAGTCACCTGGCCCATGGGTTGCACAGCACTGCTTTGGGCGTTCAGACATTAGCAAATCACCCCTCACGTCCCCTGTCCCTGAGACCCCATCCAATACCGAATGCCCACACAGCCCAGCCCGCCTCAGCCTCCTGCAAGAGAAACCTTACGGAGAGGATGCACCCGGCACAGCCTCGCAAATCCATTTCACGCTGAGTTCAGCCGCNGCAGCCCCCGGCCCCATCGCGGCGCCGCTCACCCATGGCTGGAGAGGAGGAGCAGCCGCCCCGGCCGCTCCCTGCGGGCCCCGCACCTCCTCCCGCCCCGCCCAGCCCCGCCCGCCCGCACGGCGCCCCCTGCGGCGGGAGGACCGCCCCCGGAGGACCGCCCCCGGCGCTGCTCGCGATGCTACGGCGCTGCGCGGGATCTTCCTGCAGCCCCAAAGCACGTGCACGGCTGCTGAGCAGGCGTGGAACCCGAAGGGAGGAGAGCCTGCCCTGCGTTCAGGGTGGTTTTGTACCGTTCCAACAAGCAAGTATTACATAAACCAAAGCACTAGTACAAAACCAACAGCAAAATTTATTATTTCTGATATCACAAAAGTTTAAAAGTACAAAGACAACCATGAACCACCTAGAAATGTCCACAGCTATATGCACAACTGCTTCACAGTGATCCAAGATGAGTACAAAGGGAATTTAAGAATCAAACTCTGGCATGTCCACCATGGAAAACCTCTCAGTGACAGTCCAGCACACGAGGTGGCAGAAGGAAACCGAACCGGATCGAAGCAGGGCAAGGATAACTTGCACTGAACACAATGCCATCACTGAAAAAACAGCTGAAGTCCTGGGCATCAGGCTGCTTCCTGGGGATTGTGCGTGTCTTTAGTTAGAAGACCACAGACCCAGTGAACCCAGCAGGAGCTCTGTGGAGACCTTCCCCGGGCAGCATTCATACCTGCTCGGCCCTTGGTTCAGAGAAGGGAGAGCACAGAGCAGCAGTAACGCCTCTCCCCCAGATGTACGCAGAGCCAAGGGATCACACAAACCACCAGGGGATCTTCCGCTGAGAGATTAATTACATTACTTACATTAAAGTGTTCTGTACTTAAAAAAAAAAAAAAAAAAAAACCTGAGGCTTTGAAAAACTTTCCAATTTCTCTCCTCCAGCCTGCAAAACAAAGCATCTTAANGCTCTGTGACCTGACCTCTGGACAGCAGAAAGCACGAAGCAAGGTACAAATTAAAGAAATATTAAGCTCCTTATACAGCCAGACACCTGCTCACCGGGGTCCTCCAAGAGCAGTGAAGTCACCTGGCCCATGGGTTGCACAGCACTGCTTTGGGCGTTCAGACATTAGCAAATCACCCCTCACGTCCCCTGTCCCTGAGACCCCATCCAATACCGAATGCCCACACAGCCCAGCCCGCCTCAGCCTCCTGCAAGAGAAACCTTACGGAGAGGATGCACCCGGCACAGCCTCGCAAATCCATTTCACGCTGAGTTCAGCCGCACCTCAGCAGGGATCGCGCTGACAGGGGCGGGGGGGACGGCCCTGGCAGCAGCCCCGGCGCTGCGTTAGGCCCTGAGGGGCTCTGCCCGGAGCGGGCAGAGGAGCGCGGAGCCCCCACAGCAGCGGGGCCGCGCCCGGGCCCCCTCACAGCCAACGCTGTCACTCTCCCCTCAGCCTCCCCCGGCCCCGCCGCCGCCCCTCCCGGCCCCGCGGCGGACATTTTCCGCGCCCTGAGGCTGAGGGGCGGCGGCCGCAGCCCCCGGCCCCATCGCGGCGCCGCTCACCCATGGCTGGAGAGGAGGAGCAGCCGCCCCGGCCGCTCCCTGCGGGCCCCGCACCTCCTCCCGCCCCGCCCAGCCCCGCCCGCCCGCACGGCGCCCCCTGCGGCGGGAGGACCGCCCCCGGAGGACCGCCCCCGGCGCTGCTCGCGATGCTACGGCGCTGCGCGGGATCTTCCTGCAGCCCCAAAGCACGTGCACGGCTGCTGAGCAGGCGTGGAACCCGAAGGGAGGAGAGCCTGCCCTGCGTTCAGGGTGGTTTTGTACCGTTCCAACAAGCAAGTATTACATAAACCAAAGCACTAGTACAAAACCAACAGCAAAATTTATTATTTCTGATATCACAAAAGTTTAAAAGTACAAAGACAACCATGAACCACCTAGAAATGTCCACAGCTATATGCACAACTGCTTCACAGTGATCCAAGATGAGTACAAAGGGAATTTAAGAATCAAACTCTGGCATGTCCACCATGGAAAACCTCTCAGTGACAGTCCAGCACACGAGGT
>WBMW01004360.1:143750-186968 GCA_013396635.1 Penelope pileata | reverse complement strand
TAAAATGTTCTGTACTTAAAAAAAAAAAAAAAAAAGAACCTGAGGCTTTGAAGAACTTTCCCATTTCTCTCCTCCAGCCTGCACAACACAGCATCTTAATAAAGAATGCTAACAAGTGGGGTCACTGGATGTAAACTACAGTTTAGTGTGTAAACCCAAGCTGAGCCCAGAGAACCGTGACTCGATGCAGCACTGAGTTATTCCCATCCCTCCTTTTCAAGTTGTTCCCCATTCACATCTACAGAAAATTATTTATCAGGATATAAATCAACACAGAAATAGCTGACCAGTGTCTGAAGGAACAAAATGCCTCACATTCCTCGTTTGTTATGAACGCACCGGTGCTAAAACGACCAGCATAACAATCAGTTTATTGAAGAAACGTGTACTGTCACTTTTAGTGAAGGAAACCTTTAAAATCAAGGAATGTCACTTCAGCTTTGGCTTCATCCAGATGGAACAGTGCACATTGGCACTCACATTCCCCTAAGCAATAATTTACATTTAGCAGCACCAGAAGAAAACACACTAGGAAGAGCTTTTAAAACACTCAGCCTTCACAATCATAAAATGTTGCATTTGTGGATACTTTCATGAGCTCCTGCTGGAAGATTGAAGATGTAGCAAGTTAAGGAAGTAGCTCTTAAGCATTTCAATAATGTACTGCTTTCAGAAAACAAAAGAAGAAAGGTCTGAGTAGGTACTGATGTCTGTAATGATGTCTGCAAAGCAAGCATCTAGCTTTTCTATGTAAGGAGCCAAGACAAGAACTTGATACAATGCCAGAGAGAATGAAAAAAACGATCAGATCACATGGAAGTTACATAATTCTCCAATCTAGGAACCTTATTCCTGAAGCATTCTCTCAATAGATATTTACATACATGGTTCTTCCAAAAGAGAACAACCACATTGATATTAAGATGCCACAAAACTAAGATGATCAGAAAAAAACAAACTACAGAAAACAAAGCCATTAAAAATGCAGTCATCAAATTTAAAATAAAACATTATGTCAAAGCTGATTTGCAAAACACTATGGAGCTTTACTTCTACTTTTCAAGACAGAGTGAAGGTTTGAGATCAACCTACTAGCCTGACCTCAAAGTGTATTTTTGGCACATTTAATTAGGACATTTTATACTGTGCTATCACTTAGCACTACAAGTATAACCTAAGTGATCAAAGGTCTTCCCTTCCTTACCTCCAGTCAAAGCAGTCTTACCTTTCCCCTTTCACAAAACAGTGGGGAGAAAAAGGATATCATTGCCTCAGACTGCAAGTGGCAGAGCAGCTTCTCCAAAGGAGGATAGCGGCAGAGGGACGGAACGCAGCCCACCATGACTAGTTTGTGCTTGGCTCTTGTGAGAGCAACATTGAGACGTCTCCAGTCCTTCAGGAGGGTGCCAAGCTGTTAAACAAACAATTCACTTTTATTTTCCCTACTTCAGTTGCAGAATTTGATGTAGATAATTTTCAAAATGCACTTCGGTTTAAGGTTCAGGACAGTTTTTAATTGGACTGAAAGTCAACTCACATTTTCATCATTATTGTTCCTGACAAAAGACACAATTATGATACTTTTGTCTCTTCCTTGGTACTTGTCTATAGTGTTGACTTCCACTCGGTTCTCCTTCAATCTTGCCATTAAATCAGTGATTACTTTCAGTTGATGTCTGTATGGCGATATAATACCGATGTCTGAAGGCTTACAGCCAGCCTAAACAAAGCAAAAACAGAAGGCAAGAACTGTCACTGCAGTTACCTTGGGATGTTCTTTACAATCCAAAAAGCTTAAGGAGATATTATTTAAACAGTGCTGCAAGCTATTGTCTCTACAGGAAGAGGTCAATGGAACTCTGGATAAAATTGGCGTTAACTAAAGAAAATATGAATTACTGCAAGATCCGAAGTTTTGTCTTAACCTAGCACAAAGACATATTCTCAAAATCTTCATTTTTCTTTCTTCCTCAGACCGTGAAGTGAACCTTCAGAACTCTTCATTAGTCTATAGTACTCCTGAAGTTGGCTAGATGAAGTAAGGAAANACCTTCAGAACTCTTCATTAGTCTGTACTAGTAGGAGTACTATTAGTAGTACTCCTGAAGTTGACTAAATGAAGTAAGGAAGCAAGGCAAATCTCATCCCCTCCCTCACAAGAAATAAATTTTCTTAAAGAAATCTGAAGGATTTCTGGATCTGAAGGATCCAGCTTTCCTTACATCCCAACTCCGACCAGGCTGAAAGACTGAAGGAACTGAACGCAGGCCTCAGGCCTCTTGCTGTAGTGACACACAGCCAGCCTTGGATTTATCCTCACAGGATAATCCACAGGTTTATCCCTCTAGGGATAAACCTGTACATGTGGTTAGAACTCCTACAGAAGTATAAGATAAACTACAAAGCTGTCCCTCCTGAGCAATGTAATCAGGTAAAACGTACCTTAATAAATAAAGACGTGAGGAAGAACACCAGTTTGGCTTCTGTTACATTACATACCCCACCTTTCTCCGCATGTTCTGGTGCTGGGACCTTTAGAAATATAAACAGAAAATAATGACTGCCTACAAAGGCATACTGTATTCTAATCCATAACTTATTGTATCATACCATTTTTATACTTTTTTTTTTTTTTAAAAAAAAGGGTGAACACTAGATTCTATGGAGTATACCTATTCCATACAATACTTACAAAACAGGTTGAAAGAATCTGCTGAAATGAGTTCCTAGTAACAGCAAGTCACCTCAAGAAACCGTCAAGGCTCTTAAGATCTTGTCAAGATCTTATTTCACAGCTTGTACAACATATATCATACAAATACTCTTTTTTTTTTTTTTTCTCCCCTGTGGGGATTCTTTTGGTTTTGTTTGACTGCTATAATACAGGAATCCTATATTCAAGATGGATATTTTAGTGAACAAAAAAATGCAGGAGCTCTAGCTTCTGCATGACCAATTTTGGTCTGATAAATAGATGACAGCCTATTAGCAAGATTCCTACTGGGACAAGCCTCCTCCATGTGACCAACTGTTTGCTTTTCTGTGGAAGGGACAGCAAACATGCTTGAGAGCAAAGAAAGACTGGGGAGTTCCTTCCAAGGTCAGCAAGTATTGGCAAAAAGCAGAGTAAAGAAGAATCAATATTAAAGCTTTTAGACTCAAATCTTCATAATCCAGTCACCAGGTACAGTGACACCTCCTACTAGAGACTGCAAGTGTATATTTAGGGCTGTTGGTTGATGCTCAGCTGACAAGAGCCAGCAGTGTGCCCAGGTGGCCAAGAAGGCCAACAGCATCCTGGCCTGCATCAGCAATAGAGCAGGCAGCAGAGCAGGGAGCTGTCATCCCCTGTACTCAGCTCTGGTGAGGCCACATCTCAGTACTGAGTTTTGGGCCCCTGGGGGTGTTCAAGATATGTCTAGATGTGGTACTAAGGGACATGGTTCAGTGGGCAATCTTGGTGGCAGGTAGACAGCTGGGCTAAATGATCTTGGAGGTCTTTTTCCAACCTTAACAATTCTATGATTCTATTCTACTTCTTTCTACTTGCATTTTCAACTCTTCATTTTACCCAGAAGTCAGTTTCTTTGCATAACCCCTATCCATTTTCAAGCTTTTTCTTTCAAAAACTTAAATATCTGTTAAAGCACACACCTGAAGCAACTTGCTCCTCCCATGCAATTCAGCATACAGAACATCTACAAAATTTAGTTACAAACATTACTGCCACACAGCTGAGATACCACTGACCCTCAGCCACTGGGAAATGACAGCATTCTGTGGTCG
Organism: Penelope pileata; assembly: GCA_013396635.1. Lineage (NCBI taxonomy): Eukaryota > Metazoa > Chordata > Aves > Galliformes > Cracidae > Penelope > Penelope pileata. The sequence goes on along the minus strand of WBMW01004360.1, from coordinate 183,182 downwards.
CAAGGACATCAATAGGGCTCCAATTTCAGCTGCACTCTGTACATGAGAACTAAGCCTATAGTTCAACAGTATCTGTAATACTGCCTGAACTTTTCAGCTGCTGGTAGACGTCACGTTTCCAGCAGTCACTGGAAATACTACCCCAATTGATCAGCTATATTAACAGCATCTTCACACATTGCACATTTTACATATAACCAGGAAACCATTTTTAAAGCTGCATACTTCACCCTACCAAAGCTGTATCAGTTCTTACGTGCTGACTGTATTAAGAACTTCCATTAAAAAGCACAATTCTGAATGGAGAACATGATGAATTTTACCTTCTCAGTGTTCAGAAAACACACTGCCTTGTCTGGCTCAAGCACTTCTTTCAACCATGTTTTCAAAGCATCTCCAAGCTCCAGTTTCAACTTCTTCAGGTTTGGCAAATTAACGGTGGCATTTGACACCTTCTCTGATCCACATTCCAGTTTGCCTTCATACACTAACTTGTTACTCAGTGACATGATCTTGCTAAGGATTCAGAAGACAAGAAACTGTGTCAAAACTTGCAATGTCAATCCCACATTAAAAAAAACCTGCTGTTACAGACACAAGTTGAACGTACCTATTCATTCTGTATTGCACAGTTAGCTGGACAACAGCATTTTGGTTTTGCTCTAGCCTTTTAAATAAGCTTTCGCTCATCCCAAGATGTCTGTTAGAAAACAAAATTCACAGAAATACGTCAGGCAAGACATCACAACAGCCCTCCCAGCATTCATATTACTGATATTTGTCCAGCAGCATTTTATCTCACCTTGCTTCGGAATTCTGCACAAGTGGAGGCAGCTGCTGATGGTCCCCTACCAGCACAAACCGCTTGGAGCAGAACAGTGGGCCCAGACAGATGGGCTGGCTTATTTGGGAAGCTTCATCAACTATACAGAAGTCAAACTGCTTCTGAGCAAAGATGGGGTGATTCACTCCCATGCAGGCTGTTGCTACCACTGGCTGAAAATTGAGACACACTAAGACTAAGAGACACCTTTTATACTTTAACAGTACATTTTTCAGTTTAAAAAAAAAATTCTTTTCAATTAACCAAAAAGATAAAAGCATTAAAATTTGTAACCCTTGAAATCAATGCAGTTCACGCTGCAAAAATATTGATCTCGTATTCTTAAAGTCTTGCATCAATCACAAATGAAAATCAGCTTTAGAATAGGACTTCCCATCTCTGTGCTTCCAATGCAATCTGAAGTGACAAAAATATGGAACATTATGTCACTTCCCTTAGGACTTCAATCACTTCCCTGCAATGCTTATCAACAGATAAGAGGTGGCTTTTACAGGGTTAGTGTTTATCCCAAGTACCATGAAATTTCATTCTTTCTACTAATTCATTTTAAAGCTGCCACCGTTTCCCCAGCTCTTTGGGAATTATCACGTGTCGTGATTAGTTGTTTTGTATAAACAAAGAATGCTTTTCAATTTTTACACTGCTAATATTAGTCATTCCCTGCTGTAATGAAATTGTAACGATGCAGAAACTGAGCATCTTTTTCAGCACAGATTTCTCATACCAGTAATAATACACCCTTGGAATGGATTCCTAGCTCTGCAGCATCTGAACAACCAGAATACTAACATAATTATTCTTAACGTTTTGCAGGGCTTGCAAAAACACTTTTCTCACCTGACTGTTATAGAGCTCTTCCAATTCTGCTACAGATTTAATTGATTTGGACCGGCAAATCTCTTCTTCTGTAAATTTCCGTACATCTGGGTGAACCTTCTGAGCCCGTCCCAAACGCAAGAAGCCTACTTTGAATTTGGCCAGTTTCAGCAGGATATTGTCCACAGCAGTGTGTGTAAAGCTAGTCAGAAGAACACTGAAGCCACAAGCAGAGAGAATTCTCACCTAAGGAATGGCAAAGAGAAAGAAAAGAAGTTTTTAGCTCACACACAAATCAGCAATCTGAAGTTTGGCTGAGGCGGAACACTAAGCGTTTCAGAGGGAGCCAACTGCAAGTATAACTTCATTAATATCATTCTTCCCAGCCAAACTGGCTACGTAGCCTGAACCTAGGATGTTGCTACAGTCCATTTCTGTGGAGAGGAAGAACCATTAGCCAGAGGAGCTGGCTAGCAGGCCACACATAGCTTCAGCACCTGAGGTTTATACAAATTACAGACTTCCCCAAGGAGTCCTTTTTTGAGCTGTGATTCAGGATTTGAGGACTTGCTGACATTTGGGGACAAAGAATTTTAACATTAAAATGCCACAAAGTGATTAAACGTTACTTAAATTTCTTCCTTCTAAGCATAATCCCACAGAAGCAAAAGAATCGTACTCCACAAAACGGATTCTTGGTTCTACCAAATACAAGTTCTCAAATAAAAAAAGAAATGTTTTCTCAGAAATTGTGCAAGTAGCAGCACACTAAGACATGACAATTAATTTAGAAATACATTTGTTTAACACTTTCCTTAAAATCTTACAGAAGTTTTCTAAATCAAAGCACAGGATCTTACCAGAGCACATATTGTAGTAGTTTTTCCTGTTCCAGGCATACCCACAATAAGCGTGTAGTCTTTTGAAAGTAACACCTGTTTCATTGCCTGTTTCTGAGGCTTATTCAGACCTTGAAAGAAGAAAAAACAATGAAATGTCCATACTTTATAATCATTGTTGCCAACTTTACATAAGCAAAACTATGGTTTCCTCCTCTAAAGCTTTTAAGGAAACTAACTGCGGCAAGCCTGTAGGTTCTGATGAAGTAATAACGTTTTACATTGTAATATGCAGAAAAGTAGCACAGGGTCTATGTTATGGTCCTAGAAACAAATCACTGAAGATGTTCTGTGGCCTTTTGTGACTTCTTTTCTAATATCCTAAATGAGCATTGCCATATGGTATCTTGTATGGTCATCTCTATTTTATCACATCCACTTCCATGTTCAAAAACGTAAAGGGAATTGCACAGATAGCATCATTTTGTTTAAGGACAAAAACCAAAGAAACCAGAGCTGTTTCTCCCCAGTCTGATGCAGATAAGCCCTACACTCATCTATCAGAATAGGTAAAGCTCAAGAAAAAAAAACAAGAGACATGTAGAATTATGGATGCCTTACTGCAAGCCACGTGTTTTATTTACAATAGTGGGAAGGAACTGTTACTCCCTGTCTTCCAGCACTTGTTAATCCATCATTCTTGAGTTCCAGCATATACACCTTCCTCTCATTTCCTTCCCTTTCAGTGGTTTGCTAGAAGGCTGGGCAAAATTCTTATTTGAAGCAGACCTCAAAGCAACAAAGTTTATTTTTTAGTTTTCAGAAATAATTTTTTTTTTTTTTTTTTTTACAGAAGTTTTATTTAAGACAACCCAGTTAAATTTCTGTTATCACAGACAACTCTGTCAGAGGCAATGAATATTTTCAGACTATACCACACTATCAAATACAACCATTGTTTTGAAAAACCAAGAGTGCCACAAAGCTTTGCAAATCAGAGTAGTCAACCATCAGCAAGAGTACTTATGCAAATGAATGTTTACACCAAAGCCTCTCTCTTTCCACTCCCTCAAAGTCCACTTCCCCTATCCCAAGAGTCTTCCTTGTTCCCAGTTTTGTAAAGATTAGAGTGTTCAAGACACAAGCTGCAGGAACAAAAGTAAAATAAAAATTCTAAGCAAACATCTGGTCATGTCTTCCAACCAGTTTCTGACTAATTGAACCACAAAGACATGTAATGCCAGAACTTGTCATAAACAAAAAAAAAACTATTACTAGACCCTAAGGCAGGTAAAAAATCTGAACTTTTATTTAGTGTGATAAATGGTTATGGCAATAGACATATGCTATTAAATAGAAAACTTTGGGGGGAGGGGGAAAAAAGAGAAAAAAGAGACTTCATACCCTTTAAAATATTTGCAACAGTTTCCTTCGCTTCTGGAGGAAGGACTGAGCTCAAATGCTGGATAAAACAAGGTTTGTGGAAGTCAATTATCAAGTTGCGGAGCTTTTCACTATGGATAAAAAATACAAGAATCATGAGTTTCCCCACTGACAAACTACCCACAATTATTCAAAGCATGAAATAAATTTGATTCCTCGTACCTGACTGGAGAATCTTTCATCAATTTAGAAAGGTTTTCAAAGGGGACTCCTATACTACAATCTCCTTCTTCATGATCCAACCTAAACGTGGTACTCTTGGGGAGCTTTGATAAATTCCTGTAGGATGACAGTAATGCAGACAAATTTATTCTGTTTACAAGCAGCATATTTATGACGAAAGACTCGTTAATAAGAGACCAATTTCAAGGCAGCGTAGTCTGAATAGTTAAAGTTACTAGTAACAAGAATAATCCCACCATCCACAGGGTCCTATGTTGGAGACACAGGTAAACTGAGTTTGCAAGCTTGCTTTTAACCAGTCAGCATCAGTAAATATATAGGCATAGAGATACTAATCTGACATTTCCAGTCAGGATGCAGGACTTCTAGACCACATTAGAGCTTTCTTGAGGTTTGCAAGTGCCTTTCTTGAAGCCCTTATCACAGAGCCAAACAGATATTTTTCCTTTTGTTCTGTTACCTGCCCAACAAACAGGAGACTTTTGTTGTGCTGATTTCTCTAACATAGCCAGTAGCCAAACCATGTAAACCATTTTCTTCTCCACTCACAACAACTCTGTCACCAACCAATAGGTTTGCTCCAGGTATGGCACCATTTTTACGTTGGAAAGAATGCAGATACTGCCCCTCGAAAACTTCGTGAACTTCATTAATTCTGATCATGTTTCCAACACAATCTCCAGCCTTCTCTCTGTGAAGATATTACAAAGAATTAATATTTTAATATAAGATCCTCTCAGCATGAGATATATTCTTTAATATTCATAATAATCTTCAATATTATGAGAAAAAAAAAAAAAGTCAGTTTACAGTCACCACTACGACCAGGAAAGGACTGTAGAAATATACAAAACTCTTACACTTTTCTCAACAAAAGACTCTCATATCTAGAATGAAGTTTTCTATAACTTCCTGTTACAAAATGAACACTGAAATGTATAGATGCACTTCACTAAAACATTTGATATTGCCTTATTAAGCTGCTTATTTCACCTAAAGCAACTCAGCTACATTTCACTTCTACAGATGCATTGAAATAGGCTCACAAACCACCCACTAATTTTTCCATAGCTACTGGATCAGGTCATGTAAGATAAGTCTGTACCTCAGCCAGCAAGAGCCCCTAGTCAGCTTCTAGCCACGTTCTTAGGCAAGCCTAGGAGCATAGCCCAAAAAACGATTGCTTGTCAAATAAACTCTCAGAATATCAGTGCAGTTAGCTGAACTCACAGTCAACATCCAGTGTCAGCCCTTAGGGACCGAAACAAAACAAAATTACACAGTTTGTACTTCTGAAGGCTGAGGCTGCAATTAATGCACTGCTTCCTGTGTATGACTTAATAGCAACAACAACAAAACATATATTGATAACATAAAACCTACAAACACACTAAGCTAATTATTTCATTACGTCACACCTCAAAAAAAAAAAAAAAAACCTGCAAGAAATATATCTGACTATTTCTACAAGCAATGGAAAGCATCCAGGTTCCTTTGCAGGGAAAATCACACATTGACAATGCCTCACTTCCAGGTACTCGCTTGCAGTGGGTTAGAAATTAACCTTACCTTTCCAATGAAGGTATCATCCATATATTTTTATACCCCTTTTTACTCTCTCCAGTTTGCAGCTCCAAGGTTAACATCAGATACCACAGACTGAAATACTCTAGATGGGAGGGCTTCAGGTGCTGGGTCTCTTGTTCAATAATGGGTACCATAGCAGGAGGAAAGGACACACTGGTCATCTTTTCTTCTACAGCTCTAGGAATAGAATAGAACACAGGAAAGGATCATCTTTGATCTTCTTACAAGTCTATGTGTACTGAATGCCAACCTAAATGCATACTGTAATATTGAAAAACATTTCACTTAGATGAATCTTCCATCACTGAAATTAAGTGGAATATATCCTTTGTACATCCAGTCTCATATTAATAATTTCACATCATCTCTATGATTTTGAATTAAGGACAATAAGTCAAAGACCAATTACAGATATTACAAGGGTAGTTCTGTATACATCTAGGCATTTCATCTTTTACTTCTTTTTTTAATAAGATATGAATACCACGTTGATACTTAGTTAAGCAAATGGGATTTAACAGTTAATGCAAGGACAGACTTCAAAGTCAACTCGCCTCCAAATTAAGTATTAACGGGCATTTACGCTTAATCATGCATATAAAAAGGCAACCAAAGTGAAAGAAGGAAGTGCAGAAGTTGTTAGAACAGCTACCCAATTAGGAATAATGTTGTAATAGCTGAATGTTGCAATAAATCTTTATGAAATAATTACTAAAGCATATTATGTATGCCCACAAAGCCAGTTCCCTCAACATTTTCATCCCTACAACTTGAAAAACATGACTTATTTTTCTGCAGAATCTCCCCAAAAGGTCTCCTACTCCAGTATATCCCATTTCATCTCTTCATTATAGAATTTCGATTGTTTTTTACTGCGAGAAGTTTAAAAAGACTTCGTAAAAGTTTAATAACTCCGTAACTTTATGTAAAAATTTATCAAGTATTTAAACATGACTACTTCTAATGGGAGATGTAATAACATCACAACTCAAAGTAATACTGATGTATCATTACTTGTGTGATACCCTTAACAAGAAACTGTCAGCTACAGAGTCAGTAGGAAAGAGTTGTTGAGTCACAACTCGGCTCCAGTGATTCATAAGACTGCCCACTGCAAGAAGTCACAAGGATATAACTTTTTTTTTTTTAATTAAAATTATTACTAACTTAGACATAAATTAGTTGTCTTCATCAAGTATTTTGCTGAGAATTTTCTCAGAGTTTGACCTACTGAAAGTGCACCTGAGCAAAGATGGTAAACCTCTGCCAGATCAGAGAGTTACATGCGAGTTTATGGAACATTATTGTGATAAAAGTTATCATAAAGAAATAATAAACTGTCAATCACAAAGATCAAATAACAGTATCAAAGGCTGCAATTCTTCCAGCTTATTTAAAAACAAGAGTAAAACTAGTTTGTTTTTTTTTACCTGCTATATAGAAAGCAATTGTGCATTTGGGAACAGTGTTTACAGGCTTGACTGTCATCAATTACAGGAGGCAAAGCAGCAAGCTGAGACTGCTGTCTTCCCAGAGCAGATTTATCTGTGCTGTGCATTAAGTAGAAGGCCACCTGGTTCCTTAGCTTTATTAATTCTGTCAAGGAAAGAACAAACTAAGCTGATAATTTAAGTTTAGCTTTTAATCCTTTTTAACTCAAAAATAACAAGGCATCACACTTAAGTCAGCTAAGGAGTGGGTATTCATACAGCAAAGTCCTAACGTAGTACTAATAAAAACATATTTAATAAAAGTTTTGGACATAAAATTATTGGAATAAATAAAATCACGAGAAACGATAAATCTAAGTACAAATATATTCATGAGTAATTCTTGTATGTTCAACTATTACTAAACTGCTTCATTTTAATTAAGATACTTAAGTATTGTTTCCAGGGCAGGGGAACAACTTCACCTCTTCTATCCATGCGAGTTCCAGCAACAGGGTACATAGTACCAGTTTTAAGATAAAGAAGAAATCCAGCTTCGGGATCTACTCTCCGTTCTAAATTCAGCAAGGTATACAGAATAACCTGCAAATGTACATATAAGATTTATTATAATGTGTTAAATATATTTAAAAAAGCTGTATTTAGCATTTTTATAATTTACTTAAACAGTCATTGCTATCACAAACAACCCAGAAAGCATAACTAATCAGCATTTAAGCAAGGATTTCAATTAAAAAGTATCTTCCTAAACAAAAGCTTATCCATGGCTACTACCTCTTGATCAGACCAGCTGCCTGTCCAGATGCAAAGTGCTAATTCTTGAAGGAGTTTGCCTCAAGCAAACTTCTTGAGACTAAACAACAGTTTTTTCAGCATAAAAACCACAAACGTGTTTGAAAGTGTTAGATGTACATATTTCTCACTCCACAGTTTTCATTTCTCACCTGCAGCTTTGAGCATGCCAAGGTCAGTCACCCATAAATCCAGATTATACCACGTACAAACAAAACGTTTCGTATTCATAAGAAATTGTAAGTCATTCTAATAAAACACAAGTTTATTCACAGCTACTGTACATTTGTTTTTTGTACCTGACTCCTGTGCTCTATAGAGTTGGATTCCTTGCCAGACTTGAGCTCCAATGGCATTATCCTGGACTGCACTCCAGACTGGCGATGGATTTTCACCCTGGCTGTAACATCAATCTTCCCCTTCAATCCAAACCTGGGAGACCAGATGTTCTCTTCAATGTCTAAGACATCTACAATTTCTATCTTAGAAGAGTAATCTCCCATTTTGTCATCACTTGGCCTAGGAAGAAAATAAAGGAAGCAAGAATTTAATGATTTCCCTTAATATTTAAACATTACAATGCATTATAGCATGCACCTCATTTAGAAATAAGGTCTCACAGAAGCCACCTTTCCCACTAATGGAGGAAGCATCACAAAGTTATTTTAAATTGCAAGTTGGCATGTAGTTTTGCTATTCACATGAATTTTAAAGATAAAATAGGATCTTAAACTGTTTTTAATAGCTTTTGGACTTTTCTGAATAAACAGTCTAAAAACATTTTATACCATTAATCCTTTTGTAGAAATTTACACTAGAAGGCAGCATACCAATTTTTACTATATGCTTACCTTCCCCACCTGCCATTTCACTGCATCTTTAATACCACTGACTACAAGAAGCCACAGACAAGAGCTCAGCCACAGTGAGAAAACACCACTTGACTGATAAACTGTCATATTAGTGAAGTTACATTTGAACAACAGCTTAATATTCCAGTTTTTACTCCTATACATATTTACAATAATTTCTAGCTTAGCTAGTTGATCACGCATGCTCACTCTTCCAATTACTAAAACATCTGCTCTATATCACATTGCTTACAGAGATTTTAAGAACATTGAGATTTTTATGTCAGTCCTCCCTCAGCCTTATGATGGTCATTCTTAATGTCTTGCCCACTACTCACAATTGCAACTAACTGTGCAGATCAAGATCAGCTATTGAGGCATTGAAGCAATGAATTGCTCCAAATCACTGAACAGATTTGCATAAGTGTTATTCTAAATATTATAAGCATACCAGACAAGATATAAAATTTAGAATGGTTTTAATTCTGGCTTCTTACAGTTTCAGTTGCATTTTACTTTGGTTAGCTGGATTGCGCATGAAGTCTTCTGTCCATTTAAAAAACGATGGTAAATATTCTTCTACCTCCTGCATTATTTCTGTTTGTTTCAGATTTAAGTGATACCTGAAAAATAAAGCCAATTACATTAAGGAGACAGCAATGCTAGCTTTGCTGTTGGTATTGAAGTACCAACAACATTCACAGAAATAGCTGTCAAGTTTAAAGAACCGTCTACAAAACACAGATAACAAGAGATTTGCCAAGGTTGACCTCAATCCATTAATTCATAAAACTATAGCAGAGAACCCATAACAAGAGACTACAATGTTTCCAATGTAACTCCTTTGAAACAACAGATGTAGCACAAGGGAAACATCAGCAAAGTGGAAGCCTTGAAACACAATTGCAGAACTGCAAGAAAGGAGACTCAGGCATTTAAAATCAGCTGCTCCTAAGCTTCATGCAGAATTGAAAACACTACCAAAAATCCAGGAATACAAGCTAATGATCATTTGTCTGAATATACTGATATGTTAGTTGTTCTTCATAGACATTTTGATAGGTTTCAGGCTCTTTTAACCAGGGACAGATCTTCAGTTGCCACAGTTCCAAACACACAAGAAAGCAGAAGCTTCATTAATCAGACCCTAATCATGTGGCACTAGGCAACTCAGTGTTGGCAACCACTGGAAATCACATCATTATTCTACAGCACCAAAGAAATAAAGGTGAGTTTTATGCACAAAAAAGTTCATGAGTGCAAATGACCACAGCCATCAGATTATGTAATTTACTTTCCAGTCCCAACAAATAGTCATTAGACACAAAGACAAACTGAAATGAACAGCTCCAAACAGAGACTCTGAGTGACACAAAAGGATTTGACACAAAAGAATTTAGGAAATTTTAGCAGCCACAAAATAAAATATCCATCCTCACACAATACTCAGAACAACAGATCTTGTTAAAATTTTCACTTTCAACTCAGAGGGCTAACACGTACAATCTGCAATGTGTGATTCGTGGTATTCTAGATACAGTAAGAATTCAGAGTTATTTCAATTCAATTTTAATCAAATCTGCAGCGAAGCCTTAAAGCTGACAGCCACTCATCTTGCTAGCTGGTGGCATTTCCATCAGATTGGCAGGCAAAAAAAAAAAAAAAAAGGAAGGGTCTTCTAACATCAGAGCTGTTAAATAACCTGGTAAAGAATACATCAGATTTCTCAGTGCTTGGTCATCCAGAAGTTTCTGTTTCACTTCCCAAGTATCAGTGTTACTTATATTCATCACATTTAACTCCTTTCAGAGATGCCTGGAAACTCTGTGTTACAGGCACACACACCCCAGCCTGCTTGGCAAAAGCAAACAAACAAGCCAAGAAAACCACAGCTGTAGTTTCTTCAGAAGCTGAACTCAGATCTACAGAAATAGCAGAGCAGGTATATTAGATTACATTATGGGAGAAGGGCATTTCTTTTTAAAGATACCAAAATTTCCTCAAGCAAGGTCATTTGGTAGGATATTCTCCTAAGAAGAGTAACGATTTTTTAAAGCAGAGATGTACCTTCTAGTTTAAACATTCCTATCTAGTCTTCCAAGCATAAGAACAAATACTTGCAATGCTACTTACATTTCTTTGAGATACTTTTGTCCATATACAATTTTGTTTGCTAGTTCTTCCACTTTTTCGGGCGACAAGTTATTTGTTACTGATTGCTGGAAGATTTCGTGAAGGATTGTACCAACGAGCGTTTGGCGTGAACCACACTCAGAGCCCTACAACAGAAGTTATGCAGCATATAAACATTAAGATTTGTGCTTTTCTACAAGATTTCTGGGTTTATTTGCTGCACGAGGGACCTCAGTTATTTCATTGCAAAATCATTAGATTTTTCATCTTGCTAATTAATATGTATTCAAATTTGAATACTGCAAATACAAACTGAAGCGATTCTCTCCTATTGCATTTTTATTCCGACCCTCATTACAGTACAGATGTATTCCAGCTAGATCTTGAGCTAAAGCATGCTTCTCATGGGGCACTAAAAAAAGTCTGTGCTGAACTGGCTGATTTATCAGCTCAACTTGGCCAAAATGAAATCACATTTTCATATAGGCAACAAGAGGCGCATGCCTCACACTAAGGATGCATATGCACACAAAAACATGGCTAGGATCAAGCATTAAAAAAGGATCAAGTATTAAAAAAGCTGCCAGAATTTTAGGGGAGAATATGTTCTTAATACAGAAAATGGGGCCAAAAAAAAGGATTATTTCAGCCAAAACTCCCCCTAAGAAACAAAAAACACAAACAAGTAGCGCAGAGTTTCCCTTCTGAATTACTCTTTTTTGTAAACATAAATAGCTACTGACATTTTACAATACTGCATCTCAACTGGTTTTAACACTGAGCCAGGCCACCATTCTCAGTGAAACACGAGCCCATTAAAACCTTTGATGCTCTAGAATTAACACTTACCCTGAACTTCTCACTCAGCACCGCTCTTCTTAAACATCGAATGCTATTTGATATTGTGGTGCCAGAAAGCAGCAGATCTGGGTAAAGAATGAGGTATCCAGATTGCTCATTTATCACCCAGGTACCAGAGCTACAGTCCCCTTCTAAATGAACAATGTCTCCTGGAACAACTGGAACCGACTCCCTGCAAAGCAATATGTTTAAACAACAGTTTGCAAGCAAAGGACACCACATAGGAGAAATTATGCATTAACACATTAGATTCAACATACATACAGAAACCTGAGGTTTCTGTGGGCTTTTTTTGTTTTGCTTTTATTTTTAAGAAGGCCACCTACTAAATTTGGAGAATTAATAAAGGAATTTTTACTGACAAAACTTGAGTTTTGAGCAGTAGATCATGCATCAAAACAGCCTACATGAAGGGAAACCCTGCTAACTTCAAGTCGTTCCAGATCCATCCTTTCAGCTGTTCCAGGATTGTTGTATTTTATCCTGGCATACTACGCTGTAGAATTACATGACATCTTCCTTCTTAAGTGTTTAACTTGCTTCAGAAGCTCAAAATCTCAAAATACTTTATTAATAATAACAAAATATTTTCATTGACTGACATGGCTCAGGTTCAAGATCTTCCACGTGTGGTCTTCCAAAGTCTTCCTCGATTTTTTTCCCCTCCCATCTTCCAGACTTGCACACAGCACACAAAGAGCACTGTGACACTGCATGTGTATGCCCTTTGGTTTCAGAAGACTAAACCAGCCCTTTCTGCTACATCACACCATGCAGTGCACAAATACCTAAAGCAGAATCCTCACTGAGTGACACCTGAAAGAAATTTTACTGTATGGCTCAAGCTAAGATTTTAACACTGTACAAAACTGGATTTAGAATCGTGGAATTGTTAAGGTTGGAAGAGACCTCTGAGTCCACCTAGTCCAGCCATCCACCTACCACCAACACCGCCCACTGAGCCACGTCCCTCAGTGCCACATCTCCATGGTTCTCGTGCACCTCCAGGGATGGTGACTGCACCACCTCCCTGGGCAGCTGTGCCAGTGCCTGATCACTCTTCTGAAGAAGTGTTTCCCAACACCCAACCTGACCCTCCTCTGGCACAACGTGAGGCCATCCCTCCTCATCCAGTCACCGTTACCAGGAGCAGAGGCCAACCCTCACCTCTTCACAACCTCCTTTCAGGGAGCTGAAGAGGTTTACAGACATATCTTCGCACATACAGCGTATGTCATTTAGAACACTTTAATTGCTGTAATACAACACAAACTAGTACATCTGTTTAACAGCTCACAGTTTTGCTAGTTCTGAGTATGAAGACATGACTGAAACTACAACCTTAAGGCAGCAACATACGCTCAACAGCAGTTGAATAGCATCAGTCTCCTCTAGACAGACATCCACTACACTCACATGCTGACAACACATTACGGTAAAGGTGGTGCCAGCATTTCTAACCAATTTTAAGAGAGTAAAACTTTTCTCAGAGGCAACATGAAGGAAACTGAGTCAGTAACTCAGAGTCTCGCGCTCCCTTTGGAGGTGTATGTGTGTTACCAGCTGTCCCTGAGGATGCACTGCTCGGTGCTGCCCGGCGACGCGCTGACCTCCAGGACCTTCTCTGGGTCACCTCCGTCCCTCGGCACCAGGCTGACGCCCAGCACACGGTACCTGTTGTGCAGCCCCTTCCTGAGCACCGTGTCAGAGGGGGCAGTCATTTTCTCCTGGAAACCAAAGGAAGGGTTCGTTAATGCAGTCAGAGGCGTTATGGTTTGACAAGGAAACAGACATCCACACACCAGAGGACAAGCTTCAAGCACAAATCCAACTTCAAGCCCCTTCAAGCGTGCACACGTCTACAGGGAAATAAATAACTAGACCCTGTTTTTTAACCTTTATCTACGGTGAGCATAGGAAGTCTCTCTAAGAATTCTTTCTTTGGAAGGTCACCCGCAGCAGCAGCGGCTGACAGGGGCCCTCCTCTGGGGTCCGTTATTTCAGTCAGGCACCCGCACGCTCCGTTTTACACTTCAAACCCCTCGCGCCCACTTCTTCCCGCCGCTCAGCCGCTACCTCTCCGCCACGAGCAAGGCCCCGGCGCTCGCAGCCCGCCCCGTCTCAGCCACACAGCACAGCCCTCAGCCCCAGCACTACGATTGCAGCAGCTCAGGGACGCTCACACCGCGCCACACCAAACACCGCCACCGCGCAGGCGCAGCAGTGTCCGCCTCCACAAAAACCCCACCTCCAGCTCGGCCATTGGCGGGGAGGAAGGCAGCGCATCCAATGGGAGTTGCCGCAGGGCGGAGCGGGGCGCGCGCTTCCCGCGCGCGGGAAGACAAGTTGAAGGTGAGGGGGCGGGGCAGCGCTGTGAGGAGAGAAACGGTCACCTGTGCGCGCGGCGCCGCGCTGCCCGCCGCTCCTTCCGTCAGCGTCAAACGACAGCCGAAATCCGCGCCCCTCACAGCAGGGCGGCGGTAAAATGTAGAATTAAAGGTGCCTTTTGCTCCCTAAGTTCGCTTGTGGGGAAACCTCAGCCCCGGAGTTGAGCTTTTCCCGTGGCAAGAAGCACCCAGTGCTTCTCACTGGCAGCCAGACAGCAGTTTTGTGAGGCGATACAGAAGGCTCAGGCGTGCAGACCTCCCACCTTCGCTTTTATTTCGGTCACAAGACCACTACTTCTGGAAACCATTCCAGCTCTGAAACCATCCTGTCAAGCTAGGATTGAAGGACACAGGTACTGAATGCACTCTCCATGCACCAATGTGACTTCTGTAATTAACATGTCAGGAAAATGAACGTATCACACACGTAGGCTTTCCTGTGTAGTGACTGCAAACCACATAGGGGATGCATAAATAAATGCCACAGTCACAGCAAGCAGAAATTTCCACTGTAAGAATAGCGAGTTGAACTACAGGATTTCAGATAATGTTCGATCTCTGGAAACAAACACTCACACTGAGATTTTCAAGACATATTATGGATAAGCCTGTATGGGATTCTGATCTGAAGGAGCCCTAAAACGGTGAGGCTTCCTTGTCTACTTTTAAGTCAAAGAGTATCACAAGTAGCTGAGTTCAACAGAATTTAACAAGCATTATCCAAGGCTACGTAGCCAGTTCTTCACAGAAGTAACTACTTCACTGTGTAGAACAAGCAGGTATAAAACTCCCAGGATACAGATTTTCAGGAAATATGGCAATAATAAAAAAAGAAATCAAGCCCTTGTTCAATACAGTTGACATCTGGGATCATGATCTACACTTGCAAATAAACAAAAGCCAAGCTGAAAACATCTTGGAATTGTCCAAATGTTTCCTAACATTTTTTTTTCCCACATGGAGAAATCTTTTTAAAATGGTTTTGAAGCAATTGTATCACAAAAGAACTCAGTCACCTACCAATGTATAACTTTTTAATTAAAGTTTCAAGAAAGGATATATGCAAACATATATCCCATTGCTATGCTGTGACACATCTGGAAAGCTAGAACTACTTTGAAAAATAAAACCAAAAGCTAATGATCACCAAGCTCCTTGAGATGAAATTGCTGGCAATTCAGTAACTTCAGTGTGGTAGGAGGGTAGTTAAAAAGAAACCTCATCCTTTCAAGTAGGGGCAACTGAAATGGAAGAGGAACTCAAATCCAACATGTGGACAAATGAAAATTTTGGGTCTCTGACAGCAATGGAAAACTCAACTTTGTTTCATAGTCTGCATATATAGTATATATTTAACTATGTGTATATTTATCAGTATTTTAATAGCATAAAATACACACCTCAAAGTCGTGGTAAAATGGACTGCCCTGGGAAATACAGCCAGACAGATACTCAAGTGTTTTAATTAAAGAAATCTCTTTTACAATCATCTTTTCAAAAAACATTAGAAATATCTACTCAAAAAATTAGAAACAAGTCTCCTGTCTTCTATCCCCTTTTTTCCATTCTTTGTAGACCTTTCTGAAGTATTTTAATACTTTCAAATACAATTATTAATGTACTTTTAAACTGTATTTTGAAAAACTAATGCTGAAGATACAGCACTCCAGGAGCATTTTTCACATTCAATATCCTATTCCATTCTTTTGGGGACACTTTCTACTTCTATTTTCCTCTCAGGAGCGAGTATGCTGGATTCTGCTTTATTCTGCACGGCTGCTTAACTATTCATGACAAATGCAAACCAACTGAAGTTCCTCAAATATATTACCTTTAATAAAATGAAGATTAAAACTCTTGAAACATCCTTAGCAGGATTAATATTGAAAAGTAAATGGCACTTTAGTCTCAGAACTGATTGTGATGGATAAACAAGATGCTTATTTTGCTCACACAGTAAAACAAAATAGAAAAAAAGACACATGTACACACCTAAACACAGTGGATTTAACTCTTCTGTAAGAACTTTTAGGAATAAAAATTCACTGCAATACTGTTTAGTTTTTCTGCAAGTAGAACTAAAGATCAGACCAAAAATATTTATTATCTCTTTTAACTAAGAATCACAATTTTATGCAGGTCTAACTACAAGGAGAAACATTCAGAAAACCCAGAAATGTGAATTTATTTATTTATTTTTGGCTGCAACACACACACACACAAAATCACACAACTCTAAGTTCAAAATTTTTATTAAAATAAATTCAAATACATCTTGTTCTCTGTCCATAACTGTATTGTTAAATATAAAAGAAATATGCACTTTTAAGAAACTGGAAAAAAAAAATAGTCATAAAAGTTGGTCTGGGAATATATAACTCAAAATCCAGTCAGTCAAATTTGTCAAAATTAAGCAAATTGATCATACCATCCATCAGTTTATTTAATATAACCAATTCTTAAAGAAGACTGCTAAAATATTACAATAAATAAATAACTTATTAATGCTTTACAGCTTCCTGAATCAAGTGAACGAAATCGAGAGTACCAACGCAAACCATGTAGAAACAAGTCTGGAAGATAACTCCCTCTACAAAAGGAATTGTAGGAGGAGAGAAAGTGTAAGTCTATTGCATACCATACTTGAGAAACAATACATACACACACCTACAGACTCCAATACGATCTTCATTTTCTCTCCCCACATCCAAGAGGCTGAATATGGTCCATGTGCCTAAATATCTAAGTGCAGCAGCATGCAGTCTTATTTGTCACTGTGTTCTCAGGTAGGGACAGACCTGTTTACAAGAGTCAGCACTGCAAAGTACAAAATATACTCACAGCCTTCAATAAACTGAATTGAGAACATTAAGCTCCACAGAAAGGTACAGAAATGCCTAAGATTAGGCCCATGCTAACTACGCTCAGAGCTTTTCTAGCACTTGTCACTCTAAAAGTTCCCCAGTTTTTATTTGTGAAGATACAGCAGTTTTTTAGAATAGAATGCATGCAAAGAAACTGGTTTCTAAATTGCAAGATAACTAATGATGTTAAATACATCTTGTCATTTTTTATTGAAGAGGCTGTAAAGACTTTCACATGTGCCCACACGAAGAGATATGCATTGTTCTTACCACACGGAAAACTTGTACAAAAGGAAAAAATAAAAATAAAAAAAGATGTTTGTGGTCTACTGAGTTCAGCTTCTACAGAGCTGGCACATAACTGAATATGAAAATCATTACATTTTATTCAAATTAATTAATTTTAAATTTTAAGGAAGAACAGCTGCCTGACTACTAGCTTAAAAAGCAATATAATCACGTGTATAACTCCTGGAATGGTGATAAAGCTAAATAACAAACAGCTTGAAACCCGTATAAAATGTGGGTGAAATTTTAAAACTGTGCAATTCTTAACATTTATCTAATGAAGCCTACAAGATTAGGTGCAAAAAATGTTTACGGCTAACTAATGTTTATTATGATCCGTCTCCTAGTTTGACTCCAGGAAATTAACCACATTTTGGCAAATAAAATTGTCAGACAACAGTAGTGCCACAGTATCATATATATTTAACTTCAAGTAATTTATTCACCAATATAACTTTTACATTAAAGCTTTAAAAAGTTTAGTTGAGGTGCAAGAATTGCTTCATCAGTTCATACGTGGTAAAAGCCACAGCCTGGGAAGGAATACAACGAATATAATTTAGCGATAGACCACGGTACAATCCTCTTCGTATTCCATGCTGTTGGTACACATATTTCAGCGTCTGCACCATAGTACTGGAAAAATAAGAACTTGAATCATTAATGAACATACACCTTCAATAGTAAGAATCACTTTCTTAAATACAAGACACTGTTTCATTTGGGTCTTAAAAGCGACCTATAGAGAAAACATGATTCCGTGTTGCAGAGCAGAACAATCCTTTTAGGATTCAGAAGACAGTCTGAGTTTCTGCAAGAAGTCTGGGCACAAAGGCTGGAAACTGAAAACAAGACGGCACAATTCCATCTATAGAAGCTTCAGTCTGAAAATAATCTGCCCTAAAAGACAGATTAAGAAATTTTACACCATAATGGCTATGCATTGTTTTCTGTCTGGCAGAAAGCAGTTAAGCAGCATCATTTTTGTCTTACAAATGTAACACAGAGTAACAGAAAAATCCATTTTGCCCATTGTAGCACACACTTTTTGCATTAATGATCAGCATTTAGGTTTTGTATTCCATTTTCCTTTTTTGAGCACAGGAGCATACCTATCCCTCCTAGAGTTCTGCAAATACAATTTCTGCTTGGCCCTGTATTCTACAGCTTGCATGTTTGTAGCTTCCCTGCCTCAAGTGAAAACTTGTTTTCTCTAGAGATGAATGCTACAATGTGTGTTAAGTATGACATTCGACCTTATTAAAAGCAGAATTTGCAGCAGTTATCGAAGGAAAAAGATTTTCCTCACATGTATATTGAAACAGAGCAAACAGTCACTAAAACGCAAAGCCTTTGAGTAAGAATCTGTATGATGCTCAACATTTCCAAGCTCTTTCAGAACATCTTCAATATGCCTCAAAACTCAAGGATATCTCCAGACACAGTCACAACAGCATCGTTAAGCAGGGAAGCCTAATTGCAAAAGTGTTAGTTCAAGGACAATTATTATCACATTTTTTATTTTAAAAGCAGCTGGAGTGGAAAGTAGGAAAAGAATTTACACTGCTAATGAAAAACAGAACAGAAATTTCCACAGTAAGGAACCTCTGAGGTATTTATGAAAGGTCATTAAGAAAGACTGCTGTTCCTAAGATCCAAGTCACCGTGCAGGTGATTCACACCTGATTCAGATACACAATTCCACAGAATTGAAAGTAGCCAAGATAAAACTTTCCTGGGCTTGAATTTGGTTGGGACAATTTGAAACTCAATGTTTTTCAAGATGACAGCTGATTTAATACTATGATTTTAAGGATATTAGGGACTGGAACATTCAACTAAAAAACCTGCAGGAACCCCCAATTACAATCAGTGGATGTGACGTTACTGTAAATGAGGTTAATAGAGCAGCTTAAATAAAAAAGTATTACACAAAATTATCTTAGGAATAGATAACGCACCATTAAAAAGACACTTAGAAACATCTCATTTCAGTAGAAGCAGTTAGTTGAGTAAAAATACATATTTTCATACAAACAGTTTTAGTAACAATACAAAAGTACACTGATTTTTGTGTTTTTTATTTCTTAACCTCAGCTTTTCTCCAACTGTGTGGAAACAACATTTCATTAAAACATGAAGAAATCAACAGCACAGGAACTCATTTTTTACTTTTAAACTAAGAATTTGACATCTCTCTGATATCTAAGAATTCAGTTACTAAAGATGAAAAGAAAATACTTACAGGCACTTTTCAGAGTCTGGGAGAACCGCTCCTAACTGCATTCGTCTACGAGTTACATCAAGGGGATATCTACAGAGGAGATATGTGAACAGCGGTTCAACCAGAGGTGTGATGACTAGATGAATACTGTTTTGTTTTTTAAATACAAAGAAGTCCATCTGCAATCTCCAAGATCCCTTTTCAGTGAGTCAGGAATCCGGCTTAGATTCTCAACACAGCTGAAAGTTCTCCAGAAAGGGAGACTTCCCCTACACAACCAAAACCAGCAAATCAGATCTCTTAACATATTCCATTTGGCACGAGTAAGGAAGACACATGAAGATCAGATGAGAGTATAAAACAGTCTGTAAAACGCTGGAGGAAGAAGACACCTGAATCAAAAATAAAATTAACAGTTTAAAGATTAATAGAAAATGTATTTGTTAGAGGTGTAATGCAGTGATTTAGTGAAAAACCGATGCCATACAAGTCTATCAAATTCATCTGATTTATGGCCAAAAGAAAACATGATAAGGACAGCATGAGAATGGAAAAAACAGGCAAAGCAATAATAAAGTAATGCCAAACACAGTACCTTACACTTTTCTTTTTCAATTCTATGACTTTGCAAGTTGCATCATTTTAAAATAAACTGGAATAACAAAATTATGCAAATGATGTTCACAGTCCAAATGTCATAGTTACCAAACAAGATTCCAGCTGATTTTAGTTTTGTTTAATTGACTCAATGCATTTATCTTTAAAGCCACTGAGGATTAAATAGCTATTTACTACGTAAAATAATATAAAATAACTGACTTGCAGTGTTTGATTAAAAAAACCTTACTAATAGCTAGACTTATAAAAAACAAATTCTCAGATAAAATACTTTATCTAGAACAAACAGCTATATAGGAAAAAAACAATCAATACCCAAACTTACGATATCGTCTGAGCTATTGCTCCAGCTATGCCACCACACAGCAGATTTACATGTGTTTTCAAAACTAAGACATCAGGATTATCTAAGGAAGGCCGTCCAAGCAAGTTAGGTGCCTGAGCAAGTCCAATGCTCTTTAAGGTACCAAAGGTAAAAAAAGAAAAACCTAAAAGGAAATTTAATTTTATGTACTTTCACAAAAAAGCAAAATATTTGTTGATGTACGTATCATCATCATAAACAAAAAGCTGCAATTACAAAATAAAACTATTTTCCAGCACTATTAGAAGTTTTTCTTAAGCAGAAACAGACAAATAATACTTTGAGCTTTATCATAATTTCTGCCTAAATTAATTAATGCTTATAATTAATATTAAAAGAATGTTTTAAATAAGCTAGAACGTGGCTTTTAAATTACTGGATTGCTGTTAAGAGTAACTCCTGAGATCTCTTTAACTGCAAAAGATTTCTCATCATCTAAAGATGAGTGCAGTTTCAGCAGCCAGTTCTGATGTTCCTCCCTCCCACATCACCCAGTGCTCTTGCTTGGCTAAGGATTTCTACAGAAGTCACCAGGAGATGGAGCCAACAGAGAGCCTCAAAGACTCCACCATCTACAGAACTCTGCCCTCTCGTGGGTTTACGTGAAAGACAACCTGCACACTTTTTGTGGGAGAACTGGAAAGAAGAGAAAGGGAACCACTGCTTTACCTCTTTCCCTCTCAGCTCCAAGAGGCAGAAAAGCTAAGTTTTGCCTGCTGAAGACTGCTTTAACGCACATTGATCAATTCAGATAAAGAGCCACAAATGCTTCTAGTGGCCTCCCCTCTGCACTCAGTAAAACACAAAATCTTCGATTTTAATGGTAGCTAATTAGCTTGACGTGCAAATATATTAAGCAAATTTAGTAGCACACAAAGTCTGAAGGATTGCTGTGTTCTAGTTTTAACTTACCCGCGTACGGAGCCATTCCTACAACAGTTGGCATCAGCCCTCTGTAGAACCCACTAAAACCACCTTCCTTCGAAAGAAAAATACATTCACATTTGTGGCAAGAAATACAACAAATATCTTAAGCTACACATCTGTCCATACAGATTCACAACAGCAATCTGACTAGCATCATCTAGCAACGAGGAGCTCCCCCTCAAGTCACGTTTCTTGTGCCTGAAGAATTGAGGGGACAACTGCCTTGCTCCATAGGAGATATGAAGGGAAAATGAAAAATTTCCATCCAACATCATAATCTCAGAGACATTTCTGCATCATACATATCCCTCCTCCCCAAATATTTTGGTAACATTACCATGTGTTATTGAAAAACAACTTTTCTCTGTTTTCACCTCCCACTTAATACAGGCCTTGGCTACATCTTAGCAACCTGAGCAGAAAGAAGCATCCAGATAATTTTTTTACATTAAGAAGTTCAACGTGCACGCAAGAAACTCGTTATTTTCCACCAGGTCACTACTTTCAATGCAGTGCAACATTACTTAAAGAATATAATTTGCTTTGATAGGACTGAAGATTAAAAGAAAAAATACCTTTGTGTAAATCATCTTGAATGCATGGATAATTCCCATGTACTTGTGTTCCCCTTTTACTTGGAATGCCAGACGAACTCTAACCATATCAAGAGGGTAAGTACAAATCACTGCTGTAATACCTTTATTAAAAACAAAAACAAAACAAGCAAACAAAACTCACCTACACCTTATCTGGTTCTAGGGTTATTTTGAAAATCAGAATTTCCTTTTGTGGCAGTGAATGTAATAGCATATACAAGTTATTTTGTTGAAGTACTTAAAAACTCATTTATAACCAGCAAATAGGAACCTCAGCAACACACAAAGGATTGACATTTACAGTTGGTGTTCACTGAAGCTGCACACCTATGCCTTGATTCTCCAGAGTTATGGGCCTAACTGTATTCATACAAGCAGTCTTCTTCATGGTTCATAAGCATCAGACTAATTAAGTGCATCAGCCTTTACTGGATTGCAACCACAAAATCCAATCCTACATTACCAAGTCGATAAATAAAGCACCATTAACATGTTTAATTTCCAAAAAGTTGTGTCAGATTTCAAATACGTGATCACTGGATGTAGGTACACGTATTTATCTACTGCATCTGAAAATACTGAATATATTCTAATGGTACTTTAAGTAAAGTTGGGAGCCTACGAACGAAGAATACTGAACTGTGTTGCGCTGCCGCGTTTTTATAGTTCATGTTACACCAGCACTTCTGTTTTAAAACTTTGACCAAAAAAGCTATTTCCAGACTTAACAAGATGCTTTTAAAAATAAACAAATCAATCAAATATTAGGAGTTGTCCAGTTATGAGCTTCTTCAAAACTATGCGGATACTGAGCAACTTGTCATTTTGTAAACAGACCGCCAGTACAAAGAATACCAACCAACTTCTTTCCTACCACTAGTCTTTGAGCCAAACCACTCAGCTGCTGACAAATTTTACGGAGGGAACAGTTAAAACAGATTACAAAAAAAACAGATTATTTTCTGATGTTGTTAACACTGGCACTTACAAAAATAAAATACTGGGAAAACGAGAAAAAGAAAGGAAAAGCTTTTGTGAAAGAGCACCCTTAAAACTGATCCTATAGAAGATGTAGGCAGTTTCCTACCACTTTTGAGCACTGGTAGGAAACTGCCACTTCCTCAAGTTTTAATAATCTGTTAATGATATCTCTTTTTGTAGGCGTGTCATTTCCCTCCTCTTGCATAAGGTCAAGAGAAAGACGCGAGGAATAGACAAAAACAAAACAAAGAAAAAAAGCCTGTTTCAGCAAGAAGCGCTAACTTTTATATCTGGAGAGAGAATAATCAATTGAATGAAAAAAATCTGGAGAAAGAATAATCAATTGAACGAAAAAAATCCGAGCGATCTGACGTAAAAATATCAACATCAAATGGGAATGGAAGAAAAATAAAAACAACAGCACAAGGAGGCTATTGAAAAAGCTGACACTGGTCAACCAAGCTTGTGTCTTTCTGGAGCATCCTACCAGTAACGTTTATTTCAGAAGACAAAGACATCTCTTTCAGATATTTTGGACTATTCCTCTGAACAAAAAGCAGACAATTGCAGTTGATTTCTGATGCAGTCTCACCCATAGGATTCAAAAATTGGAAGCTGCAAAACACCAAAGCAGTTTTAGGACTATTTCCCCTGACCTACATCCCTCAGACTGCAGCCTCTTCCTAAGGAATTGCCCCAGATGTCCAGATATATTGTGAAACAGACAATTTGGGCAGTTTCAATAAAAGGGGAAAGAAAAGGAGGAAGAAAAAGCTTTTATGGAGCTTAAGAGTTCACAGGAAAGTTATCCTAATACAAAAAAATGGACAAACTTATCCCCTTCCCTTTGCAATCATGAACTGAGAAGTATCCAGGCATACTCTCTGTACAAGGACTAGCAAACAGACCAACCAAAAGTTTAGTAGAAATACTAAGTAGTCAACACCAAGTCCAAAAACAGCACAACTGGAAAAAAAAAATCACATGGGACCACAACCCCTTAAGGCCAATTCCCTGTCCTGAGGGAGCAATGTTTTCAGCTAATGTTTGATCCAGGAATCTCTCCCATGGTTGGCTTAACAGGACAATACTGCAAGTCTCTCCCCAGTTCAGAGCCATGAATGGCAAATCCCAGCATCTTATCTGAAATAGTCAAAATGAGACAAATGCAGTTCCTCCTGCTGTAACGTACCACTTCTTCAAAAACAGCAACTTTTTCATTGCAAATGCTGACTCAGACATACCTACCCCACTGAAGGCAAGGAATTGTCACAGAGATAGCATTTTACTTAAACACAATTTCTTCAAGTGCCTCTAACCACGCCTGGGGACAAGATACTAGGTTACCCAAACTTTTACTGAGACTTCATATAAATGAAGCACAACAGAAATTAGGCTGTCCAAGCTGTGGAAGTTGACCATGAGATAAGCTGTATAGGCATACAGCTGTCTCCCAGTTTCCCTACTATTCCTCCATTCTTAAAAGCTTTCTTTCTTTGAAAATAAAAATTAAAACACCTAGAATGAAATACAAGTGAAATACATTTACAACGATCAGGCACTGCAAATATATCCGATGCACAAGTTTTTCTGAATTCCACATCACGCTCCTTGCACCTTATCAACAAATACACAGACCAAGTCAGTACTACCAGGTTATTCAGAGGTATACAGTTCCAAAAATTATAAACACAATTCACAGCTTTCAGCTGCAGGAGATAATATTCCTTCATCAGTATAAAGTAGACTAATTTATCAAGGAGGCATCTTCCATAAAAAACAAAGCTTCAGGAACCATGCAGAGACAGAAAAAGCTGATGACAACGAATATGCATCAGACAGGTTAAAGAACTGGATAATTTACAAGTCCTGGTATGTCTAGACACTTAATGCCTAATTGTATTTCTTGCTAAACTGCACCTGAAGAAGCAAACAGCAGATTCTTTTAAAATGTTGACTCAATTAGATAACTCTTACTTACATGCTATTTAAAATTGACATAGCATCATCCTCCCATAATCATAAAAACCTCCAATCACATTTAGTAAGCAAAAACAAAACCAAACAAACCAGCGCCACCCTTTCTGTATTAGTGTCTTTGTTTGTCTGGGTGTTTTGGTACGTGTTTTTTTTTTTTTTTTACTGGTTAGTAAAACGCAGGGGAGAAAATAGGCATTTCTGTATTTTAACCCAGATTTTTTCAGTAAGAAAAATGAAAGAAATTTAGATTTGCGAAGTCATTCTGTGACACAGGTGTTATTTGACCATTTTCTTTCCCCAACCCCACTAACATCTATGATTTCTCTATCTTCTCCTCAGCTCTGTCTTCGCTTAAAAGAATTTATAAGTCATTTACCTGCTAATGAGGTGTTACAGCAGAAATTTGAATCACACAAGGCCCAGGAAATTCAGAGTTGAAGTTTCCACAGTAACTTTAGCTCAGCCTCCTTAAACATATGCATTACAATAGGTTCTCCTGTGCTCTCATTCCACTACCCCCAGCCTCCCTTCTCCCTGTGGATAAGACTTTGATCCCCTTCACCAGTTACAAAGACACTCAAATGTCTCCCTCCATTTTGAAGCTGACTCAGGTCTGCTGGCTGATAGTCATGTTGGAAATGCTGATATGAGAAAGATTTAAGTAACTGCATCGTACACTCAAGTGAATGCAGACAGCTGTGTGCCTGGATGGCACAGGAAGGACAAAAAGGAGTAAGAAACAAGGGCTAGCCATTTTCACCTGCAGAGTATTACCTTCTAGGAAACTGTGAAGACCTCTCCACCAACACTGAGGCACATGCAGCACACTCTCCTTTAGCCATTTAAACATGGAAGAAACACAATCATACCCCCTTACTGGTGCCAGCAAGAGACTGCGTCACGGGACTTAAAGCAAGAAATATAACCAACTGCTTTTAAAAAGTCTCCTCACTTCGTTTGGAATTCTAGATAATTTCTATATCTAAGATTCCAGACTTTGGGCTCCTCTTGGTGCCTACTTCCTCCCCTATATCTTCTTGGCACGCTCAGTACAAACCCTCCCCTCTTATCTAATTCTAATGCCAGCGAGTAAACAAGACTCTGCAATGTCATAACATGACTATACCTGTGTGCTATATCCATTCCACTGCACATCTAACTAGCTCATCTCCTCAAGTTCTAGGGTTCTCAATACCAGACTACTGAGCATGACGAACCACACTACGATTTTGTTTGATCGTGGTTGCCAGACAGTACTGTGTATTGATTTTACTTCTGTTACTCTAACCACACAAAACAGACTTAACTAGGAAGGGACTCAAACTGTGCCAGACCCCTATTAACTTATCTACACAAAGAATTCCCGCATGTCCAACACTGACAGAGTCAACTGATTATTCAGAGCTTTTACAGTGTCTCACAAGTCAGGTCCCAGGTCTCTGACAAGGCTCCTGAAAAAAACTAACAATAAATATTGAGGGATAAATAATACAAAAAAATATATTTTAGCACACTTAAAGGGAAAAAGAAATATATTTTTCTACTTCTTTCCAACAGAAAGCCAGCCACATCCTGCCAAATGGGTTTTGCTAGCTTTTAGGATCTCTGAATTGTTTTTCTTCATTCTCTTTCCCTCTTCTGAGATGGCACACGAAAAGAAAATACTTTCATGAAGTCTTTCAAGTTTAACTAAAGGTAGCATTAGTTTTTCCTTTTTTTCCCCCAAATAAGTTACATATTAATAAATCACAACTAATGAAGGACTGTCAGCAGACAGCACTAAGACTGCTTTACAATGTAAAAACACACATGAAGAACCACTCCGATTACAAATCTGCCCAGTATTCCTTAACTTGCTCTGTTTTCTCAGAACTACTTTTGGCTCAGAAATGATCAGCAAGAGACAAATAGAAATGTATAACTATACTATATACTGGCAGTTTGCAAATGTTCTTTTCCTACTGCTGTTGCACTAATTTTTAACATTGTACTCTAAGGACTATAACGACAATCCTACATTGCATGTTGAAAATACAGACACTTCTGGGAAACCCAAAGAATCTCTACTTCTCTGGCTTTACATTCAAGGATAGCAGCAATGGCAGACAGGCTGATGAGCCAATTCTACTAAAACCTCAATTTAACTCATCGTGATGACGCTGGATCGTTCACCTTTCAGAAGCCATAATGAACAACATAAAAACTGTGCTTTACCTCACAGCACAGAATTCAATGTTTGAGCAAAGATATTTTAAAGAATACTCTTAGACAGTTTTCAGCTAGGTAACTCTTTGTTACATTAACCACTTACAAGTATTTTTGCTTCATACAAATTGGCAGAAGTTAGACCTGAAAGCTTATTAAGTCATCCTCAAAACAAATATAAACTTTTCAGCAAAAAAGATGTCTGAAATGTGAGTACAAAGCTATACCTGCCATGGATCCAGCCATTAATCGATGCACATGCCCTGAAATCCCAAGGTGCTTCTTTATTACCTACAAAATACGGAACATTTACAATTGTTGTAGATCAGAAAATACAGGGCAATACATCACAGCATTTACTAGCACATGAATGCAAACCCTGTAGCTGTTTATAGCAAGTTTACAACACTACAAATTCAAACCAGAGCACTTAATCACTGCTAAAAGAGTTTTTTGAAATCTATGTTGGTACTGATTTCTTATTAAAAACACCAAAGTACTAAACCTCTTCTAATAAAGTAGACTGATTAGCTGAAGTTTCTTGCACTATGTACTTTAGAGGCTAGATTGCTTATTTGGTTATTAATCCGGCTCAAACGAGGCAAACTGAGTACCACTATCCCTTTTGCATTACAGAGTGCAAAGGACATTGAGCAAAGTTGAAGAATGACACATTTGATAAGAGCAAATTGCGCTCCCATGCAGAACATGTGAAACTCACTTCTATAAAGAATTTTTTAAGACTTTAACTTGGTTAAAAAAAAAGATTGAACAAGTATTTGAGAACAATAACTTCCTAGATTACATTAAGTCCTGCAAAAAAGTTAGAAATTTGTTTTCAGGCTTATATCAAATAGCTTAGAAATTTTAAGAAGCAGTTTCTCTTACGATGAATCACTCATAGGATCATTTCATATGTTTCTTCTTTAAGAAATATTTTTGTCAGGTTTGTTTTTACCTTTTACACTCTCCTGCAAAGCATCTTGAATGTTGTCAATTAATAGATAAAAGAAACTGCTATGATGTTAAATCCTTCCGAAATTTGTGGATTCATAAATCATTTCATGATGAAGCACAGCACGTATTCTTTTATTCAACAGAACATAAAACAGGCATAGTGCTTTGATCAACAGCATTTATAATTACACCACAAAAAAAGAACATATGAAGCTCATTACAGCTAGTTCTTTATATCAGCCTGCTGGAACCTGCTCTTTTGGAAAGGGAATCACAATTTGACTCTTACAGTCGAGTAAAGGTCCTGCTATTTACTTCACTGGGCAATAAAACTATCCTTTCCAATACAAAATTCTTCATTGCTAACAGTAAAATTGTATTTTTTGCCATGTATAAGCTTAAAAACACGGTCATGCTACCATCTCACAGATATTGCAGGGATTTATTATGAATGCATTATGTAATGCATCCATGTAAGAGTAAATGCATGAGAGCAGAAAGGAATACACACATCACACAGACCCCGGGAATAAGCATATCTTTCTTCCACGTCATTTTTATCTGCACTGACACTGCCACTTCTCAGGTCAACTATAACAGCCAGACAGATCTTTAAGTTAAAGGCATTCTGCCCATCAGGCACTGAGAATCCCAACACAGTACAACAAAGAATCAAGAAGTTACATTTTCTCTTTGTTTACAAAGGGCTATTTCTTTAGCAAAACAAGCAGCAGCAGACTTTAACTAAATATACACACACACAGAGACATGTATACAATACATAATACAAAGCTACAAAAATGGTTGGGAATTTTTTCCTTCCTTAAGCAACACTGCAAGCAGTTTCACTGTTGGCTTGACGTTTTTAAGGGTCAGATTCAGATAAAATAGATAAAATCAAGCAACTATATGAAAGATGTGCAGATAAATAAGAAGACACAAAAGTTTCAGTGTTAGTTTTGATTTTTTTAAGTTATATGTATTCATTGCAACCAGGGGAAAAAAAAGAAAGAAAAGGAAAACAAACTAAATTCAACTACCTTTTTGTATTGGTCAAATGCCATAAATTGGATTGCACCATACGGAAAGATTCGAATCATCATTGCCCCATTTCCTTTGTACAGCCCAAGGTAACCTTCCTTTTTGGGGACAGCACACAACGTAGAAAACACTCCTGCAAAAAAGAGGTATTTAACAATTACATCGGAAAAAAAAAAAATTCAAGCAAGCACTACTGACAATAATGCACAGAATTAAAGCCCGACCTTGTTGCTCATGTAACTAACCATGGCCAGTGGAAAATGCACTTTTCAATGCCCAACCATCGACAGAAGGAAGAGGTTTGAGGTTACATTATCACCAGCTTTCCCACCTCCCAGATTCAGTGCACACCCTTCTGAACCCATGCATCTCAAGCCCCATGCTTGCCTGCACTGCGAGCAATCCTACTGCAGGTGATAACATCCACCCACAAAAGCTACAGCTAGCAACAGAGGGAAGGAAACTGATGGAGCTGCATTCTGGGTAAACCAAAAATCAATTGAAAAAGAACTAAAATAACGGGCAAACAACCTTTTGTTGTTACATGCTAAATTAGAGAGTAAATACCATAATTGAGGAAATGAATTAAGCAAGTTTAAGTCTCTCATTATTTACAGCTTAGGCATTTTACCCTTTCTGTCCCAGAGATGCTAGAAGCAGCAGGAATCCTACTCTCTCTTAATAGGTGTAAATGAATGCAACATCACACAAAGTTAGGGCAAAACCTGCAGTTTTCTTATAAACATATTTTTAATTATACACAACTGCTATCAAAATAACATTTTGGGGTTTTGTTGCCTTATTTTTTTTTTAAAGCAAAGGAATAAACTATAATAGTTGAGCAGTTTTCATATGCAACTACCTAAGAATAGAAGAGCTGAGCCTGAAGAAAGCTTACACATTACTTATTTTCAGGCAGAAAAACAAAGCTGATGATAAACTTCCATTTAAAAATTAAATCAAGCAAACTTTAGTTAGCTTCTCAGGTTCTAAGAATACAACATTAAATCTATTTTTCAGATGTTACAGTTACTACATGCCTCTGAAAAAACTTATGCTGTGACCAGAACTGATGAGGTGCTGTTTTTCTTTCTTACAGCACATGCTCTGAGATCCACGTGTCAGGAACTCCACAGAGCAAGGCGGTACAGAGATTCAGCAAGGACACGATGAACCAGTCTACCGCATCTCTGCACTTACAGGTATTCCATCCATATAGTTTTCTTAGCCTACCAGTCACCAGAACATGCATTCAAGTCAGACACATTTCTAACTATCAAAATCATATATCACACCTTAAGTAGGAAAGAATATAAGACTTAACTTGCCAACTATGGCACAATACAAACCAAACAGAAAATAAGAATCTAAAATGTTAGCCAAACCAATGATTTCAGCCTTCAGTTGTTAGACTGCAGATTTGAACGCATACTCGTGTGACTGTGCTACCAGGCTGTCACAAGCCTCCGGTCTCCCTTCTTGGTACAGGGACAGTAATATACATCCCTTGAATTTCATTTCAACATTTTCCAGCCTTTAAAGCACAATCCTTATGTTAACAATTTCAAAGTTTCATTACATGTAAAGTTAACTCAGAAGCTCAGAAGAAAATTTTTCTTGACACACACTTACATAATGCAAGTTATAACATATTCCAAGAACATATGACTTAAAATATCTCCAGTATTATGCACAAGAGGGCACTGTGACAGCCCCACAGAGACCGGTTCTGAACACGCTGCCAGTTCTGAGTTTGTTCTCTCACCGTGATGCAATGCAGATGCCGAACACAGATCACCCACACCTCACGCAAAGCACGAGTCCGCTTTGATTTTCAGCTTGTATCAATCACCCTGCTGTCTGCAAGAGTAAGCGCAGGAGTCTTGCAGGACTCAGCAGTAACCACCAAGCCCTCTGCAAGGACTTCCAGGCTCTGAAAAGCACCTGTTCCCACAGCCCCTGCGAGTTGGCACAGGCAGCAAGGACAGTAAGTTACCAGCAGTGGCAGCTGGTAAATACACAATCCCAACCTTGAACCTGTGATCACCCATCTCACGCTGACCTCAGTAAGAGGAGGATCAGGCTCTAGATCTTAGGCAGTATCCAGGATTATTCTGACATCTCAATCTCTACCCTGTCAACCAATACCACAGCTACCTGCACTCTTAATTAAAGGTGTTTTTCAAACACTGTTGTGTTTTTTAACACAATACATGGCACAGGGACAGGACAGACAGAAACAACCCTCTCTCTGATCAGCCCCTTTCTCTATCATGGTCGCATCATGGAATAAATAACAAACCTGAGATGCACACTTAACAACGTGGACTGGGCAGGCTGCAGCCATCTTACCGAGGTGTTTGTAATGGTGGTTATGAGCCTGCAGCAAGATCTTCACTCGATCCAGCGGTGCAGTGGTTGTTTTGGCACAGCATCCCGCAACGCCTTTCCAAAGGGAGAAAAGAAAGTGACAGCATGCCAAAGCCCTTCGAGGCAGCAGATAGGTAAGAGATTTTTCTAGCGTATTTTTAAATTGAATAGGGAAGGAGAAAATTAGGAAGTCGAGAAAGCCCCAATTAGGAGTAAACAGCCCCTGCTGAAGGTACACTTCGTGACCCTTCCAGCCTTACTGGAAGCCAGCACCAGCGGCTTCCGCACACACCAAGGGCTGCTGCCCTGCCTGGCTCAGCTCCCAGCGGCACTTCCAGAGAAAGCTGCTGAGGAGAGCTGCGACGCGTCCCCACGGGGCAGAAAGCCACGGCCACCAGCGCAGCATCACCGGAAAACCTCAGGCAGACCTCAAGTAACCCCAAGGCCCGCACACCTCACCTCGAGGCACCTGGGTCACCGCCCACAGGGACCCAACGTGCTGCTCTGCGAGTGCCCTTGTGCCTGCCCGGCCTCCCCGCACACCTCCGGGGCTCAGAGAAGCAGGCTGACCGCTGCCCTGCCCGCAGGCTGGGCCTGCTCGGAACCAGCCGCTCACCCACCGGTTGAGACGCACGCTCGCCACTCGCCTGGACGAACCTAAGCTGAACTGACACTGAAATTTAAAAGCCCACGCTCCCCGAGGTCGCGTTACCCTGAAGGAAGCGTACAGCACCGCAAGGAACCGGCCGTGCCCCCGCCGGGCCCAGCCCCGGGCACGGCACCGCTCGCCCCGGCTCCGCACTNCATGGCTCCCGCAGCGCGTACGTGGACGCCTCGGCCCGCAGCGCCGAGGGTTCCTGATGGCCTCGTACGTTGCGCAGATGAAAGCATTCAGTGCCCGTGCTCAGGTTTCGGAACGCATCAGCGAGGGAAGTGGGTGCTGCAACAACAAGCATTGTCTTTTTCACGGTCACAATGATTGTCTCTGCAGATGTCAACAATTTTCTTATTATTATTATTGCAATTTTTTAGGCTGCCCACAGTGCTTGTGTTGAACACAACATGTAGGGAGAGTTTACCGGGAGACATTTGCTTCAGTTTATCCTCAGACAGAAGTTTGCCCCCAGGTGAGGATGACGTACCTGCAGCAGCACTGCTGAGAAAGTTAGAATCACAAAATCATAGAATCTTTAAGGTTGGAAAGACCTCTAAGAGGAGTCCAACCATCCACCTACCACCAGTACTGCCCACTGAGCTGTGTCCCTCAGTGCCACATCTCCACAGTTCTTGAACGCCTCCAGGGACAGCGACTCTACCACTCCCTGGGCAGCTGTGCCAGTGCCTGACCGCTTTCAGCTTTCAGCGAAGTTTTTGCCAACATCCAACCTGAAGTTGCTGCTGGCCGCTGTCAGTGCCCCTCCCTCAGCCGCTCATCCTGCTCGTGCTTTGCCCCAGACACACTGAACTGCGTTCCAAGCACTGGACATGTCAAAATCCCTTCTTAAAGGTCAGTCCTTCAACATGAAGAAAACAGTCAACCCTTGCAGAAGAAACTCATTTCCAGACAAATTGGCTGGGACATTTTTCTTTCTGCTTACATCAAACTGTGTTCTACAGAAATTAGTACTTTTTTCCTTTAACAGGTTACATCCCTTAAAAATTAAGTTTATCGCAGCATTTGGAAAACTTTACTTTGCTCTGTTTGGTCATTACTTATTTGGGGAGTGGCTGTTACAATGTACATTTTTTCCCCAATCACAAAAAACACTTAGCAAGGGTGTGCAGAGACTTCTCTTGCTGGGAAAATCTGAAACACGTCCCTTGCAGCAGCAAGCTCACAAGCCTTCTTCTATTCCTAATACACCAGGGAAATACATATTTTTTGTTCAAGTCATCCTGTTTATTCTTTAATGCAAAAGCAACTATCCTATGAGTTAAGCGACCAAGTTTATAGCCACTGTTGGCATGGTCTCACCCCATCCAACTTGTGTTCTTTTGGGATTCTGCTCAGAAGGCCCCACTGAGGCACAATCCTATTGCTTTGACAGCTCCAGCAGTAAGCTTCACTTCTAGCTACTGCTTTCTCACAGGAGTGTTGCAGCTGCACCAGCAGCTGAAAGTCTTCTAGAGCTTCACAAATGACAAGACAGACCTGGTAATTGCATTAGTGGCTGCTCCTTACTTTCAGTAGTGGTGAGGTACTTCAGGAGGACACTTTGTCAGACCTTGTGATTTAGGGCAGTGTGTGCCATGACCACATACTATTTAGGAAAGCAGTAAGAAGCTTGTATTGTGAAATTACACAGAACATCTCAGAGATGCGCTAACAGGAAGGAATTCAGCAGTGAGCTTTGTGTATTGCATAGAATTTTTAAAAATACTTTACTGTTACTTCCCTATTTTAAGTGCCCCGATATTCTGTTTTCTTTACCAGCTCCAGCAGTATTTCTTTATTTACCTTCAAATCTTAACATCCACACTTCTATCACTTCATTTTGCCTTGAAGTGTTCATATGCTTCACAGAATTCCTCCAGTGACTCCCTTTTATGACCCATTCTTAAAAGTTATCAGCACATTTAGCATCACTCAGGTTACACTCATGTCTGACTGTCATTCCTCCCAGGCAGATTGACGATAGAACAGGGGAAAGCATGGCAGTCAGGATATTCAAGAGCACAGCTGCAAGCTGGAAGAAAAATTCAAGCTGGTGAGTACCTTCATTGATAGATGTAATTTGTTTCTAAATTTTTTCATCAACATTGAAGACGCTTATTTTTATAAGGATGTTTCAAACATTTATCAATTTGAATGAACTGTCAAGACTAAAGTTAGGTAAGCCATTCCCATGGCAGTTGTTTCTGAAGATTGTTTCAAGTGTTATGCCTCTAGGCTTTAGGGAAGTGGGTTTCTTCTGCTTTGTGCTTGCTTCTGGTCTTTACTGGTTAGTGATAGAAACTCACTTCTGTCTAGCTGCCTGTTCATTTGCCCCAACCCATTCCCAAAGCCACCACCAGTCCAGAACTTTTCCCACACTAGACTCACCAAAATTTGAGGAATTTTCTTTTCTTCCTTCTGTAAGAGCTTGGCTTGCAGATTGAGAATATCTGGGTAAGTCTCAATAGCTTGCAACTATGACTCCTTCAGCTCCCTGGCAGTCGTAAAGGCAACTCTGCTTCCTAACATGGAGTAAGCCAGGAGCCAAGGGTGGCCACAGCGCAGGCTGCATCCTTGCCGACAGGGCGCAGTCCTGCAGCAGGACAGGCTGAGCTGGATGCTGGGAACAGGCTCCATCAACCACTGCAGCAGGAGGACAGAGCAGGTCCAGGGTCCACCCTTAGAGGCAAATCAGGAACAGCAGGAGATAAGACTTAAGATAAAACAGGACTGAAGGTAAGTCTGAGGTTCATCCAGCAGCAAGGACCTAAGAGGAAACAAGGCCAGAGCCAGAACTTGAAGCAGGTATGCCTGTAACATAGCACAAAAAAGTAAGAGGTGCCCAGGCCTGAGCTTAAATGGAGCTGCTGGGCCCAGGGACGGGGGGGGGGGTGTGGTAGAGGCCCTGGGTGAGGCTGGTCAGGGCCATTAAGACCTGTTGATGCAATCAGGTCCTTGATGGTCTCTACCTGTGTTTGTGAGGTCTCTAAGTAACAGAAGTACTTGACTGTCCAAGCTCACGAAGCTTGCAGGCACAGCTATGTCCAGTTTCTCTAGCTGAGCTGGCCTCTGTCTTTCACGTGCAGGGAGGAGTTGTGCACTTCAGGCACTCTGGTTCCACTTAATAGGACTTAGTACACAAGCGCAGTAGACTTGAAGCACCCATTAACACCAGACTGATGCATAGAAAGTTAGCCAGTGTCTTCCTAGACACGGTGCTTGCTGCCAGACAGCATTTATTGGCCAGGCACAGCACAGTGATTCTGCCTTCATGCATTATACTGCTCATACACAATCATGCAGTGAAGCAAGGACCAAGATTTCCCAAGAAAAGTGGAAAATGGGAGCAAGCTACTGTCCCAGTGAGGGCATTCCATGTCACAGCCTGCTCTCAAGTTGTCATTTGGAAAGGAAGGTGGCAAGCTTGGTCCATGGCTGGGAGACTTGTTCATTATGCTGTTTGTCATCCGTCAGCCACAGGGCACGAACTTCTGAGAGAAAATATTTAGATCAGATGCAATGGACTTGAATAAAACTGGGGGCAGAAGAGGAAATCATAGTCTTACAAAATAGTATTAACACTTAAACTATCTGTGCTCAGCATGCTTCCAGATGTTAACTCCCTTCCAGTGCCTATCAGGCAGGTAGATACTATCTACAGAAGCAAGGCCAAGAAAGACTAAAGGAGGAAGTCATTGTCAAAACCACAATTAGAATTCAAGAGTTTCTGCATTAAACACATGTTATTCAAGACTTCTCTTTCAGATACTGCCAACTGACAGTTCTGTGGGTGATTTATCTGCTTATCTGTATTGCAGATACAAAGACATTAGCGGTGGTTGGCTTGTGCTCAGCTGGGTTCGCAGGCACAGCACATCAGCGCAGCATACTGCTTCCCAGGGCACGTCTGGTCTGCAAGCAGGCTGGTTGCATCCTCACACCACAAGCCAATAAATATGAGGGAGGCTTTGCAAGTCAGATACTTAATCCATGCTTTTGTAATTATACAAGGAGTCAGCTCTCATGTCTCAGCATCATATTTCCGTTGTAAGCACCTGGCTCCAAAATCAACATAGACCTGGACAGATCCAATCTTTCCCTTACAAAACAGCTTAGGTGTCTTTGTGGTGTAATTCCTATGGCTTTTGGTTTGTGGAGGGCTTAACTCAGGTTTGGCATCAGTGACATCTAGCCCTGCCTTGCTGTACTGATGTCAGATGATTGGAGATCTGATCTAGATGACTCCACAGGAATGATTTAAGGCCAACATCCCTGAAGAGTTCTGTTTCCAGTGTAAGGGCACTAATAGGCATTAATGGCCCTGATCAGCTGCATCTGGGGCCTCTACACACATGCTGTGCTCATGGACACAGGGCATGGGAGTTCTATTTAAGCTCTGAGCTGGGAGAGCTGTGGAGCCTGTTGATTTGGGTTTTGATGGCAGTTATTTTTGGCTAGTCTGGGCTCTGCCCAGCATTCACTTAGATTATGTCAACTGTTGTTTTCCCACCAAGTCCTTAGGTCTGATTGTAACCTGGAGGCTGACTTCTCAGTTCAACCTCAGACCTGTCCTATCATCTGGAATTTCAATGGCTATCAGGACTCCTAGATCTAACTGTTATCCTCAGGCCTGTTCTGCTTCCCTTGTGTGAGTACAGCAGGACCGGACAATGGCCAGTGCAGTCCTTGTCCTGCTGGTTGTGTGGCTGTGCTTGGCTCCCTGTTCCTCGGGGAACAGCTGCCCTGCGTGGCTCCCTGATGCTTAGTGCCTGCTTTTCTTTTGCTAAAGCTGACAGCAACGTGGGTTTGTGTGTTGTATTCTGTAATAAGTTTCATTTGTTGTGCAGGTTTGTATCATTTTAATATTCTTGTGGATAAAAGCATAGACGTGTTAGTCCTGTGTTAGGCCAAACGTCTGCTTCTGACAGCAGCCAGTAACATGTCCCTGCAAGAGGGCTAAGGGAGCTACTGGGCTATTTTCTCAAGGTACTTTTCTACCTTCCAGTAATGTATAGCTAAAATAGCACTTTTCTGTTAGGTAGGCTTTGATTCAACCTTCTTCCGTGATTATTTTTTTTAAAAAACAAAAACAAAAAAAACCACAACCTATTAAACTTTTAGCATCTGTAATATTCTATAGCAGTGAGTTCTATGGTTTAACAGTGCATTGCATGAAAAAGTAGATGTCTTCTGTTCAGATACTTGACAAATCAACTTGATATCCTGTGCTTCAGAGAAATGGTGATCACTCTGTTACCACTTCCTATGCTGCTCTTGTTTTTTTAGCGTACTGTTTGGCATTTAACCTTAGAAATTTCAGTTGTCCCTTGCACTCCTGGCTGCTCTTATCACCCCTGGGCCTTTTTAGGTTGTACTTTGTCCCTTTTAAGCTGTGGGGTGAGAACTGCATGTTACAGTCAATAGCGATGTTTCCTGTTCTGTTCTCTCCTCCTTTTGCAATGGTTCCTGACAGTACTGAGCACACCAAAGCGTTACCCAGAGCTATCTGTCATGGTGCCAGGAGCTTTACTTTGAATGGTAGTAGCTAATTCAGAGGCCCTGATTTCCATGTTTCCCCCCACATGCCTCACTTCGCATTTTAGTAAAGGAATTTCAGCCACCATTTTGTTGACCAGCCAGTCATTGCTGTGAGATCTTTCTGTAAACTTTTATGTTCAACTTTTGTTTTATCAGGCCAGGTCAGATCAACACTTGGTGCTGCTCGCCTTCCAGTTTACTTGGGATCATTGAAAAAGACCACAAGTGTATATTTGCGTTGGTGAAAGCAAACAACTGATAGTTGTGGTTCGTCTCCTAGCTTTCAGCAGTTTTAACGGAGCAATGGTGGCATGTGTTAGAGTTTGGTTGTTCCTGTTGCATTTTATGCTCTAAACAAGCCTCAGCCCTCTTGCTTGTTGCTTTCCTCTGGGTTACATGTTTCCCACTGTTTTGTTCAAGCCCACAACTCATGTATTCCCACCTTCCAGGAACCACGCTCTTAGCTTTTGTGGGGTTTCACCATCAAGTTCAATAGCAATAGTTTGTACTTCTCAAACCATGTATTCTTTTCTTACAGGAATAGTTTGTTACCTCTTCTGTTTAGCAAGGCAGGCCTTTGGCACGCCAGAACCCTTATTATCCAGCGCTGCACTACAGTGTTCTCTCCCAGCCCTCGGATGAGGAGGTGATGGTTACACCCAAAACAGAGAACTCCTGCACATGACTCAAGTTAGCAGCCAGTGAAGGCTGAGCAGGCAAGTGCTGGAAGTTCAGGTGTATATAGGTTCACTTCATTATATCTGAAGCTTGGCTAAGATTCCCAAACTGTGTTCCTTTCTGCCTGCAAGAAAAGGAGGGGAGGAGAGCAGAGGATGGAGGCGCACACAGGTGCTGGGTACCCGGCCAGGAGGAGCTGGCAGCGACCATAAGCTGTGCGCATCTGTGCTGCTGCCTCTCCCTTCTCGTATGCAAATGAAAATAGCCGAGGAAATGCAGGCGTTGAGAGCATCCTCCTAGGAATGGATGTGGGCAGTGCTGCTTCTCTCATACACAGTGGGAAAGCCTCCCTGCGGACTCGCATCTCAATGGCACAGTTCGCATTTTGAGTGTTTTCTAGTAAGCAGCTAGAGTCTTAATAATGAAGCTTTTTTAAAAGCGAGTGCTGCTTGGGTGCATTGTTTCATAGCTCCATTTCCAGCATGTGAAGGGACACACACTGGGGCTGCTTTGCACCCTGACAAAGGGCTGTGCGATACGGGAGGACGGGCGGCCCAGCAGTGCCATCAGAGCGCAGCGCTCACGCCTTCCCCGGGTGGGAGCCGAGAAACCCTCGGCGGCACACTGTGCTTCGAAGGGGAGGAGGTGGGGAGCGCAGGACACAGTTTCTCCCTCGCAGGAGGCCGGGGCGGCCCAGCAGCTGCTCTTTCCCCGGAGCGGAGGACGTTATCCCTCTTCCAGCTTAAAAAAAAAAANNNCGCCACCGGGGCTCCGTCCGCCGCGCCATGGGCTGCGGCAGCGAGGCGTGAGCATGCCCCGCGCCGAGCCCAGCCCTGCCCAGCCATGCCCGCGTCGCCCCTTCCTGTTAGCCGCGGTACGTACGTGGGCCGGGCGCGCTGCCTTCTCCCCCCCCCCCTCCTTCCTTCCCTGCGCGTTTTATTCTTTGCCCCTTTCTCCTC
>WBMW01004360.1:130444-140528 GCA_013396635.1 Penelope pileata | reverse complement strand
TTTTTTTTTTTTTTTCCACTGGAGGCATTCCAGCAGTACAGGGTTAAATTCCCCCATTACCTTGTAGGCAAGATTCTCATTATGATTGTGTGGAATTTTGACCCAGTTGGGACTAAAAGATTTAGCCCTTGATTAGCTTTTTAGCAGTATTTGCAGAGGATTACAGCAGTCAGTAGGATTGCTCCAGATTTACTACTGAGAGCAAAACTTAAGCAACTGGCCTTACAACCAGCTTTGGGTTTTGCACATGAATTAGAAGCGAAGGCAGCTCAAGTAACAAGCAGCTGCAGGATGCACTGCTGCTGTCCAGGGCAGTTCCCTGCAAACCCTCCTGTACCTATTACCTGGTTTGCTTCATAGGGACGCCTGTCCTCTGCTCTCAGGAGGGATGGGGAGTCCCATCTGACAAAAAAAAAAAAAAAAAAAATTTGAGTTAGTTTTCCTCTCCAGGATGATGAAAGGCTGACAAGTTATTGTGTTGATCCAAGAGACGTGTATTTGATAATCCTGCAGAGCTGACATAGATGTGTTGGAGATGGAATTCCTTGCTTTGAAATGTGGTGTAGCTGTTAGTTGTCCTTAAGAAGTGATGTGAGGCAATTTGCAACTGCTGCAGGCATCAACAGTCCCTGCCAGCCCTTCACATGGAAAAGGAGGGTAAAATATTCCTTAGTGCTAGAGAAAACAAATCTTGAATGCTGAGCTTGTAGCTACCTAATATTTTGGTCCTGGATGTGGCAAAGTAAACAAAGAAGTAACAATGTAAATGTAGGTTTACCAGAAACTTTATTTTTAAAATGTTACCTTTATCTGGCAGTTGAGGTTATTGTGGCAGAGCAGTACTCAGCCAGGCTACAGAGTTTCTTTAAGGGGAAGCAAAGATCTCTTGCTGACAGGGGTTTCTCCCAAGAGGCCACAATCACCTTGGAGGTCAGGTGCTCAGTTGCAGACAAATAAAACTGGAATTTGGTATTAAAGGAGAAGGAAAAAAAAATAAAAGTTCTTTAAAGATCTGCTGCCCAGATTTCTTCTGAAGAAAAATTCTTTCCAGTGACAAAATTGAAACAAAATGGATCAAGCTGCTGCTGTTTCTGTTTGTCCCTGTATTGTCATCTCTGAGTAAGACAAAACAGCCTTTAACATCTTCTATAGCACAGCAATTAAATGCCAGGTAATTTGCTACAAATATCAAAATTCTTTTTTTTACCAGGGAAAGGGGATCTTCAACCACTTTACTTTCAAAGCCTCCAATTTTGGTCTTGAAATGAGGCAACGCTTTGTTATGTTTCTATATTCTTGCCAGACAGGTATGGTTTTTTTGTTAAAAACAAAACAGGATGATCTTGCTTCTTCAGTCTTGAAGCAACTGTGTTGAAATTTCTAAATGCAGCTAAAGACATATCACATAATCATTATTTTAAAGAATAATTAAGCTTTGCAAGATTGTTATAAGTGAAACTTTGAATTGGTTCATGCTTCCCAAGCTTCTACAACAGCAGTGGCAACTGCTTATGTAGAAAAGTAGCGTGAGCAAAGCATTACACACATCCAGTATCTTCAAAAATCCAGTCTCTGTTTCCATTCCTGATCTCCTGTTCTGTCTCATCATTCCCCTTCTGTTTCAGGGCTGATAAAGAGAAAAGGCTTTATCTGCTCTCTTCTGCTCCCCTCCTGATTCACACATTCCCATGCTGCCTGGCCCTTGTTTGCTTGCTTTCTTCCTTGCTCTCCTGGCTATAGTCTCTGAAAGTGGCTCGCATTTCCTCTCCTACCACTGTTATGTAGCAGCAGCCACTAATGGCTACGGATGCGCTGCCTGCTGCTTGTTCCAGCAGGCTTTGCAGCCCTCCAGGCTATCCTTTGGAGCCTGGTCTCATCAAAACCACTAGAAGCTGGGCAACTCTTTGCAGATGGCCAACAACTGTTTCATGGACCTGTTGACTTGCTGCTGGTGCCCCTTTGACATTCAGCTTGTGGAGTGACTGGTAATGCCATGCCTCTCTTCCCCCATGCCTCTCCAGAAAAGGGTAAAGGGAGGAAAATGCTTACATTTCCTTAACCTCAGTTTGTATTTATTGCATTTCAGTGTCTGACACAACTTTTATGGAGCCCTTCTGTGGAAGCTCTTCAGGTCTTTAGCAATGGCCTTTGAAATGTTACCTGCAACTACAGAGAACTGTACGTGTGTATTTAGTCTCTCCAGGTTGGATGTTCTTCTGTGACGGTGCAGGGATGCTGTTAGCGTGTTGTGAGTGGTTGGCATTGTTTTCTGATCTGACCATAGAAGTGTGTTTAGCCTTGTGCTGTACAGCAGTGCTGACTCAAAACTGGTGTTTGAGTGCATGGAAAAAGTGCTGCCTCAGTAACAGTGTCAGTGTGGTATGCTCATGTAAGATGAAGATGAGATACAGAATGATCACAGCATGTTTACACGGATCCATGATACACGTGGTTTGTACTTTGTAGTACACAGGGTTGTTCTGCTTACTGCTGCTGAACAGACGAGCTGGGCTTCAAAGTGCTTTAAATAAGCTGCTCAGAAAAGAGTGGGAAGTTACTGTTAGCTTTTGCAGGTATTGTGGTGACTGTGCAGCCTGCTGATGGCTGTGACAGAGTTGGAGATGAGCCCACTGCTGGCATGCTGGCTGGGGGCAGCAGGAGCTGGTGGTCCTGAGCAGCAGCTGTGCATAGTGGCTGTACTGCATCCTTTGTGCTTTGGTAGGTTTGTGTGGTCTGGGGATGTGTTCTTCTTGCAGAGCCACTGCCCTTTACCTGCTCTGCACAAGCTGAACCTGGGCAGTGTGGTAGTGTTGGGCATTTCTGAGGTGTTAGGTAAACTGGGCTGCACCAGCAGGGCTCTGCCCTCCTTCAGCAGAGCTCAGACTGGGCTGTGGGTAAGCACAGCCTTGGTAGCATCACCCTGCTGGCTTCAAGATGGGGTTGAGGTCGTGGGGAGGAGAGTGCCCTGCCTCTCCCACCTTTTGAGGTGGTGGGGTCCAGACCCAGCAGCACCCTTCTTCCCTTTTCTGCTTCCTTTAGAAGACAAGATTCTCTTTATTTTCTTCGGAGGTCAGGATTCCAGGCATGATCCCCTTGCTTGTTCTTTTTCCTTCTCATCACTGAGGTGCGGGTAGCCTAGAGGTGACTAGATTTGGGCTTAAGGAGTTCCAAGGAATGATGACAAAGGGTGTCTTGCCTGAGACTGGAGTCTCTTGCTCTGGCTGTGCCCACTCCCATTTTTCAGATGCTCTTGTCTACCCATATGATCTATCTGAACAGCTAAATAAAGCTTTTAAAGTCTTCCACAGGTACTTAAAAATAACACATACTTAAAACCTATGTACTTAGCAAAATTGCTTTGCATTTAAAAACAAAGAAAACCAATCCACCTTGAAGAAAATTGCTCTGGAGCCAGAAAAGTCTGTTGTATCCTCTGACATGCATTAATTGTATTTAGGGAGCTTGGGGGCTTTTTCACCGCAGTCATATTTGGAGACTAAAGCTTAGGATAAACCTTGTGGTATTTTGTTGATGGCAAATATGGTAGTAGCTGTGATGGTCAAGTGGAGATGATTCTTGTATAATACATTTGATATTGCTGTGCAGGACCAAGGCTTGCAATGTAGTACAGTGTGCTGCTAGGTTATCCCAGGAGATAACGCTTGGAAAGGCAATTCTTCCACGGTCCTGGTCCCCCATGAGTAGCACCACAAGCTGTATGTCTTTACAGAGGTAGTTACTTCTCCCATTTTACCTGAATTTGTACCATGGTGGGCAGCCTATGGATGAGCTGTGCTTGTGATGGTGTATGAGTGCACCGGGCAAACTCAGCTTTGTTCCTTTATCCCAAATGTCCTCACCGTGGTAGCTTTAAGTTCCACAGTGTATCTGTGGATGTAACTTTTACCTGTTCTTACCCAAGAGGAGGGGTGATTAATGAACCATTAATAAGATTGAGAATGTTCAGATGTCTTAAAATTGATGTAAAATGGTAAATGTGGGTTATGCATGATCACTCAAACTTTGCTTGCCTCTTTATTAGTTTTCTAGACATTTAGGCAAGTTTTCCATTTTGCAGTCTGCTCATATTTTCAAAGCTTTTGTGCTGATTGAACCTGATGTCTGATACCAGTATTTCTAGTTCTACCTGTGTATTTTAAAATGATCAGTTTAATATACACGTTTTCTTCATTCAGCAGATTTATATTAATGTTATTTTATGTCTTCTTCTATTTCAGAGTTGACTCTGTATCACTACAGAGAGCCACAATGGGAGTGTGCAGTTTTCTGTTGAAGAGCTCATGATTTTTTTTCCATCTCTCCTCTTAACATTTCTACTACTCCGCAGACATGGCTCACCACGCAAGGCCTTCCAGATTAGCCAAAAAGGAAGAGATAGGCAAAAGGAAAACTAACCAGGGCAAAAAGAAATCTAGCCAAGTGAGAAAGAAAACCACAAAGACTTCCACAAAAGCTGTTAGTTCTGGAAAAGGGAAAAAGCCAGCACAAGAAAAAGATGTTAAGAAAAAACAACAAGAAAAGAAACCAATCATGAGCTCTTCAGGTAGATTTCTCAGGAGCAGTGTCACCAGAACCTTGTCTGGAACACCTTGGGTGAGTTTGGAGAAAGCTGACAATCTCCTCTTTCATAGCCAGGAAGCTTTCAGCATCAATGGCTTTACAATGGCTCTTCGTAACCGATCGTTCTCCCGTAGATTTCCCCAAGCTCCAACAATTGCAAAACCCAGGAAAGTTGCAGCACAAAAAAAGCTAGAAACAAAGGAGAAACATGAACAAGAAGCTCTGGCAGTAGTAGAAGAAAAAAATGTTGAAGCGGGTGAAGAAGCATTGGAACAGAATTTAGCACAAAATGAGTTAGCTCCTCTGCCTGTAGAGGATATTCC
Source organism: Penelope pileata (assembly GCA_013396635.1). Lineage (NCBI taxonomy): Eukaryota > Metazoa > Chordata > Aves > Galliformes > Cracidae > Penelope > Penelope pileata. The sequence goes on along the minus strand of WBMW01004360.1, from coordinate 135,624 downwards.
ATGCAGTGTAGATGAAGGGCCTGCTGCCACGTGTGCCACTCAAGAGGAAGAGGGAGAAATACCTGAAATAAAGGACTCTGTTCCAAGCAGTCAAGTGACTGATGATGATACGGAGGTGTCAGAGGTGGAGTATAAGCCGGAAGACCTGCCCTGTGAGCAGACGCCTGTTGATCTCAATGCAAGTAGTTCAGCTGAAGCATTTGTTGAAGATGCTACACTGGTGCTTCCATCTTCTCCTGATTCCATAATGACCTCTGAATCAAACTCGAAGGTGCATACAGAGACTCTCTTCGACCTGGTGCCTAACAGTAGAGAACCCGACTCTGGTTCTGTCGATACCTCAGACCCCAGTTCAGCTTTGCTGTTGGAAGAGTCAGTCCCTCTTGCTGAATCCCACATCGAAACAGAGTCGGACCTGGTGCTAGCTAGTGAAGAACCTGACTCAAATTCTGCGCCCACAGTTACCTCTGAGTTAAACTCACAAGAATGTATAGAAGATTTGAGCTCACTTGCAGAGTCCTGCTTAAAGGTAGGTGGGGATTTGGAGTCTGAGAATGAAGACATTGGTTCACATTCCGACTCTGTAGCTGCCAGTGAATCAAACTCGTTTTTACATTTTGAAAGTGCGAGTTTGCTTGCGGAATCCCACATGAAACTTGTAGATTTTGTACCCATTCACAAAGAACTTGACTCAAATTCAGATTTGAGCTGTACAAGAGAGAACTTAGAATCTGACTCAAAAAATGTATTTACAGGATGTGAACCAGTTTCCGATACCTCTTTAAGCAATATTGAAGTGGAGGATATTGAACAACTCGTTAAATGTATTGATGCAGAGACATTCATTTTGCATTCAGGCTATGTCCCCGCTTTATCGTCGGATGTAGAAAAAAGCACAGTCGATAAAATCTGCAGTGAAAGCTCTGGACAATTCTCTGAAGGTTTTGTTTCAGAGTTGCCTTCAAGCACGGAAATCTCTGCTCTTGCCTCAGAAAAAGCCATAAATGCAGATTTGCCAGCTGACTCAAGACTGCAGCAGAATGATTATTCATCACAGCTGGAAAGTGTTGGAATAAGCTTGAATTTGGTTCAGGACAACGTGAGCGACAGCACTGAAGCAGCTGAGGCCTCAGGGCCATCCTCTCTTACAAATCCAGCTGGTGGTTACCCTCTTCCATATTCATCTCTGCTCCCTATGTTAGAGAAAAAGAAACGAAGGCGTTGTGGAGTCTGTGAGCCCTGTCTGCGGAAAACAAATTGTGAAGAGTGCAGCTGTTGCAGGAAACGCAAAACCAGTCACCGGATATGTAAAAAGAGAAAATGCGAAGAACTGAAAAAGCCACCGCCGCCAATCACACTACCTCTCGAGGTAAGCCAGAGAAGTTTCAAATTAAGTCATGCTTTTGAGGATTGAAGTACATCTTAAAATGTTGCAGGGGTAAATGGTGGTTGTTGTACAGCTTTAGAGAACTTAGGGTTTCTCTTGATGCTAGCAAGTTGTGTTGTGACCTTTTCTTGTTATCTAGAGAAGCACAGATTACAGTGAGATAGAGTTACTCTTGTTCCTGCTGCGTGAATGCAAAAAATCAGAGGCAAGCATGGCTTTAACTCTGTGTTCCAGATACTGGCATATCATTGGCCAAAGCAACAGAGGGCATGAAGGGATGAGAGAGATTTAAGTGCAAAATGTGAGGAGGGTGGAAACGAGGGTAGCCTTAGGAGACTGTAAGTTACTAGGGAAAGGGTCTGGATTTCAAAATAGCTGAGATGAAAAGGCAAAAGAAAGAAGGCTGTGTGCTTTCTAGGGTTAAAAATAATTTGCTTTTGATGACACGTTGGTGGAAACGAATACATTTCAGGACTAAATTGTAGCTGCCTTTTCCCCTTTCACATCTTTCTGACTTCCTAATTGTCTATTCTTCTGTTTCTTTCATTTCATTTCTCCTGCCTCTCCTTTTACCACATCCCCCTCACATATTTTTTTGTTTCTTCCTCATTTTTATGATCCATCAGCCTTCTATAACCCAGGTCATTACTTTTGGAACAAAGAGGAGGGGAAAAGACAGTCTGTATTGCCCCTGTGATAACAGCCCTGACCTGAGAAATTTCAGTTCAAGATCAGGCTTTAAATCAGGTAAGTAGGGAGGTGAACACAGATTTCCCACATCCCAGCTGAATTCCCTGACCTCTGAGCTGCAGAGTAAGCTTCTGCGTGCTGCTGGAAGTTCATGTGGTAGAGCAGAGGCTGAGCTGTGGAGAGGGAGATGCTGTCTCCATTAGGTCTCTGGGACATTTGCCTTGGGATGTGAGAAACTCAGGTTCAAGTCTCTGCACCAGCATGCTCTCTAAGTGGAGCAGTTCATGCTGGGGGGAATGCACCTGCAGGACATTTCTCAACAGCAGCTTCATTAAAACAGTGTTCTTGCAGCAGGTAGAAATCCCAGTCCTCTGCAGAGATCTCAGGAGACCTCCTGCTTCCAGCCCTCTGTCCTGTGCTCGCCAAGGTTTGCAGACGCGCCTGTTCTGTTTTCACAGTAGGCAAGCAAAAAGAGAAGTCCCACAGCAGCCAGGGGTTATGATATATTCGCCTCTGTGCAGGAAGTGTATTTTAAATTAAAATGCTTAGGGAAGGAGGTTTAAACAGCTTGGCTTAGAGCTCATTAAAAACCCCTTTGTGTCCCAACTGCTCCTAAAGAACAAAGTGAGGGAAGGGACGCCTAACATGTGACTCCAAGATGTGTAATTAAGCAGTAAAGGTGACAGAGGAGGATCCTGACTCCTTACAGCAAGAGAGCAGCAGCATTCTGTCTATTTAGCCAGTGGGGCTAAAGAAGCTCACGGAAGAGAATTGGTGGAGCTGAGGTAGGAAGTGATTTAAAAGCTATGTTTTATAAAGGGTTGTGACAGAGTCAGTCAAAGAAAGCACTCCAGCTTTTCTGTCAACCTTTGTTTTCCAGGCTAAACATACTTCTTTTCTTGTTGCTCAGCCTGACCTTCTCCTTGCAGATTAGCTTTGCCCCTTCACCCCTTTCCTCTTTAGGCGCTCCTTTTGCTTTCTTTATGAGGAATTCCTTGTTTATATTCCTTTCTTTGGCAGCTTATTTCTTGTGTGCTTTTGTTTTATTGAATCGGTCACGTTTTGTTCAATGCATTTAGAGCCGCACCAGAGGCCTCCGTCATTTCTCGTTAAATTTTGTATCAAGTTTGAGTACCACATGGAGGAAATGAAGTATTCCTGACATTTAAGAACATGTCAGGTATTTTCTCATAAAACCGTGTTTGAACAAAGCCTGGTGCCTGCTCAGATATTCCTAGGAGCGAGTCTGGTCTCACGTTCTCTAGAAACCCCGCTCAGAGAAAATGAAAGAGAAAACTATTTCTGCAGCGTACGTGTGTTGTGGGAGTGCTTCAGAGATGTCGAGATGGAGGGGGAGATGCTGGGGGAAGGGAAGCTCTGTCTGTCTGTGCAGCAGCTGTCCTTTAGATAAGATTTTAGCACTCTGGAAGGGAATCCCGCTGTGTTCTCCTGGACTCAGACAGGGTTGGGACTGCAGCAGTCAGGACTTCCATGCCAGTGATGTGTTTCGAAGAGAGGGCAGCTGGGGAGCAAGGCAGCAAGTCTCTGTCCATGGTATAGAAAGCGAACAAAACAATTAAGAGAAATGAGGTTGGCTTCAGTACATCCCTCGTTCGGAGGAGCTGTGCGTCCCCGTCTCTCGTGTTGGTGGAATGTAAGCATTTTTTGGAGGTGATTCACTGGGAGGAGGGTGTAGGGGATAGACGTTCTCTGCACGAGCATAGTTTAAACATTGATGTTTTGCCTTAAAGGGAATTATTTCTTTTGACTTGGACTAAACAGTGCAAAAGTCAGTGAAGTGGAAGAGAGCTGTGTGTTAATTGGCTCTGGGATAACCGGTGCAAGGCTTGGAAGTCCCTGCGTGCTGCTTTTAAAGAAGGAATAAAAGCTATTGTTTTTTTTTTTTCCTTAAGATCCCGTGTGGATTTATGGATATAGAGAGCAAGGCCTGGCTTGCAGGATCTGCAAATGCATTTTGAATGTGTATTCCAGCACACGTGCCCGTGTGTGCACAAGTGCTCAGCCCCGAGAGGTATTGGCTGCGTGTTTGGGGCTGGGGTTGGTTGTGTTACTGTTATTTTCATTAATGCACGCATAATGCAGGTAAGGATTTGAAAACTGCATTGGAAGACATCACTTTTCCAAGGTGGGGGGAGTGCTGCTTCCTCAGGGCTGCTGCTGTCACTTTTAGGGGCTGGGGGAGGAAAAACCCTACAATGTATGGGGGAAAAGGCTGTAGGGCTTTGCTGCCTTCTGGAGGAGCAGCCAGGTAAGTAAGCAGTGTCGGTAGGCCTTGAAAAGGAGAGGAGAAAGGTTCTGCCTTGCGTTGCCGTCCCGCTGCGGGTGAGGAACGCTGCAGAGAAAAGAGCATTTTGACAAGTTCCACCTACGCAGGAGCGAGGAGCTCTTACATTTTCTCTTGTCTTCCCGAGACTGCCGCTCTCTGAAATACCATGGTAGTTGCTGTGGGCTGTTTCACAGCTATTTTCTACCAAAATGCCCCTTTTATTTCAGGAAGAGGGCTGTTTTGCTGCCCTGGCACCATTTTGCCCCTCCGGGTGGCCTGGCCGTGCTGCAGGGCAGGGCCTGGCAGGTCCCGAAAGCACCGGGTGGAGGGCGGTGCGTGGCTGTGGTGCCTTCTCCTGGGGAAGGAGCACGTGCAGGGCGGGCTGTGCTGCCTGCATGGCCCGGGTGACAGCAGCAGCCCTGCCCGCGGTCACCTGGTGGGGAGCGACTGCCTGGAGCCCCACGGCTGCTCTCAGTCTGCCCCTCTGGGGCCCGCAGTGAGGTTTCTGCTGCAGCCCCATGGAGGGGTGAGGACGGTGCTGGCCGTCGCAGTGGGGCTGTGCTCTGCTCGGGTGTGTCCCCTCTGTCCCCCGTTGGATTTTTGGGAGGTTCGCTGCAGGTGGGCGGGGGCTGCACCCCAGCACCTGCACTGTTCTGTCAGGAATTCCCGTCGGGGTTCGGCCCCGTGTTTCCGACCCAGCGCCGTTTTTGGATGCCTTTCCCACCCCGCGCAGCCCCAGGACCGTGCGCGCCCCGATGCCGTCTCCCCCTCCCCTCCCTCACGCTCCGCCGTGTGCACGCGCCGCGCGGGGGCGGT
>WBMW01004360.1:108369-130312 GCA_013396635.1 Penelope pileata | reverse complement strand
GGTGTCCGCCTTTGTGACCGCAACTCACTCTGCGATTTGATGTTTTTTTAGGTCCTAACTGAAAACAAAAGGCCTCAGAGGAGGAAGCAGAGAGTTTTTAAGGTAACCGATAACCGCTTTCGTGTTTGTCCCCTCGTTTTAAGCAGCGTTTCCTCGTCGTGAGAAACAGGAGGGCAAAGGGTTAATGAGCGGTGGGAAGCGGCGCTTGGCAGCCCCTCAGGAGATGGCTCGTTTCCAACGCACAGAACCCCTTATTTTGTTCCTTCCCCCTTCATTCCCCCTTGTGTTGTGTGTACGTTGGGACTGCTCCGTGGGGCAGCTGCCATTGTGCGAAGGGGCACTGCCACCCCTGCCCCCCCGGCTCCCGGAGGTACCGCTCGGTGCCCTCACAGTGAAACGCCGCGTGGGAAACGGTCCTTGTAACACCGGCTGGTGAACGGCGTGGGGAGTGCTGTGCCTGGGCTGCAGGAGCCTCGGGTGCCTTTCTCTGTAAACTTTAGAGCACCTCCGGTGAAACTGAGAATCCTGTAAACTTGGGAGGGCCTCGGCTTCACGTGGGGCTGCTAAGATGGCTCTGCTGCACCGTAACAAAAGGTCGGGGGCTCCGCTGGAGCGTTCCACTCTTAGCACAAAATACAAGCTGGCTGCACTGGTGGCTAGTGTATCTTGTCTTTTTACAGTAACAGGTAGCACGTTGGTGTTGCCTTTCTCAGCTGGTCGTTGTTTTGTTGAGAAATACATTCTGAACGCTGTTCTTTCAAACTCAAATGCTGAAGGGTGGGTGCTGCGACCGTAAAAAGCAGCTGAAGAAAATGAGAATGTTACGTCTTCAAGCTTATTTGGTGGAATTATTCTCTTTACAGAGTGCAGCTGAACGTGACCTAGGATAGTTTAGCGTTGTTCCAGTACATAACAGTCTCAGAAGTTACTGTTGGACGTGGCAGATGTGATAAATGCTGAATGTCTGTGGTCTGACTTTATCTGAAATCATCCCCCTCCTTAGCGGCTTTGTCTTCATTGTTACACGTTGCAGAAACTGGCTGGGAGGAGTGGTAACTTTGTAAGGCAAAGTGAAGCTCAAAGTTGGGATGAAGGACGGAGCAGATAAGCTCCCTGGGCTCGCAAACGTGTCCGACCTCAGTGTGTCTGCCCCCGTTCTGTGGGGGTGCAGCTGTGCACCCCGTGGTGATTCCACGGCACCAACAAGTGCTCCTTTTCCTTTGTTGAATAAATTAATCCATTAAAATGGAATGTTTCACTAAGTCATGGGTGTGCTTTCGGCCACCGATTGTAGTGACTGCCCCTTGTGCAGCACGGCACAGGGATGTACTTAAAACTTGCGCGTTTGGTGCAGTGAAGCGATGTGTGAGATAAGGACTTGTGGCCAATGGGTCGGTCAGTTAGGAAAGGTGCAATTGCTATGACACCTGTTCTGCCAAAGCATGAGAAACCTTTCTGGTCATGGGTAGATCCATTCTGTTAGACATCTGCCTGCAGTCGAGGGTTCATAGTGGGTCTTCAGATGTTTCCCTTGAATTCATTTACCGCTGTTTCTGATTTGGTGGCGGGGCAGGTTGCTATGTAATCTGATGCTGTCATTCCTCTCCTTTCCAAAAAGCCTTCCGAACAGTTTTTTTTTTTTTCTTCTTTTTCTTGGCTCTTAGATGGAGTAAGGCTTGTCTGTTTTTGTGTGTGTGCATAGTATCATATGTTAGTCATTGGACTTGTGTTTATTTCTGGTTTGACTTTCCCTTCGCTGAATTGATTCTGCAGCGTTTCCCCTTTGGTTGTAGGAACTGTTCTTTCAGTGTGCCAGCATTTGGTCTTTGTTTTGTGGTGCTGAATTTTGATGAGTTTGTTCCCTTGCGTGCCCCAGGGAAGGCAGGGTGCCCCTGAAGGCAGCTCACGGAGGTGCTGGGGTTGTTGTTGGGGAGGCTTTGCTTGGTGTTTGGTGGGGTGGTCGTGTTGAATTAGGTTGCATCTCTGTCAACTGCACAAAACTTCCAAAAAGCTTCGGTGTTTACAGACTTCTTTGCGAGGATGCTTTAGAAATGTGGCACTCTGGTGTATGACTGACCTGGCTCCTTGGTGGGGCTGCCATGTCAAGGGGTGTTGCATCTGCTGAATTGTGACTGCAGCCTTTGTTTTGGTGGTTGGTAGTGGCTGAGTGAAGCTAACCAGTGACGCTTCAAAAACGTTAACAGATTGTTTCAATTATTGTTATTAATATTTCATTATTGTTATAGTGTTGTTTTTTTATCATTGCATTTTGCTTCAAAGAGAATTGTAAACTTTCTTTATAGGGGATATGTAGCAGTCTGCTCCACCTCTGCACCTACTCCATAGGTGGAGTTAGGATGGCTGGAGAAATTCTAACTTTGTATAGATGCACATTTGTTTACTTGGAGAGCTGGCAGTCCTAATTATACTTTTATGAACCAACATATTTATGAGTTCTTCTGTACCAGGTGGAAATAAGCAATGCTTTCCTGTTGGAAGCAGGTTGGACAGATACAAACATTGTGAACTGAGGTGATACATTTTGTTACACTGTATCTTTCATGCTTGCCTTTCACTGCTCCTTCCTGGTCATGACAAGAGGAGTCCTTGAGGAAATTCCTCTGTTCCAGAGCTGCTTCCTTCTCCGTATTTATTTTGAAACATCTGAAATATTCATCTCTTCTAATCAGCAAATGCTCTTTGAAGAAAGAGTCAGCGTGAGTTCATGGAAGTGGATAATAAAGAAGAAATACTCATGGTTTTACTTCTGGATTGTCGTCTCTGTTTTCCCTACTTGAGCAGAAACCTCTTACACTTTTTCCATGATAATGGAAAATTTAGGTAGAAGAGATTTGCAGTTAAAAATTCATTTTCCTGCATTTCAGAAGGCATATTATACATTCTGCTTCACTTAGTTACTATCATTCTCCTTTTAGCCGCTTAGCAGTGTTCTCGCTCAGTTTGGGCAGTGCAGTGCACCTCTCCTTAACAATAAGGAAATGTTTGCAGTCACATGCAAGTTCACAAATGCAGCTCAGAGGAAGCAGACGGTTGAACATGGCATCATGTTGTCAGGGAGACCTGCAGTTAGCGGTGGCACTGGTAAGGAAGCCTTCCCCCAAATCAAGATGCAGCTGATGAAGAGGCAGTCCATGGTCTTTCTGCGAGGTTCTGTGGAGCCAAGGCTGCCATTTGGATGGCTGCAGGTGTTTTTGCTGCATTCATGGAGTTTTTAAAACCAACCAACCAACAAAAACAGAATGAAAAGAGACTAAAGAGAAATCCACAGTGATATATGCAGTGCTAAGTGAGTATTATAACTGTGTGCACATTCTTTGTTCTCTGACTCATTCTGTTTGTGTGTTTATGCATAAACACTGTGATGGTAATCTGTGCACCAGAAAAGTGCAAACAATGCATGCTAAACTCTAAAATCAGTTTGGTTTAAGCCAAGCCAAAAGCAAGAGATTACTTAGTATCTAAAACTCTTGGTTTGTGTGTAAACCTCGTATTTAGGAACTAGGGGGAGTCTCATTTCCATCAAAGCTACAAATACATGCTTGAGCACTCTCTAATTTTTCTCCTCTGTGTGTACAAACCATGGTATTTCATATCAAAAACAATGTTCAGATATGAAGCTGGTGTGGCAGACTGGCTGTTGTTAGCCCTTCTTAAAATGCAGTTTGTTTTGCTGCTTAAATTACATTATTTCTACCTCATGTGTATGTTAAGAGTTAAGAGAAGCGACTTGACTGTGCGTGATAATGCTCTGAATGCATTTTTGAACATCTATTCCAATTCACAGTATAATTTTTTTTTTTTTAGTGCAAAATGTCTGCCAGAACATGTAGCTGGAAGTAATTCAACTTTTTTTGTTGTTGTTTTAAAAAAAGATATCAACAAATCGATGGGTGGAACTGCAGTGCTGTGGAATTTTGCAGAGAAAGAAGACAGAATGGTGTCATAGGAGTTGGAAGGGATGTTGTACAGAAGACTCTAGTCTTATGCTTTGTTTTTTTTAAGGGACATTATCACCTTGGAACATATTCATTTGGAAAATACTGATTAAAATTTCTTTGAGTCCTGGTTGGACGTGTCTGTTTCTTCTGTGCCTTTTTGCTCCTCTTTTCCGTAGGGAGAGTTTACTTTTGGCATGTGAGTGGCCAACTTTTATTTTTAGAACTAAAACATTTAAGGAGTGACTTGGCAGTTAAATGAATTCAAAATTAAAAGCATTTGTTTCAAAAAATATTGCCTAGATTATTATTTTTTAAGGACCTTTTTGATAGCTGGATGTGTGTCTAAGTGGGTTTCATCTATTTTTCTTTTTGCACTTGATAGGCTCATGCACCTCACTTGAAGCAAGAAGGCATAGCTGTGGTTATAATTTAGTGCCACGCTTTGATGTGCAGTCTCCAGCACTTCCACATGTGTAACTGTATTTCCTCTGTACAGTACCATTCAGACTTCACCTGTATGTGGACATTTTTTTGAACGGAGCCTTAACAAAGGAGGTCTTTGTGAACGGTCTGTAAATTAGTAATCGTACTCCATTTCTTGGGGAGCTGCAGCCAGTCCCCTGTGGACTTTTTCCTGTGGTGCTGATGGAGCTGAGCAGGATGCAGAGACGCTCTTCTTCCCTTGCTGCCCCTGTCCTGCAGAGCTCCCCTTCAGTGCTGCTTCCTCTCCCATCCACCCCCTTCCCAGAATCAGCACCGTCCTCCTCCTTGCCCCCACAACCCCGCCAAACTCTCTCCAAAGTGTCAAGAGAAGGAAGGGATAGGGAGGAGTAGGGCTTTCTGTTTGAACTCATCTATGGAGCAGTGGTGAGGCCAATTCCACTGCTCTGTGTGCTCAGGGAATGGTAGAGGCAGAGGCACAGTGAGGCTGGGCCAGGCAGAACCTGGCGTTACGGTGTTTTGTGGGGGCTGCACGTGCTTTGAGGCACTGTTAGCTTAGATCCTGCCTGTCGCTGTGTGATCTGTTGGAGCTCTGGGGATTCCACTGCATGGAATTCAGAGGAAAGAGCTTCTTAAAAAGGTAGAAAATGCCTGTAATCAAAAATGTGATGAAGTAATCAATGAAGTAAAGATTTGTGGGAGGGAAGGAGAACGTGTCCCTGTGTGCAGGAAGGTTGGGTGCATACGTGTGTTTGTGTATGGTTCAGATATTTAGGTATGTTATTTTAGGTGTGTTTTGTTGATACTAGTTGTGTTTAGTACTGAATTAAGAACTTATTGAATACTTGCTGTATGTAATGTGGGCGTTGAAAATACACGAGACAGCTTTGCAGATTCCAGTAATCACTTGTCAGTGTTTGCTGTCTGATGCTCATACGTTCATAGGTAACAGTGCACAGAAAATGCTGTGAAAATAGTGTTACTCATTTAGAATCCTGTGCCATATTGCTGAGCAAGTTTGTTTATTGCTTTTGGTAACTGTTGTGGGAGGAAACCCAATACAAGTCTCCAACTTCCTTGAGTGGGACCAGATTTTCATTTCTGTGTGCTCTTTCTTACTGTGATGTTACACGAAGATTTTATGTATGGTGTTAACATGAAAAAAAATAATCTTGCAGATACCAGAGCAGCAGACTTTCCCACGGGCATTAGCAATAGCCTGGCCTTTGTAGAGACCGAAAGATTTAATTCCTACTACAATAAATTTATAGGATTTGATTTGAGAGGTAAAAAAAGAACCCCTACATTCCTACAAAGGTGTTTTCTTTTTAAATGTCAAATATATAGAACTTAACCAATATCAAGAAAAAAGAAAACAAGAACTACATAAAAGAAACTGGCAGTAATCACTCTTCATTAACTTCTCTACAATTAGTCTGCAGAACATGCTTGGCTATCTTTTTGTCCTAACAGCTTAAACTTTCAGCCTTTTGTAACATCAGGATTTTTCAAGGCTGACTTAGAATTGAGTGCTTTGTGTCTTGACGCTCAATTTTGAATTCCTTTTGCGGTGTTTTGTCATCCAAGTTGTGCTATTTAATTGATGCTCTGTAGTAAAATTTAGCTCTATGTTTCATTTTTGTAAAATGAAGTTTTGTTGACATTGTAAATAAGAAAAGTTTCCACGCACTTAAAAATATAAAGCATTTAATTTTGTGACAGATGACCACTGCCTGAGTTTTCCAACCCAAACACTTACTTTTGCAGCACTACTCCTGACCATTGCTGTTGTTCCAGTTCAAGTGAAAATGGTCATCCTGTAAGGAGAAAGTGAGTGTTGTGTGTGTAAATTCTGTTCTGAGCTTTATTTAAAACTCCGAGTGTTCGAGCTGGTAGAAGAGAAACATCACTTGCCATTTTTAGGCTTTCTTCCTCGTGGGAATAAACAAAACATAGATGCAGAATCCTAAATAGTGCCTTGTAGCTGAGTAGCCTATCTGATCTGCATAACTATTTTTTTTTTTATCTGAATTGCTGGTCCTTTAACTTACCTGCCTTTGACTTTTCCATTGGTACTAGTTATTCCTCCTAGGCTCTAGATTTCTCATCAGAGTGGAATATACCTGCAATATAGATATTTAGATTTGGCAGTGACTTGGTGTGTGACTTGTTGCAGTGTGTCTTTGGGACCCAGGGCTGGTTAGCATTGTTTTCTTGTGTGTTGTGTGTCCTTGTTAGACCTGATCTGAGAGCTGCTACACCAGCATGGAGCAACTTGTGAATAATGTAATTGGTTGGAGGGCAGATGGTTGGAGGTGCTTAAATTAAGTCCTCAATTACAGAGCTGAATGTGTTCCTGGTTAGATTGTAGGAGCTGGGGCATTTGCCTTTGGCAGCAGTTCAGATCTGTAGTGAGCTGAAACCGAGGGAAAAGGGCTAACTTGTGTTGGTGGGGTTCGCACACCCTAAAGCTGTCTTTGTGATCGTTTGCTCTTGCACTGAGAGGTTGTAAGACTGAATCAATTTATTTGAGTTGAAGCATCATGTTCTAAAAATACCTGAAAGAACTTGAACTCAAAAATTCCCATGGATGAAAATTGCAGCAGAGCATCTAATGAGATGCTTAAAGGATTCTTTACTCTGTCTCTCCACAAAAACGTGTGGCGTAGTTCCAGTCCAGACTTCCCTAGCCTTAACTTAAAGTCATTGAGTCTTGTTATACTTTTGTCTGCTAGAACAAGGAGCCTTCTGTTATTAGCTTTCTTTTCTGCATAGACTTAGCAATAGTTTGTGGCCTTTCAATTTTCTGTTTCTTTGGTAAATTGTAGAAAGTAGATTTGAGGCTTTCACTTCAAGATACTTCAATCCTTTGTTATTCTCGTGGTCCTCCAAGACCTGTCCAGAATATCAATGTCTTGCTTGAATTGGCTATACCAGGATTGGACACTCTGCTCCACTAGCAGGTGTAAAAGTGCCAAATACAGGATATAAAATAATCTGTCTTTTTCTAATTATATTGTTGTTTATGCGCTGGAGAATCTCACTGGCCATAAAGTTGCAACAGGAGTTTCTATAGTTACTGGGCAGTGTGTTATGGACCATGTTAATGTCCTTCCCAGGGTCATTGCTTTCTGAGATAAAACCTGCATTTTGTGCATAGTCTGATGCCTTATTGTAAGATACACAGCTTCACCCTTATATTAAAATGTTGGCTTGCCCGTCAACTTAGGAAAGATCATGCTTTTTTCTTCATTATTAGCTATTTTTCTATCAGTATTTATTTCACTTTTGTTCCAGGTCACTGCTAACAATGTTGTATAGCTGTGATGTGTTCCCTGAAGGCCCCATTAGGAATGCTCTGTGGTGATTCTCCATTTACAGTTATGGGCCAGGCAGTACTTTCTTAATCTTACAGCGATGGTTTCATAAATGAGTAAACCACAAAAGGCATTAGCTGGGATGGATAAATTCCAAGAGTGAATTTCTTTCATCTCTACATTTTAGTTAAAGTACATTAGGGGAAGTTTGTATTAGGGAATACGTATTGCTGCTGATCATATCTGTCATTTTTTTTTTGTGTGGATTGAGTGCTCTATGTCAGTGCCTCTTTGAGTGCTCCATTTCAATGTTGAAGATAAATGACTGAATAAATCAAAACATCAGTTAAACAAACAAACAAAAAAACCCAAGCAAGATACTAGTTAATGTTGGCTTCTGCAGCATGAAAGGTACTGTAATAGTTTTTCTTTAATGCATCCACTTTTGGGAACATATGTTAGGGGAGTGGGGTGTCCTTCTCTGTGCATTTTTTGTGGTCCTGCTTTGCACTTTCACACCCTAGAGCACAGGCTTGACAGAAAGAAATTTGAGCTTATAGCTGAGAGAGCCTGTTTCCAAGTGGGAATCTAATAAATATACTTCTGTAATGAACAATAGGAAACCTTTAGAGCCTGAATAAGTTTTCTATACTCGGATTTTTGCTAGTGAGTGCATACTTTAGGGTCTTTTTGTAGGAGATCTTACAGGTGTTCTTGTAATTGGTTTCATTGAAATATTACTTCAGGTGGACAGGAGAACTATGGTAGTGATGTGGGATAGAAAAATGAACAGAATGAAGTTGCAACAACTTAGATGTTACCATAACGTGCTAATTCTGGATGTAAATATAGATGACAAAACCCCCATGCTGTTAGGTAGAATGGACTTGCTAGCTGTTAAAAGATCCAGCATAAAGTCTTACGTGCTGTGGTAATGGGGTTGGTGGGTTTGGGTGGGCTGGGTGTTCTGGGGCGCAGGGGAGCTGCGAGTGAAGGGGGATCTCTCCAGCAAAGCATGGCTGGCTCACTTTCTACCTTTTCACAGAACTTCTGGTTGCCTTGAGTTTCTATATAAACCACCACCCCTGCTTACATTTTCTACATCATTTTGCTAAGAGCAGAGGTTATTTGCTTTTATTGCTGTAGTTTCTAAAATACAGAATGATGAGCCAGCTCTGAGTGCTCCCTCAGTGCCACCTGTGAACATTGTTCCTGCAAGGAACAAAGCATCGTGTATGGGCAGGCTTTGTTGGATTGTCACAGGACCCAAAATTGTTCTCTTTGTCTGAAGACGTATGGGAAACGTGCCTTCTGTGAGCTGCTGTACAAGTGTGGTGCACTGAGAGAGAGAGGCATACTGTTTCAGGGCTGTGGTTGATATGTAATTAGTGGTAATTGCTTTAAGCTTCTGGTGAGGTTCATGGGAATGGGCCCCAGCTCGCGCCTGGGCCCCTACTCAGCTGTGCTTCTCTGTGGCCTATTTTCCTGCTGAGAAACTCTGCTCAGCCTGCAGCCTTGGGCAGCAGCTTGCTGTTGTCTGCATGGTAGCATTCTGTGGCCCTGTGCTTTCCACGGCATCCTACCTCTGTTCAAACCAGCGCACAGGATGGCTTTCTTGGTAGCATTCAACATCAACAACTGTTTCCCCAACTCTGTGCTTTATAGCTTTCTATCATAGAATCACAGAATGGTTGGATTGGAAGGGACCTTAAAACCCATCCAGTCCCAGCCCCTGCTGTGGGCTGGGTTCCTCCCCAGCTGAGGCTGCCCAGGGCCCATCCATGGCCTTGGGCACCTCCAGGGATGGGGCACCCTCAGCTCTCTGGGCAGCTGTGCCAGGGCCTCACTGCCTCCTGAGTCAAGAATTTCTTCCTAACATCTAACCCAGATTTTCCCTCTGGCTTTAAAGCGACTCCCTGTTGTCCTATCACTATTAGACCGCATCTCCTATCCCATATCTGTTGTTTTATCCCTGTGTGTTGGTCCCATACTCACACCTTCATTAGGCAGCGCGCAGCGCAGTTTGATGGAATTGCCCCATGCCCTGGGGAGCAGATGCTAGGGAATAGAAGTACATTGCATAGGAGTAAATTGCTGGCTGATTCTTACTTATTTCCTCATGGAGCACTGACATCTGACAGCTGGACCATGAATAAAAAACCCTGTTCAAATATTAGATCAAGTATGTTTGGTGCCTTTTTTTTTTCCCCCAGTTTTTCTGAGAGGAAATTCCTCTTAAGGAATGAGAGTTCTGAGGTGGTAAGCAGTGTGCCAACCTGGAAGGGCGTGCGGGGCCAGGTGCCTGCCTGCAGGAGCTGTGTCACCACCCAGCCTTACCCACAGCACTACGAAGAAAACGAGGTGCATGGTGCAGGTGCTCCTTGCTCACCCATCCTTTTGCATGGTTGAATGTTGTGATGCTGGAAGAACTGCCTTTCAGGTCATCCTGGTTGCTAGCACAAGCTAGTAGGCACAAACGTTATTCTCATCTGCTGAGAACTGGATTCTTATGGGGATGTGGGAAGAATCCTATAGGGATGGCTAATTAGAGGACTTGGGTTGTGCAGCTTGTCCAGGCTTGCTCTGAGAGCCCTGTTGCCACTTGTTACCAGGGCATCGTCTGTTCTTTCTGATTTATGAGAATAATTGTTGTTGGCTGTATCCTTCTGTTGTTACCACCTGTACAGACATGAAATGGGATACAAACCCGTTGTCTGCTCTCAGTTGTACAGGAAACGTGGACAACTCTTTAGGATAGCCTTGGTGTTGTATTTGGATTGTGGATTGGTGAAATCTTTGCATGATTTCAGAGTTGTGTTAAAAGAGAAATCAGTGTTATGGTCTGACTCTTTTGAGAATGATTTACTGTAATTGGCTTTGCATGCATGCTTGGAAGCATTACCTCATGGAGTGAAGTGTGTGGGTATAAGAGAAAAAAGATAAAAGGTCCAGTTTAAGTTTAAACAGTTTAGCAATGGCTACAGCAGGCTGTCCTCCTATGGTTCTTCTCCTAATAATGCTTCCCATTGCAGAGCCTAAGCTTGAGCATGACCTGTTAGTGTTTTATGTCTCGAGCTAGAGCAGTGCTCCCCTTACTGAAGAAGAGAGGAAATTACTTTTATTGATCCAGTTTATTCTACCAATCTTCATTACACTTGTATAAAGGCTGTAGAAATCAATTGGATCAGTCTTCCATGCTCCGCTTCCATGAATTTTTAGGCTGTTCCTTGGAAGTGTGCTATCCTTGACTGTCGCTCTGAGTGGTTTGAGTCAGGACTGGAAGATAGATTTCTCCTAGGTTGTTCGCTGCAAGAGGATTTGCTGAGCTGTTGGTTTTGGTCTGCCAGACTTGGATTGAGGAGAAGAATCAAATAAGCTCTGCCCCGCTGCTATGTCTGTATTTCTTTTTATACTGGGAACCAGTAGCTTTACGTATTCAACAGAAAAGGCCACAGGAAAATCTGGTAAGAGAAGAAGAAAAAGGTGGATTTTAGGATTCATTGCGGTACAGTAACAAAAGAGAAAAAGCAACATAGTGTTCAAAAGGAAGAGAATTTTGATTTTTTTTGAAAAAATCGGATTTTATGATTTCTGCTCTTTATGTCTTGTTCTTTTTTCCTTGTTGCATGTAGGCAGCTCCCAGTAATGTTAGTGAAGGTTGTGATATATGTGGGGAGTCATGTTATTCATAATGCCACTTTGCAGCTGAGATCAGTTGGGTCTTACGTGGACACAGCACCACACCTGTATGCTGCTAACAGGGAATATACTGAGCATTTTCAAGCACAGTGTTACTTTTTGGTCAGATAAAAGTGCTTTATTGAGGAACAGCACAGTTGAGAGAGAAGCAGGATGATGGTTTTGCACTTGGAGCACTGTCAGTGGGCTTGGTGCCAGGTCATCTTATTGCTGGTGGTCATGGCTGAACCTTCTTCTTTCCCTCCACCTCTCACTACTCTCAGTTTTGCAGATTTTGAGTTTTTTGTGGTCGTACTGAAAACCTACAAGTACTGAGGAATCATTTTAAGCCAGTTGCTTCTATCTCCTCAGCCTCCTACTCAATTAAATAATTTTTAATAGCAATTTTACATAGTTGGGACAACTTTTGGACTGATAGACATCTTAGCTATACGTTGTTTTTTTTTTGAAGAAAGAGCAGTAATTTCATATCGTAGTTCTTTCTGAAGTTAAATTCAGAGAAAAGAAGCTAGATAATAGAAGTGCAGCTTTTGTGTAGGTGTTCAACTGTGGCTTTTTACTTTTCAGTGGTGGACCCTTCAAACGTTCTCTGATGCAGTTGCAGAGGCCTGTGTGAAGCCTTTACCCCTGCTGACAATAGGCTTATCTGCTTTTGTGGAACCCTTAGAAATTGCTCAGTGATCCTCCAGGTCTTTGGATCATTGATGGAAAATCCCCAGGATCCAGAGGAGTTGGGGCTCACAGGCCTTGGTCAGCATCTGTGTGTAATGAAGAAACATTACATATGGTATCTTTCTTTCTTAACGCAATTTTGTTGGGCTTGGCTTTGCTGCAGAGGCACTGGATACATTTTTATATAGCATTTCCATGAGAGTTTGATGCTTCTGATGATATTTAGGGCACACTAAGGATTCTCTGTTATGTTTTTTATCAATTAGGAATCAGTTGTGAGGTGGATACTGGGCTCCAGATGGAGTTAGGGCCATGGGCTTCATTTTGCCTCAGGGTTTCTGGCAGGTTTGCCTTGATGGTTATGATTACTTGTAAATCTATTTTACATTTGTTCTTAGTTTCTCAGAGAAGTCCATGCATTTTAGCTATGGCCACGTTTGATTTAACTAAATATTTTAAATTTGGTGCTATTTTCAGTGATCTGCTAAGAACTTCTGTGCCGGTGTGTGGTTGGTTAATCAGTTCTATTGCTTATATCTGATTTGAAAAGTAGTACTGTTTTTTTTTTCTGCTAAGTAGGGCTGAAAGCTGCAGAATATTTAAATAATTCTTAGATACTGCCATAAGATGATTCCCTTAAATGAGGCCCATAGGAGGATCATCTCGAGGACACAGTATGCTGACTCTGTGTTGGTTTTGACATCGTTGCAGCCATGAAGCTGTTCAGAAATCTGGAAGTTACCACCTAAATGCACAGGGCAGTCAGTGTTTACATGGTGACTTGCAGGTGCACTGAATCACTCATTTCACTTCAGCTTTTGTCCTTTTTGAAGGAGTTGCAACTAACCCCAAAGCCAGCCATTCTTACTGGAGCGTCCAAACAAGCGGGGTGTCGGTCTGAGTGTAGCTATAAAAGTGTAACTCCACTGAACTTTCTCAAGAGCAAACTTTCAGATTTCAGTCTTGCTTTGAATTCGAGGGAGACTTTCATAGGCTTATGCAAATTCAGAAAAAAACCTGAATCCTTGGATCTGAGTCTAAATGGTAAAGTCCTTAATGTGCTAATTCATTTCTTTAGCCCCCTCCCACACAAGCTTTCTTCCTCTGCATTCCCCCCAACAGTGGAAAAAACCCACCTTGCTATAAATGTGGGTTGAGTCTTTAGGCTTCAGGGTTTTTTTTACGACTTCCTGTTTTTTTTCCCTAACATCTGTGCCTGTGTTTAATTAGGATATTCCTCATATATTCGAAGTAGAATTTAATTGTCGTAAGTCTTATGCTTCTTCTTTTTAATGTTTTTGAGCAGCTGTTACAACAATTTTTTTATTATTATTATTTCATAGGCAAATTTAGAAAACAAACCAGTAAATGGCCGCAGACCAGAACTCATGGAATGCAGTATATGTGGTCATGGTGAAAAATACAGGGTGAAAACAAACCAAACACAACACTTTGAAAATGTACAGTCTAAGGAGAAAGAAAGAATGACAGGCTTAGAAGCAGAGAAGTGGGCACACAACGAGAAGCCATCTTTTGGTGTCCATGTCAATGGAGATATCCACGGACCTGTGACAGGCCACGAACACTTGAAACATGCAGAAGAAAGTGAAAGAGCCGTCTCTCCCAGTCAATTAGCTGAGCCAAAAAAATCATTTGCACAGACCATCAAAAATGGCATAAAAACCCTACATTACTCACCACCAGAAGCAGTTGCTTCACTGAAAAAAGCACCCGTAGAGGAAAGGACAGATTTGACAAGCAACTCCCTTGCCCAGTGGACGAAGGCTACCAATCTGAATAACTTAGTAAATACTCTGACGACTGGTGTTAGCTGCGTTCACCCAGACAGACAAGGAAACCTTTTCATGAAAGAGGAAAACTGCACTTGCAGCTTCTTTCAGCATTCTGAGAAGTCAGTATTGCAAACTGGTTCTGTTTTGGATCTGCAAGAAAGCTCACGTTATCCTCCGCTGGTTAAAGAGGAAGCACATGGAGAGAAGGATGGCTTCAAAGTACCCAACACAGAGACACAGCATGAGAGTCCTTCACTCCAGCCAACTTTCTTGTCCCTGATTAAAAACAGAAACTTAACTGTGGAGCAGGTTGTAGCTATTGAAGCTTTAACACAGTTATCTGAAGCCCCTTTAGAAACAACTTCACCAGCTAAAGCTGAAAGTACTGAATATGCAGAAGAAACAACTTCCAACTTGCTCCATAGTTATAAAAGGGATATTTCATCCTCCTTCACGTCTTCTACGTTAAAAGAAATTAAAGACACTTACTTACAGAATGAACAACAGCTCTTGGCTCACTGTGCTCACTCGCAGAAGCAGCTCCCTAATAAGGCAGTATTGTACAATGGCCAAAGTTCAATTTCTGAATTGCGTGATAAACCTGCCAATCTGGCTAGTGAGATGTACAAATTGCAGTTATCCTCGAGAGATACCAAAACCTTATCTGAGTTAAGATCTAATGCAAAACCATTTCCAGGACTTAATACCAAGAAAAACTATGATCCGGTCACCCTTGCACGGTATTGCAGCGTCCAACATGCAGGTAACAACTTGGATTCTCTTGGCCAGTTGGACCAAAAGCCAGCCTGTAACGATTTGGGCTTGGAAACTAGTTCTTTAATTAAAGAAGGAGGAATTCACAGCCAGGATGAAGAGGATGTAGCTACACAACTAACTCAACTCGCAGCGTTAATTGAATCAAACCGAACAAATCCAGAGCAGAAGAATGACATAAAGGCATCGCTGCTTAACCTGATATCCCATGAGAGGCAGGCAAAACACAACCAAGATCCGTTGCAGAGAAAAGAATCTGTATTTTTTAAGCATAATTATAGTTCCCTACTGCTAAAGCAAAAACAATCAACAAATAAAAAAGGAAATGCTGTACCATGGAGACCAAGACACAAAAAAAAGCCTCAAGAAGCACGCTATCAGCAAATTAATCGAAACCAACTAGAGCTGTTGTCATGCCAGCATAGTGAGCTACAGGACATTTGGATATCATCAAAGCTGCACAAGCTTGGTCAAACCACGCCACAGGACTCCAGAATAGCTCTGTCTGAAAAAAAATCTCCAAGAACCAAAGTACAGAAAGCACTGAATCAAAATGCTTTAGCATCACAGGAAAAACCTAGGTTATTTCTCCCTCAAACACAGATAAAATTCCATAGGTTACCCGAGGTACCACAGGAGAAAAAAAAAGACAGGTTGTTTGGCTATGAACTGTTGAATGAGCAAATCAAAACTGCAGGCTCCGGTGACACACCAGGCATTGATCCGCTGAAAAACAACATTGCTGCATGTAACCAATATAGTGATCTGCCCTCCCGTAGTCCTCTGGCTGTTTCGCAGTTGAAAACAGCATCCTTGTTAAACAGACCAAGTGAAAACACACAGATGTTTACAGAAAAATGTAATTCTCAGGTACAGCAAGCGGTGAATGTTGGTCAGACACATCCTTCGCCTCAAGCCTTCGGTCAGTCGAGCCTGAGAGCTAGCGAAACACATAGCGAAGACAAAGCCTATGCCCAGCAGGTTGCTGTTGAACGACAGGTAGATCCGAAGTCACAGGTGCTGCCTGTTTCCTGCAGTGGGGCCCAGGTGCCAGGCGCTGTGGAAGCTCTCAGGACCGTGGAGTGCACGGGTGAAGTGACCGTTCTGACGTCAACAAGTTTGGGTGCTGACCATCCGCACAGCGCAGGTGACTCAGGGTGTTCTCCAGCAAAAAACACACTCAGCAGCTTTCTCGAATCACCTATGAAGTTTCTCGATACTCCTACAAAAAATTTAATAGATACACCGACAAAAAAAGGACAGTCTGAGTTGCCAACTTGTGACTGTGTTGGTAAGTCCTTTTCCTCACTTTTCCCTGTGCCTTTCACGTGGATGTGTGTTCGTGTCGCTTCCCCTAATGCGAGGAAGTGTCCTTGAGACTGAGCTGTTGCGAAAGGACCAGTGTTTTGCCATTAGGAAGTAGAGGAAAATTATTTTTTCCCTTTCTATAGCCTCTGCCTGGTGTTCTTCGGGCCTGCAAAGCATGGGAAAATTCAGTATTTTTGGCCTTGCGACTGTCCAGTTTAAGTTCTCCACTGTTTAAATTGGAGTTGAAGAAAAGGAGTTTTTCCATTTGTTTTGTCATTACTGACTTATGTGCTGTGTAACTTTATCTGAGTATATCAGATGATGATTTCTAGGGTCTAGAACTAGATTCTGCTTGAGATGAGCCAGGCAAAAGAGCTCCCAGTACCTTTTTTATTATTGCCTGTTAGATAAGCAGCAGGGAACAGTTGTGGGCAGTTGTGTTGCTGTCACTGCTGGCCCTGAGGGTGATGTGAGTTTGTGTGAAGAGTCCTGCCAAAGGCTTCTAGATGTCTCATCTCAGAGATGAGAGGAGAGGTGGGGTTCAGGTAATAAAGCCAGATATGGAATTTGCATTGTGGCATGAGGTGTCAGATCAAACTCGGCGCTGAGACTTCTGCAGTACGACTTGACTGATGGTGTTGGACACGCTGTGTTTTCAGACTATCAAAGCACACAGATGGGGAGAAAGAAAAACACCTCAGGGACTTAACAACGTTGTACACAGGAAGATTTTTTCATCTTTGCTCTAATGTTCTGAATCAACAAACTGCTAGCTACAAGGCCTGGACTGTGTTTTCTGTTCTGTAGTACGTGTCTGTCAGTTGATATTTTGACCTCAATCTCCTTTGTCTAAAATGAATTGATAATGTTTTCCTGCTCACAAGGGCATTGGGAAGCTTAGTCAACACACGTCATGTCCCACAATGAAAATGGCTAAAGAATGCCAGATATTACTGTAAGTAGGATCTCTTTGTAGTCTCAAGAAAGAAAATCTACTAGAAGCTTAAGAGGAGAAAGCAAGTATAAAATAAGAAATTTTGATGCCTGTGAGGAGAAAAATCAATCATGCTCCTTACTCATCGCATTTCAGGGGCAGATTTTGTGTATTTAATTTGGAAGGTGTTTCTGTGAACTGTTTCTAAGCTTACTTGTAGTGATGTAAATAAAATGTGGATGTGCAAACTTAATTTTCTCAACTTGCTTGCAGAGCAAATCATTGAGAAAGATGAAGGCCCATATTACACACACCTCGGGACAGGACCAAGTGTTGCTGCTGTGAGAGAAATAATGGAGAACAGGTGAGGAACTGTGCTTTTTGCTGCCATCGGTATTTTTGACTGTGTGAACAGGAATGAAGAGGAGCTATGAGAAAATGGCTGCTGTTTGGCTTTGTTTTTCTAGAATTTTTCTGTACTCACTTGTCAAGCATTTTCCTGCACTGATGTGCAGGAGGGGAACTCTTGCATTCCAGTTCCAAACTGGTGTGCCTTTTCTGAGCTCCAGCAATTTTAATCAGTGTGCTCTTAGGTGCTGTTGAAGTCAGTAGGGATGACAGAGATTAGCAGCTGGCAGGAGCAGGCTTTCTGGCGTCCTGCACGCCAACAACCTGTCACAAATTGGACAGAACATGACTAGGTGTGCTAGGATTTCCATGCACATAACATTTTCTTTCCAAATAACGTTTCCCTAGAGACAGATGCTTGTTACCAGAATAGATATTTCAGAATCACTTTTGCAAATAGGACTTTGAATTTCAAAGTGTTTTTTTTTTTTTGCTGTTCTGAATATTTTTTCTCCTCTGTTCTCAATAAAATAAAAAATTGTTCTTGTTTTATGGAAAGTGCTTTCTGTTTTAAAACAATCCACAGTGCTTTTAGTTTTACTTGTGAACTTTCTTAATGCAGGTATGGAGCAAAAGGAAGCGCTGTGAGAATAGAGGTAGTGGTTTATACAGGAAAGGAAGGAAAAAGCTCTCAGGGGTGTCCAATTGCCAAGTGGGTAAGTTTTTATGTTACGGCAGTAAAATTGTTTTGCGTGGCTTTTAAATGTCTAACGATGTGTAATCTCTGAGCTTAAATATAATCTGATCTTTAATGAAGGTCTGGGTCGTCATTTAATTGATCTACAAGTCTACTTGGACGATGAAGCTAAGGATATTGCTTTTTAAGCTGTGATGCTGTTTGCTGTGCTGTGGTTTGAATGAGTTAGAAAGAGAGGCGCTTACCAGAGCTGGCACAGATGGCCAAATCAAGGGTAAGAACATCATGACCATGTCTGGAAGCTGAAGTTTCTAGTGAAGTATTGGCAAGCGTGAAAGAAGAGAAGGGAGAGTTGGGAAACCATACAGTAACATTTTTAAAAACTCTTCTCTGTTCTATGAACTCTCATGTACACCCTGGAGTTTGTTACCCTCATTGAGGAACTGAACTCACTATTTGGAAACGTGAATGTTACGGTGGCAGTTTTCAGCAAAGTCTTGTCTCACATGGCTTCATAGGAGCCAGGAAATGAGGTAACAGACAAGCTCCAGGAAAGAGCTTGGAAAGAATTGATTGTCCTTAATCTTTGCTGAAACCACCGAGGGAGGTAAAAAGTAGACTGGAAATCTTGTAAACTGAGTTTTGGAAATAAAAAGAATTTGTTAAAATATTTTTTTTAGGAATTTCAGACTTAACTGAATAATCTCAGGGTAACTGCACAGTTGGTAGACTAGCATCTGTAACTACATGACAAAAATAAGAGAATTGCATAGTTTACTTGAATGGTACTGCGTGGATATTTACTGCTTATATGTTTGGAACAGTCAAAATGTGGTTTTCATGCTCAGTACATAAACTGTTGTTCAGAAAGGAGTCTCCTGTGCATGTTGCTTTGGATAATATTTAATAACAAATACGCATCCAAGAAAAAAAGGTGGTCACATTTCAGAAACAGTTGACCCAAAAAGAATGGACTTCCTTTTCTTAGCATTTCAGCTAAACAATATCCCCTCAATTTTAACAGAGGACAGGAGTTAAAAATCTTACCTTAGAAATAGTTGTGAGCCTTTGAAAGGAAGAAGAGATTTAAAACTAACTCTTAACCTTGATTTTTCTGTTGCCAGTATCAACACACTGCCTTTTATGTAAAACAGCAAGGATAGATTTTATTGTGCATCTGCATGGCTGTCGGTGTCCAGCATGTGTGTGCAATATGACAGTCAGAAAGCACTCGGATGCATATAGAAAAGGCTGTGTAAAGAGATGGGGCAGTTTAGTTAGATTTCTGTACGCAAAGTGTTTGAGAGAGTAAGCTTTCATGTTAATTTAACTAAATTCCAAACTTCATGCAGCAAAGACATTTTGTGTGCAAGCTCAGACCTAAAGAGAACGAATGCTTTTCCACATTTGCTGTTACTGTGTGACTGCTCAATACAAGAGAGGGAAGGAAATCACTGAAATCTTCTCTATGTTTCATCCTATGGAAAATCCACTTTTTTTTTCGGTTGATATTCTTAATTTGTGAGTTAACTTTTGATTGGCAATGCTAATTTTAATCCATAAAATGGAGCATATTTGGGTTTTGGCTATGACCAGAGAAGTGTAATTGTGAAGTTTGTTTGAAAGCATATGGAAAAAGTTTGCTCTGCTCTCTGATAATTGCAGTCACAAGGTCCTGTCAGCTGCACAGAGACTTTCACTTACTCATTTACAGTGTGCTTTGGGACAGACTCGTTTCTGCTTTGCAGATGGACAAGCTCTTGCCCCTAGGGCTCTTGAGAGACTTGTTGGCAAGAGCACCGCAGTGGAGCTCTGCTGAAGCAAATGTGATGAGAAAAAATTGAATATATCTATTGACCATGCTTTGCTATTTTTCCCAGTGAATTTTCCCTGTTTCCACCAGTGAATTTTGTCCTTTATTGGTTTGTTAGAAATAGTTTAGAACCAAAGGAGACGTTTTAAAATATATCCGTATATTCTTCTGCTAATGACTCATTTCTTTCTAAATTGTTTTCACTCAAGTGGCTCCAAACATATACATGGTGTTTTAAACACGTAACGGGACAGGCTCCTTTTTCCCAAAATGAGCTGGCTTCCTTAGTTTTTAGGGTACCATACACTTGGAGAATCTATGTAGGTGCTAACTATATGATTAGAAAATAACAACCATTCTATGACATATGGTGGGGATTGTCATTCTCTCTCTCTCTTTTTTTTTTTTTTGCTTTTGTCCAAGTTCATTGTATTTCTGCATAATAAGATAAAGGAAAAAAAAAACCGCTTTGAAATCCTGGAATCACCAACCCATCTTTCTGGGTCAACCCGTTCATGTCACCACGTCACAGTGCCTCCCCTATAACCAGCCCGTGATGAGTGATTTGTATCAGTCCCACTGTTTTATCAGTGCTTTGTTTGATAATGGATGTGGTCTCTTTATATTTTTCTGCTCTTGGTATATCTGATGGGAAGTAAAGATTACCTCAATTCATTTAAGAGAAATGGTTTATAAATCTTTTATCTGTAAGTTGTTCGTAAGTAGCTCACTCTAGGCATGATCCTGCTGCGCTGAAATCAAGGATGATGTCACTGACCTCAGAAAACAGCTTCAGTTCTTAACATTTCAGGGTTAATCCCATTTTCTTCAGGTTCCTGCTATTGGATTCAGTGGACATTGGCCTGGATCAGCCATCATTGCTCTCTGTTGTCTTCATTCAGAGTTGCAATGTGATTTCTAAGGCTCCAGGTCAGAATCAAGACAGGAGATAAGAACTGATAAGAGCAGTCAGGTCGGGTTGGAGGTCCTCGTCACCGATAGCCTGTCTCCAGCGCTGACTGATAGCAGAAAGGTTGGAAGAGCAGAGCAGCTGGGTCCCAGAAAACTCGCTTATTTTCCAGTAACTCATTGCTCTGAGGTTCTCTAAGCTGAAGGCAATGTCTTTGTTGCCTTTCGTAGATGTTATTGTCTTTATTTCTCCTTTTCCTTTTTGTTTTCTTTTGCTAGGAATTCCAGTTTTCAGCCTTGTGCTATGTTCCCAGCAACTCCTTGCAGTTACTTTTGCATTTTGCTCCTTGTAGAGCAGTGATTCAACGTTTTCGTAGTGCTTTCCATTGTTATGCCAAATCCTCTTTTCTGCACGGTAATGGCCAACCTGGAGTCCATTTCTGTCTAAAATTGAATCATTTCACCCCTGTACATTAAGTATGCACGCTACAGTGAATTTTATCTGCCATTCTTACTGCCTACTCAGTAGCATGACCTCCTCCATCGTTTATTTGCAGATTGTGCTTGTCTTCACTTCTCTGAATTGCTTAGCATCATCAACTGTTGTCACGCTTTTGTTTACCCTTAACAAACATGGTGGAGCACCAGTTGTACAGAGCTCCCGGCAGACACATACCAGCCTTTGTTTCTTGTCTTTTCACCAGTGATTCACATGTGGTCTTTTCCTTTGTCCCCAGACACATTACTGTTTGCTTTTTAAGAGCCTTTACTGAGGGGCCTTACCGAGTGGCTTCTGGGAATCTGGAAAGGCTGCAGTGTGACCCAGCTGTGACTTCCTTTCACAAACGTTTGCCTTCTCCCTGTGCATCATGCTTATCTGTGTGATCACTGGTTTGTGCCACTGGGCTCCAGCTCTGCCCCACGCAGACACTGGGCTAATGTTGTCGTTGCTCCTAGGACCATTCTACCAACTGCTGTCCTCACAGTGCCATTCAAGCCTTCTGGTACTGATGTATTGTAAACCAAGACAATGTGTATCAGATTTGAAATTTCAGTTGTTTCATCCTTGGGTTTCTGGGCTGGATGTCCTCTGACCTTGGCAAATCATTGCCGTGCTTTGGGGAGCGCGTTGTTTTTCTTTTGTCACTATAACCATTTCTTTGGGGGCTTTAACTTTTGTAAGGGGCACAGCCAAGGGTTATTTTCTGAAGAAGGGTTCTGAAGTGGGAATCTTCCAAAATGGCTTTTTGTGAACAGAGCAGAAGTGGTTTTTTTTTTT
>WBMW01004360.1:64017-108329 GCA_013396635.1 Penelope pileata | reverse complement strand
TTTTGCATCTCCAGCCTTATCTTCTCTGAGTGCTTTGTTTTCTTACACCTGGCTGATCTGTTGACCCTTCAGATTCTGTTAGCCTGCTGGTGTCCATCATTTGTTTGAAAAAATGTTGAAAAAACGTAGCACTGTGGGGGTTTTATGCCTTTCTCAAACTCTTCCACTTCTGTTTTATTCTGGCTGCCCAAAGGGCTTTCTGCTTACAGCCTCACAGAGCTTCATGATCTTTTTTATACTGGTGGTTGTAGGTTGGCAGGGTATATACATAAAAAAAAAAAAAAAAAGGAGGGTTGTGGAGTGGGAGGCAGATTAAGAAGAAGGAATTACAAAGTCTTTTACAATATAAATATATTTGAAGTGACAGCCTTCTTTTAAGGACCTGGCCTTAATAATAGCCACTGAAATTAATCAAATTTTCAAAAAGTAATGCTTAGATAATCCACTATTAGAACTGAGCCTTTACAGATCGCTGACTTGGATGGCATTTGTGCCTACATGCCTGAAACTGCAATGTGTAGAGTGCCGAGTGAGCTTTGTTAACAATTAATTCTTCTGCAGATGCAGAGAAGAGTATTTTTTTCGGTTTGCTAGCTTGGCTTCAGTTGCGAAAGTGACTGGGAATAGAAAAAGCAAGAAAACTGAGAATTTACTTGAGCTTCTAGGCTGGTTAGAAGAGATGTGTAATTTCTCAAAGAAAACAAAGTGAGAAATGAGCGAGGTACCCTGCTCTGGGGTAGGTGACCACTACTGATGAACAGCTCTCAGAGAGTGCTTCGCTTGGAAGTCTGGCACCTCCAAGATTCTCAGGTGCTTGCTTGGCTGCATCCTGCTTGGCAGAGGAACGAGAAGGTCTGCCATGGCATGGCCCAGCTAGCTCAGGGGATAGGGAAGCTGTTGTACTATTTGGAACATGACAGAATGGGGAGCTTGAAAATATATGTGAGAAGTGCTTTAAAGTAAATTCTCTTGGACTGACTGTCCTCATGCCGCCTGCCTAAGTAGAAGATGAAGCTCCACTCTGGTTAAGCAGCTTGCTGTCCTGTTTATTTCCATGGAAACTACAGACACAAAAAGCACAAGAACACTATTTGATAGAGCAAATTCTCAACTACAAAACATTCTTTTTTCAACATAGTCACCACCGTTAGCTCTGCATTTTTGCCAGTGATGAACAAAAGCCTGCATGCCGCGCTCGTAACCATCGGCACCAGCGGAGGTGACCCACTGCTGCCACTGCTGAAACGCACCACCCACCCCTCGCTGTGCTCACAGCCACTGTTTGGCCTCCATCAGCATTCAGCAAGCGGCAGTGAATGCCAATGGGTGCCATTTTTTCTGCATGGAGGAATTCAGTTCCACCCCTTTGCTCCATCCACACTCCCATGTCAGACGCCATGGGGTCAGTGTGCCCCTCTGCTGCAATCTGTCACACGGCCACAGCATGGAACGGGAGATGGGTGGGAAGGTTCAACCTCTGCTGCCATCCCACCAACATCCACCTCTGACATGGTGGGCCAACATAACAAAACAGGAGGCATTACTTTCAGAGCAGGCCTCATGTTACGAAAGACTAAACATTTACGCCGCTGTTATCGCTACATTAAAACAAACGGTGCTGTCTGCACAAACAGCGTCGGTCCTTGTTTGCTATCACAGTTTATCAGTGATGTAACGGGAAGGGACGTTGGAGAGGCTGAGGGGAGTGTAACAGGGCACTGCGAGTTGAGAGTTGAATTTTGGCCTCATTTCTGCAGCATTGGTTGGGAAAAGAAGTATCTGCACTGCTGCTTACATGTTTGTAGGCGTGCAGTGCTGCTTCTCGTAGCAATTTTTAAGTGGCGTTTGCTGATTTTTCTTTTAAAAACTTCAGTGATATTCCTGTAAAACTAGACAAGTAACTTCATGGTGTTGGTATTGATGGTAACAGTTCTGTTCTGACTTGGTGGAGTCTACTAGTACTCTTGTGAAGAGAGAAATTAGGAAAGTGAAATCTATTTTCATTTTAGTATTTCTTAGACGTGCTGAGAATAAAAGGCTATAACACTTTGCAGCGAGAAAAGAGCTTGATGGCATTTATTCTGTGTGTATGTGGGGGTGAATTAGGAAAACAGGGCAAGCTTGCTTCTGCTGCAAACACCACTTCTGCTGCTGCCTCTGCTGCACAGCCTCACCTGCCAGAACAGCAGCAGCCCTTGGCAGCATTGTTCCTCTCCCTTTGCACCAATACAGGTTATTATGGAATTGGATCTTAGCAGATCTCCTGCTGGGTAGAAAGGACTCCAGTAGGCACACTTTCCACTGAGGCAAAATGTACAGGTTTTGAGGCAGACAGCTGTGAATGAGTTTCAGGAAATTACAATGGATAATTAGGATGTGTTCTCACCTTAAAATCATCGACTGATACCCTGCAAAGGAGACAATTATTTCACTGAAGAAATTCAGAATGGGCTGGAAGCATTGTTGTGGTGGATCCACGTGGAGATGAAATAAACCTAAGAAGGACTTTTTTGTTGGTTCTGTTGATTTTCCATCCAGTATTATTTTGTATTTAACTCACGGTTAAAATTTGGTACTTATTTACTAATGGTGTCTGGTTTATATCAAAGTTAGCACAACTATTCTGGTCATCCTAAATCTGAAATTTTCTCATCCATATGGTAACTCCGCATCTGGTACACTGAGCTTCTGCAGTCTGACACTGACCTGAAGTCCTGTACGTGCTGAGTTAGATGCACTGGCTTATGTTTAAGGGCATCAAGAGATTTTTATTCACAGTGTACTTGTTCCTTGTTCTATAGCTCCTGCCAAGGGTTGAGACAGTTGCTGCAACGATCTAAAAGAAATAATTCAAGTAAGTAGAACTCGAGCGCTTGGACAGCTGAAGCAAGTTTTATCGATCAATTTCACTGATGCTGTTCAGTATATTCAGAAATGATTTGAACAAAAATGGAAAACACTGAGCTGACAGTGTTAAAAATGCTGAGTTGTTCAGGATAACGGAGAAAAGAGAGCCAGCTAACATGAACTGCAGGAAGAGCTCGTTACCCAGGATGAACAGCCAGAACAATGTTAGCTGAAGCTCACTGCTGAGAAACTCGAGTCATGCACACAGAAGAGGGTTGTAGTTTTCTATTGGCAGGGATGGACACCAAGTTGAGTGTTACTGCTTGGGATAAAAGTTCATTACACGTTAGCTTTGGTGTTTGGTGGTGATGAAAACAACAAAAGAAGGTGCTGAGAATGACTGGGAAGGAATAAAGAAAACAAGAAACGTAATTGTGCCTCTCTGAGAACGCATGCTGCACGCCGATCTTGAATGCGAGGGAGCGAAAAACCTCTCTTGTTCGTCCCTGTTGTGACACTGCTGGAGTGAATTCTGCTGTGTATGGCTCTTCTTTAGTCATCTAGTTTTTGGCTCATACTTTGTTAGAAAAATTGGGTTAATTTCTACCTCTGTGGCTTGCAGTAGCAGAGGTTTAGCTGTGGCATGTTGCCACAACAGCCTCTGATTGTATTTGTGGCCCAGCTGGCAGGCTGTGCTTCGCCCTGAAGGCTTGCTCATATTGGCTGCTTCTGCCCTTGTAGAATATCTGGGTAGTTAATACAAGAAGTGACTTGAATTGCCATCTTCATCAATGTTTGCATAAATAAGAACACATGGAGAGCCATAATAATGCAGAACAGGCATGGTACAGAACGTGCTGGGTGCCAGATTGCGGCATAGGAGAAATGTACAAATTAAAAAAACAAAGATGGAAACAAACGAACATTCTGCCCCAGTCCCAAAAAACGTGATAGCTGTGTTACTGCGTGTCCAAATCTGTTAGGAAGCTATTTGGAAGGAGGGGTTTGTCCCGTTCGGTTTTCCCCTTGTCCTGGACATGATGATGTCAGTGGACGGGCGAAGGAGCAGCTCATGTGCGGCTCCGTGCCAGCTGCTGTGGGGACAGCCCCGGGCTGGCAGGGATCAGGGCAGTGCTGGGGGAGGCTGTCAGGTGTGCTGCCTCCTGGCAGCGCGGCGTTGCAGCTCAGCCTACTTGGAGCCATCTTCTGATGGGTACTCAGCACTGATGGCACTTACTGCTCCCTGAGGTAAGCTCAGGACTGTTCTGGGCTGGGTACCTGTGGGGAGATGACCGTGTTGCAATTCAGTGTGACATAATTCTGTACAACCTTACTCCAGGTCTGGGTTTTTTGGTGGTTATTTGTCTGTGGGAGACACCGAGAAACCGTGGGGATTTCTGTGTGGAAAAATGGCAGGGGAGAAGTTTTTATTTGGTCAGGTTAAAAAGCTGTATTTAAAATTCTATCACCTAACAAACGTTTATTTTCTTATTTCTCTTGAGCGCATCAGGGACCAAAATGAACCAAACAGAAGCATTTAATTATTTTCTTGAGCATCTTTATTAACTACATCACAGAAATCATGGGCAGTACCAGCAGCTGTTGGAGATCAGGTTTGCCAGCTGATTGTGCGTTGCTTACAGCCTGGGAAGCGTTCAGAGGCTGCTTCTGCTGCCTGTTTCATTTCTGCTGCCTCCGAGTGCCTCACAGGGAAACCATAAGCACACTGGGCATTTTGTTTACAAACTTCCAATAGCCCATACATGTATGTTTTAAATCACTGCGTGAAGAATTGATTCATAAATTACATTAGTAATGTATTCTCTGTGGCTGTGTCAGCATCCTGATTCCATTTGCCTTTGAGGAGGGCCACTATACAGGCTCAAAAAAAAAAAAACTTTACTGGAAGTGTAGGCCAAGACTTTGTGTGCTGCTCTCTGTGAGTTTAAAACATGTGTGATGTTTTCCATAGAGCATTTGGGGTGGGGGCAGCTGGTTAAAACACTGCATGGTCAGGGGATGGCTAAGGGTTAAGAGATCTTGGAACCATCCCCGGTCATTTCAAGCTGCAGAGACTGGGACAGAAAGGAAGAAATACCTTGGAGACATCTAAACTTAGGAATTCTTGAGTAATTCAAGAGATGATCAGTCAACTCAAACCTTACTAGGACCACTGCTTAGAGAAGCAGGAGGGGATGTGGCGTTTTAGCATGTCAGGTGAGATCTTGGTAAGCAGTGCGTAGCTTGTATTTGGATTTCGGATTTTACCAGTTACCCAGATAAGCACAAGTTCAGAAAGAAAGCAAACACACACAATTTTCCTTTAGCTTAATATGTAACTGCTTAGTTCAGGAATATCTTTGATAAAATCAGGTACTGGCATACAAATGACAATGTGAAAATAATTGCATTTACATCAGTGTTGATGTAAGTGGTAAGTCACCGAGGCAAGGAGTACAGTAGGGATTTTCTCCATCAGAAAAATTGTTAAGTTGCCGGGAATTACACGGTGCCTCTGTTGGCTGGATTTGCTCTCTCGTTTTTCAGCTGTCCTCCTTCTGTGTGGTTCTCTGTGTATTCAAGTTGAGGGTAGTGTTGCTGTAGATTTAATGTTATTGCATAGAGAGGCTGTGCTTATTCTTGCATCGAGAGTGGCAGCTGTAACACGTGCCCGGGCATCCTCAGGTGATGGGGAAAAGCCACGTGGCTCCAGCTCTGTCGGCACTGGCTGCGAGTCCCGAGGAACCGCGAGCACTTCAGTGCAGGTTGTGCTCTTCTCAGCCCATAGGAGGGGAGCAAAGTGCCTGATCCCCAGGTGCCAAGGGACAGGAGCTCTCCTGCTGCAGTAACCTCTTAACAGCCACAGAAATAAAATCCAGACAGCGCGTAAATGCTTTAGGCACCTTGGTGTCCTGAAAGACAACAGACTGCAAAATGTCTGTGGGTCCAGCAAGAGCATTGCATTATCTGCTGCGTGCATAGCAAAGCCAATTCCAGCTGTGTTTAACTCCAGGGTGCTGTGATGTTGGTTTGAAGCAGACTATAAATTCCCTTCCTGTCCATTTGTCATTTTTTCTGGACCCAGTTTAGAACTGGGAGAGCTCACCCTGATGTGGTACTGAGAAACGAAGGGATACCACATTGCCTTACGGAAATTACAAAGCCTAGAAAACCAAGAAAGAGAAAAGAGATTAAAAGCATCACCCTTCATGCTGAGTAACAAAATTAAATTCCTCTCCTTCTGACTTGAAGGAGCTCAGGAATGCACAGCTCACACGAACAACCTGCATTATGTATTAGCCATAACAGATTTTCTGTAAACTCCACTCAGATGTAAATGAGCTGCATTATTTTTCTTTCTTTACAGAAAATACTGTACCGGTTGTTCAGTCACAACCAAGATTCCTCTCGAGGAATGGTACCTCGGCTGCATTTTCGTGTTTTCTCATTCAGTGTAAGACTGATTGTGAGGCTGTAATCAACTTGAAAAGGGCAACTCGCTCTCCATTGACACAAACTAACTTCAATCTTGCTTCTGCCTGCAAAGCCTGAGCGCATTCAGTCTGAAACTGTTGAAATTCAGTCTGTTGAAAACCCTTTCATTTGCAGATTAACTGCGAGGGTATTTTGGTCTCCACTTTTAATTAGTTCAAATAATTTAGATATTCACAGTTGATCAGGCTAGGGGTCACCTGAATGACCGCTGGCCACGTGTCTGGCAACAAAGAGGCTTTGACATCAGTCTGATGGAAAATCTGCATGAAAACCCAGACCTTTGGAGACATCCAAAGAATGGGTGAAACTGTTGCCTTCCTGCTTTTTATAATCCATCATTGTGAACATATTACAGGGCTTCTGCCGACGGGAGTTGGTGGGTGGAAGGCCACGGTGGCTGACAGCTTGTCCTGAGCAAGTGTGCTGCTGTGGGGCTGCCAGAGGATCTGCAGTGTAAGGGCTCACCCTCTGCATGGGGTCGGGAAGAGAAACCCACACATCCTGTACACAACAGAGCTGGGGAGGAAGATTTGGCCTCTGTTGCCTGAGGGAGGTCCAGGCCTACTGTCCTGGTTGAAGCTGAACGCTGAGGTCTTGGCATCTTTTTGTTGGAGGCCTCATAGAGGCTCTGCTGGGTCAAACGTGTCTGAAGAACAGATAACTTACTTTCAAAGATTATGTTCCAGTATTACCTTGCTTTAGTGCTTCTTACAACGCAACTTCGATCCAAATTATGACAAAATCTAAATATGTGGCATATACACTATCAATTTATTTATGTATTTTTAATTCAGTAGTATATCGAAAGCCATGGTAGTGTTCTGTATCATGTTACAGTCTTTTGTGTGTTGTATGGATAAAATTGACAGAGAGTGCTTTGTACGCCACACAGGTCAGTAAAAAAAATTTCAGCACTACTAAATAATGTAGATATTTAGGGTTATGTTACGAAAAATCTTGACTCCTTGCCAAAAACACACAGTTTATTTTCATTACTTTCTTCTAATGTTGTTTTTGCAAGGTGGAAACCATTCTGTACTGATGTGTAACTGCAGTAACCATCTTAATGTGAGCATGTTTGCTTTTGGGGTGTCGTTTATGTACCTGCTTTCTGGCTTTTGGCAAAACATTTTCAGTATTATTTCCAAGGTAACTCTTAGATTTTCAGTGGATCTGTCATTTCAGCATTATTACTTACTTCCAGTGGTTACTTTTTTTCTTAATCCATCATCTTTCTACACGAGATGCTCTAACAAACCATACATTCCTCCCCCTGTAAACCAGCCTGCTATTTCTCCTACAGATCGAAGGGCGACACAAAATGGCGCTCCGCACCACGAGGCCGTTGTGTCATGCCTTCCTGCCCCTCCTTGCTGATGGACACTCTTCAGATAGCAGCTTTATTTTCTCTCCCAGGCCTCGTGTTTTCCTACTGTTATCTAAGAACGAACAAAATGATTCTTTCAGGTGATACGAAGAAGTAGCGATGAGGAGAAGTTGCTGTGCTTGGTACGTCAGCGCGCGGGACACCACTGTCAGACTGCCGTCATCGTGATTCTCATCCTGGCATGGGAAGGGATCCCCCACCTCCTGGCTGATACGCTGTACAAAGAGCTGACGCAGAGCCTCAGAAAATACGGCTGTCCCACGAGCCGCAGATGTGCACTGAATGAAGAGTAAGCTACTGAAATAGTAGCTGATTGTTGTGCTGCCCTTCGAGGGTTGTTCTGCATGGGAGCTCAATAGCAGCGCGACTGATAAACACTGAACAGCTTATTTAAAATTGCAGACCACTAGGTGTCATTTTAGTATAAAACTTAGTTCCTGGCGTTTTCTAGAGACCAGGCTCTAAGGGCTGGTTGGACGAGGTAAGCCCAGGGACCGGGGTCACGATGAACTTCCCTCCTGTCTCTGCACACCCATGGCACGTGCAGCCATGGCACGGAGCTGCCAAGAAGGCGGCACCTGACTTGCACTGCGCCTGCGAGCCAGGCTGGCTGCTCGCGAGGGGAAGGCGTGCTGTGCTGCCTTTCCTCCTGCATGAGGCCTCTCAGACATCTTTGAGGACTGTCTCCCTCCAGGCAGCGTGCATCTGCCCAGCATGTGGGCTCTGGCCAGGATAACTGTGAATGTGCTTTGCGTTCAGTTGTAATAAATAAATGAGAGAAGCTGTAGGGGTAGTAACTGTGAGCTGCCTCATATTCCTCAGCTAATGTTGCTGTAATTCTACAGTAAAATTAAAATACCTGATCTTTTTAAGCAAGAGATTGAACACTCAAAATTAGGATTTTTCTCTCTGTGCCTTTAAGAGAGGAATTTAGTTTCATTGACCAGTTAATGTATTGCAACTGAGGCTCTGGAGCAGAGCTGCCTTTGTGCTGATTTTTTTTTTTTGTAGCCTACATTTAACCAATCTCTAACAGCAGTGCAGTGACCTGAGTCTAATGGTAGTGTTTTTAAATGGCCAGGCTAAGCAGGTGGATCCATTTGGAGATAATGGTATTGCTGCACATAACATATTTAACTGTATTTATGGGTAACCTTCAGCAGGAGTGGCATTTTCTTCTACTTTTAAAATTTCTGTCCAAACAGAGAAGTCAAAGTAAAAAAAAGAAGCACAATACTGTATTTATGTAGCTATAACTCAGCATTAGCTACTTCCCAACAGCAGGACTTGTGGGGCTTCTGAGAGTTGGGATTGTCTAAGGGGAAAGAAGTTCTCTAGGCAGAAACATTTCATTAAGAGAAAACACCGAATTGAAATAACAAATAGCACTGACCGTTAAAAAAACTAAGCTGCCTTGTCAGCTGACTTGTCTGTATTTCCTTTCACAGTCGTACCTGTGCATGTCAAGGACTTGATCCAGAAACTTGTGGAGCATCATTCTCATTTGGCTGTTCATGGAGTATGTATTTCAATGGATGTAAATTTGCCAGAAGCAAAAACCCCAGGAAATTTAGGCTTCTCACTGACGACCCTAAACAAGTAAGATTTGTTTTGTTGTTCTGTTCTCTTCGCTTCCAAATATTTACTCAGATGATTTTAAGAACTAGAAATGGAGTCTACAGATACTGCCACTCTCACACCTGTTTGCACAGCTTATCACACGGGCATCCAACTTAATCTTTTGTAACTATAGCATTTATAATTTTTCCACCCTATGAAAACCCTTACTAGTTAAATACTCTAAAATTGTCCTTAAATACTTTTCTTTTTTATGTGTATTTAGCTCCACTGTTTACCTAGATATGAAATGTTGATTCTTTGCAAGGGTAAAGATTTTTCTAAGCACTGGGAGTGCATTTCAACAGACTTCTGTCCCGTTACAGAACACTTTGTACCTTGGCCTATGTGCCTTTCACGCTGATGTCTGACCAGCACACAACCTGCTCCTCTGAGGTCTGGCATCCAGAATAAACTGCTTTTCTTGAACAACATAGTTCTGAAATGCTCCGGAGGGAATGAATTACAGGAAAATATGGTGCATCCGAGTGATGCTCTAATTGCTGCTAATGAGCATTAGGAATGACACAAAGCTCAGCACAGAAAATACGATCATGGATACGATGCAGAGTAACGTGCGTCTTAAAAAACTGCTTGTTTCACGGTGAAGGTTTGTTCCTTCAATACACACCGCCTTTATCGGTGGGATATATTGATAACCACTGCCTGATGGACATACAGCAGAAAGATTCCTCGGGGTAACTCAAAAGTCCCCTTTCTTCCTAATTGTAGATGTCTTTAACCCCATTTCCCTGTGGTGTTACCTAGTTCTCCTTCAAGGAGAGCTTCTTTGTCAGCCCTGAACCCCTCTGCCGCCTGACACAGAGAAGACCTCGCTGCTGGAAGGCCAGGCAGCAGGAGAAGCATGCTAGTATTTTTAATGTGTAGTGTACACATGTGTCTTAGTTTAGTAGAAGTAGTAGAAGTAGTAGTAGTAGTAGTAGAAGTAGTTTAGTAGAAACTAAGACAACATGTAAATGCACGTGGTGTTTCTTGGAAGAAAGATGTCAGTTTATGCACTGGAGCTAAGTATTCCTTCCAAATCCTATTTTTTTTCATGAAAAAATTTATTCTAAGCATCTTTTATGCTTATGTGCATGAATGCAAAACCCTCATTCTCCTTAGAGCTGCGCCGTTCTCTCACATTGTGAGTATTCAGAAACTTCACTAGCACTCGGTGCTGATGGGCTTCTGCCTACGCAGACTGGGGGAGACACCTGTCTCTCCTTGTTCTCGGTTAATTCCTGACCTAAAAAGCAGTACAAGCTGAAAGTATCTGCTTGTCTCAAATATCTCAAGGGAGTTTTTTTAATAAACTTTTGGTTTACAGAAAGATGTTTATTGGGTATTCCAGTTCCCCTTCTCCTTTGTCCCTTTCCATTCTCTATTCTGTGTTTTAAGTTCCCTCCCCGCTTAATGCTGTGTGGAGCATTCTGTGCATGTGTTTTCTCTGTAGGTTTTTAATAGTTTAATGACATTATCTGGGGGATTAACAAAGTCAGCGATCTTCGTATGCCCTAACGAAATATCAGTCTGCATCCAGATCTCTTAAAAGACAGCTGAAATAGGTTTCTCTCTGATCAGAATGTGCTGCACGAGGCTGCACGCCCAGCTGGCATCGCTTCCCCTGTGTCTGTGAAGCGGCCACCTTGAGCTGCACTCAGACGCTGGGTCAAGCACAGCACAGCACAGCCACGGTGCCATCTCGAAACGGTGCCCCGCTAGAGAGCTGGTCTGCGTTGCCTGCTCACTTGACAGGTAACCTGCAGATTTTTGGAGAATACTTTCTACCACGCCATATTGGAGTTGCTTGAAAGAGAAGATTGCTTTCACCAGTAATGGGACGTGTTCTAGATGTGTGATCAGGGTTTGCCTGTGAGGGAAGCACCTGCACCCTGAGGCTGCTGCTGTACCACAGGTGACAGCAGTGCCCAGGCACTTGCAGTGTGTGTGCACGTTGCCAGGATGTCTCAAAGAACTGAAGTTACCAGTATACAATTTCTGTCTTCACTTGGTTTTGTCATTAATTTTTCTAGCAGCTCCTTCTTGTAGCTAACTGGATCTTGATGGTTTTGCAGATGACATAAAGCTAGGAGGTAGAGCAAGCTCAAAAGATAGTTGGAAGTCCAGAAAGATTTGGATCGTTTGATCATTTGAGGCACTGGATGGAGTGAGATGAGGTTAAGGGTGTAATTTCCCTAGGTAAGAACAGTACATAGGGTAGATAACTAAGGGTGCATTACCTTCAGCGCAGCTCAGAGGAGCATGTGCTAGCAATCAACAGTTCATAAGCTGGCTACAGTTTGAGTTAAAAATACAGTAATGTAAAATGTAATGTAAAATCACAATGAAAAATGTGAAAGTGTGTATTTGTATACATAGGTGTTTACAGTATACGACAATGAGTGGTTTTTGTAAAACAAAATAAAGTAGCTGTTAGATTTTGGCACTTACACAGAATGCAAAACGGAAGCTGCAGCGGCCATCAAAAGCCTGGCCCTTGGAGGAAAGCAGAGCAGGGAGTATGTCACCCTGGTACAGTCTGCCACCATTTCTTTCACAGCTGGTTGGTGTTTTCCCTGGAAAAGCAAAAAATCAGGAAAACAAGTGTTTAGCGATTGTACATAAGAGTTTAAATGTTACACTGCCATAGAAACCCACCTAGCTAGTTCCATGTGTACATGGGCTTTCCCCAAGGAGCTGAATATTACTTCCACATCTAGCAGATGTCTCCATGAAGTCCTGTGAGTTTTCACCACCAAAAACCAAAGTACTCATCAAATCTTCCTGAGAGTTCTGTTGTGATGTTAGAAACTTACCTCCCCCCTTACGAGCTGACATTGACGCTAAATGCTACTGGGAGCAGCTCATCAGATTACAAGTCAAAGGAGGTAAAAACCTGGGATTCTTTCAGCAGGACTTTATCGACATAACTGAGGACCCCATAAGCAAAACACTTTAAGAAGCCATGAGTTTCCATCATGAGTTTCCATCTCACCAGAATGCGGTCTCATTTTTCAGCGTTCCTCTCTTTTCTGTGGAACAAACCTCTTTCCTTGACAGTCTGTATCTGAGGAGGAAGTGATGCGAAAATGAATTCCTAATTTATGTATTGGGTTTCTCTGCCCTAGCACACATCCTCTGTTGCTATTTGGTTGACTTATATTTATCACTTCTGCTATTTCAGTCATACAAAAGTAGGCTCATGTATGTCCACTGACAAAAGACTGTGTCTAGAAGTCAGATTAGTAAGATAAGATAGAGGGGGACATTATTAGCCTTGCTGACTTGGGTCAGACATCTCTGAACTGGATTAAATTCTTTGCAAGGAAATTGCAGCTCTCTAAGCATCGTCTTTCTCTGCAGGAGGAACTTCTTGAAAATAATTTGCAAACTTTAGCTACTGATGTGGCTCCGGTTTACAAAAAGCTGGCTCCCGAAGCCTTCCAGAACCAGGTAGGTCTGTGACATTCAGCCAGCATGGCTGTGATTATCTTGTTGACACCCGGTAATTAGTACTGCATATTTCATAGGAAAATAAATGCTTCTCATTATTCTTACTGGCTGTATCTATCCAGTGTGTTTATGGCTCACAGGGTTTTCAGTCACGCACTTTCAGTCCTAAGTACCTGTAGTTTATCTTATTTTTAGGTGGAAAATGAGCACATGGGCCCAGACTGTCGGCTTGGATCCAAGGACGGT
This sequence comes from Penelope pileata, assembly GCA_013396635.1. Lineage (NCBI taxonomy): Eukaryota > Metazoa > Chordata > Aves > Galliformes > Cracidae > Penelope > Penelope pileata. The sequence goes on along the minus strand of WBMW01004360.1, from coordinate 95,281 downwards.
AGGCCTTTCTCTGGTGTAACAGCTTGCATAGATTTTTGTGCCCATGCCCATAAGGACACGCATAACATGCACAACGGGAGCACTGTGGTATGTACATAGGATTTTTCCTCTTTTGTGCTGTTTACTCTCTTGATTACTGTGTGTTCTAAAATGCTGCTTGATTTAGGGGGTGCATTTGCATGAAGTTTCTAAGGCATTACAAAATGAATTGCACATTGCCATTCACAAATTTTCATGCTATTTGCATCTATTTATTATTAATCTACAGAAGACATAATTTCATCTCATTATAAAACAAAGCTATAAGTGCTCTTTATTTCCACCAGCTGGAATACTCATCAAATTCAGTTTTTACTTGCAGTGTGTACCTACCAGACTTCATGGTTAGTAGTTACTAGTCAAGAAGGACCTAAGTATGACATCACGGAGTAGGGGGTGGAGTCAGGTGCCTGTTATGGACCTTGAAATTAAATATGAGTATCTGATCATGAAAGGAAAACACAGAGTGATGGGTTGGGTTGGGTTTGGTTTTGATGTGGTCACACCTAGCTGGTTGGCTAGTGAGAAAATCAGTTAGGTGATCTTTTAGAAACTGAGACCATAGTGGCGAAGAGGGACAAGCTCAAAAGGAAAAAAGATGAAATAAAACTGACCCTGCCTGTGTAACTATGTGGTTTTAGCAGTTAGAACACTGTAAACTCGTGGTAAGAAGCTATGATTACTTCTACATCAGTGGAGGTGGCACTCAGGAATAATTTCTCTGTCAAAGGATGTGCATCCAGAAAAAAGAAATACGTCTAAAATCTCTGCCCTCATAGAAACAGACATCAAAGTGGAAATTCAGTCACTGTGTTGCTGTGGTTCACGACAGCATTGCATTTAAGCTTTTCCTTCACAGTTAGCGTTGTTAGGTGACATCAGTGAAGTGGCTGGAAGGATTGTTTATGCTAAATGTCTGCTTGTATGCTGGGTCAGTGCCTGTTACTTCAGATGACAGAAGCAGATCTCAGAATTCACCAGGAATGCCAGTCCTGAACAGACTAGTATTTTTTCCCTAACCCTGAAGGCCACATATCTGCAGGTATTTAATAAGAAGCTGCTGAGGGCATACTTGGCAAAATACCAGTGCTGCTGGGAGTGTGCTCATGTGCAAGCACAGTCACTGCAGAGCTTCTCGTTCAGCCGTACTGGATCCGAGAAAGAAAACCGTTACCCTCTTGGAAAAGTTGTAATGTACGGCCAGGGATGGCTGGAGGAGTTATTACGTCTTTGGGGGTGTTTTTTTGTTTTGTAAGGAATGTCTCAGGTAACAGTTCTGTTACTGTGTATTTATCTGTAATGATCTGATGTGGTTTCAGCTTCAGATCATGCCTGTTGGTATCGGTATTTTCTTTCTGTGGATTGTACACGGTGTGTTTGCCAGTAACTCCACATCTAAGAAGCACGAAAAACTGTCACCTCTAAGGTATCTCATTATACAGGCCCCAACTCATCGCTGTGCTTTCATCCAGTCCTGCCAAATTTGTAGGTCTTGCAGAGCATTAAAAAAATCAACTGCTGAGAACCGTGCCTTTAAGTGTGATCTTCATCAGGTAGCTCACGCCCACAGATAACTGTTGCACATCTCATGCCCTGGTTTGTTATCTCTTTATTTTAATACACTTGAGCTATAGATAAATGGGAACGGCTGCAAATACTGACACTGGATTTATGTGGCAGAGTTGGGGTATTCTGACAAGAAGATGACTTGGAGTTCAGAGTGACCCATTGGTCTGTATACGAGGAGGCAGGACTGTCATTCACAGGGTGTGTGGGCTGTTGTCTGGTAGTGTACCCAGACACGTAGCTGCAGTGATGTGTGGTGAAGCCTAAAGCAAAGAGCTTTGTTGTGTTGCAGCCAGGGTAATAGGATATGCTGGGCTTTCTTCAGTCCACATCAGCTCACTGATCATCAAAATTAGGGCTGTCCATTTTGGCTTGTAACCAAATCCGGCAATCAAACAGGAGAAGTGGTGGTGAGCACACAAAAAGGAATTGCCATGTGTGATTTCAGCGTGTCTGATCACTTTCTGCATTTCTATCTAATTCCACGAGCTGCTCCAGCTACCCACGTGGTGTAAAATAAATCAGCATTTCTTAGAGGCCACCAGCGGTACTGATGGGGCCACGTACGCCGTAACTGCGACAGATGCCTCATGCAGCGTGTGCAGGTGTTGCACCTGACGGAGGTGACAGCCAGCTGTCCTTCAGGTGGTTGTTTTCTAATATTGTGGTAGTAGACAGAATGAGAATGACTTGCCCTGCTTTTTAAACCTCAAACGAGGTTTATTGACTGTTCTCCTCTTGTATTTTATTTCATTTTTTTTAAATTGTAATCCTACCTTACAGTTTTGAATGTTCTACAAAGCATGCTTGTCACCTTGCACGGGTAAGAAGGTAAGATTGCTTCCCTTCCTTCTTACCCAGACACAAAATCTTCATTTATAAAATCTAAAGCTCCTCTAAAGGTCGAAATAAAGCCATCACGAGATGGTATTCAGAAAATGCTGCCAGCTCTATCACCACTAGTTGAGGCACAAGTGACACGTTTTCCTTTCTCCCTTTGGTTGTTGGTGAATCACTTTCACCACAAATATGAAAGGAAAACTTCACGGTGCACCGAAAGTAAAGGACGAACAGAATATGTTTAAAAGGTTTAAATCGGACACGGGCATGAGTTCAGCAAAGCACTGCGATGAGCTTAACGCTAGCGTGGAGTTTGCTGGATGCTTAAAAGAATATCGTGTCTAACCAGCTGCTAGGAGCAGCTTCCTCTCTGTCTGCCTGAATGTCAGAGAAGCATCCCCGTGTTTTTCCCGGTGTACATGTTTTGATGATCAGCTGAATTATTTGTACGTGATTCTGAAAACAAATGATTGCCATTTTTGCTAGCAGTGCAGGAAAAAAGTCTTGGAAACGTCTTTTGTAGGTACAAGCTAGAATAATACATTTTAACTTAGAAAAATTGAGGTTACCATGGGAATTTGATACGCTGAAAGCCTTTCCTGGCTGACAGAATCACACCCTGAATTTCGCAGGACTGCATTTTGGTTGGAAAGCTGAAGACAAAAATGAGTATTCCTGGTTTGTCTCTGTAGCAGAATGAAAACATTTGGCATCTCTACAGAGGTGTAAACTGATGTGTTTATCTGCAAGAAGCAAAACTCATTTCTGCCAATGAGTTGAATTTCTGACGAACCTTGAAGTCAGTAAATGCAGCATCCGTGTTCCTGAGGCTCTTTGTCACCTTTTAACATTGTCCTAAGGGCCACTGATGTAGGCTACAACACAGCAGCAGGGTGCAGCGTTCCTTATTGATATGAAGCCAGGCTGTAAATGAGCAACACATCAATAAAGGCTTTACAGCTGTAATGGATTCTGTGAAATGTTTTTAATGGCTTGGCTGCAGAGAATCACACTCCTAATACTTGCACGAATCCATTGGCGTCACCGGAATAGGGGTTTCACGGCGACTGGAACAGAGTGGTTACTGAAGGCTGTGCTGGTGCTGTGCCACGCGTCTCTCACCCCGTGGGACCTGCTGCCCTTTCTGCTGGGCTGGAGGAAGGCGAGCACCCAGCTGCAGCGATGTGTGAGCACTGGTGCCACGCAGCCCGCAGCCGGTACCGTGGAAGAAGGAAGGGCAGGAAGATAAATCTGTGCTTCAAGGGCAGCTACCATATACGATTTATTACTGGCAGCAGAATGAAGTAGTCAGTGTCAGTGAGCATCCAGCAATTCCTGGTGGTAGTTTTCTCTTCTTTTTGGTACGTTTTTTAAATAGATCCTCTGCTCTTGCAGTAGCTCACTGTATTTCAGTAGTTGCAGCTCGTCGAGTTATCGCTGCACATAGGTCCAGATTTCTGTTGGTTTGTATATTGTGAAAATGGAGAGATACTGGAAGTTCACTCCAGCAGTCCATGAGCTCCCAGGCAGCGGTTAGTGCCCCACATCCACACCGCAGCATGAAAATGCCACCGGAGGTGCCTGACACTTGGCTGGCTCAGGTTCTGACAAGCCAAGAACATGGCACAGTTTTCCAGCTGCAACAGAAAAGAAAGCGAAGTTGTCTGTATTTGTAGTGATGAGCAGTGATGGCACAGCACCTCGGGGTCCCAAGAGGCACGCACTCTCCATCTGCAAAGGGAAGATGAGTGTAGGAAACTTGATTCCATCTTTCAAGGTTAGAAATGCTGTTTGCCTGCTGTGCTGCATTGTGAATTTGAAACATCTGCCGTTACGACGTAGTGGAAAAGGCGACATCATTTCTGCATGGGAAGTTCAAGAGGCCGAAGGATCAAAGTGTCCCAGAATAACGCATGCAGGGCTGTGTGGCTACAGATGTGTAGGAAATTTCATTGAGTTCATGGGTGTGTTTCAGTGAAAAAAAAAAAACAAAACAAAAAAACCAAGTTTCATGAATATGCAAGTTTTGCCATGACATCACTAAAGCCTGGTTTTGATCACCAGGCACTGGAAACCTAAACAAAATACCTGGCCAAGGTTTTCTTTGGCTTTTGAGCATCCTGGATGATTTAGCTGCATGTTCTGGAAAAAATACTGAGCCCAGCAGCACATGGAGCTTGGCTGTGTAAGTGGGGTTGAGCAGAGTCCATGATTTTCATGGTGGGTTTTAGTACCGGTCTGTTTGCATACAGTGTCAGTACCAGTGGCAAATGTCGCTGTTAACTGCACAGCGATAGCTTCTTAGCGGGAGATTTGGCACAAATTTCAGGATTAGAGTGGCTTCTGAAACGGATGTTTTGCATTTGGTGGATTACTTTGCTTCAGCTGTAAATTGCCACTCGTCTGTAGGGCCTTCGTTTGTAGCTGGTTCCCTGGTAACGCTGACTTTTGAGTTACCCACTTTGTCCTTCCTTTCATATTAAAATATATAATGAGGGTCAGTGACCCCGAAAAATTTTCTGTTATGGTTTTTAGTCTTTAGGTGTACTGGCATTCAGTTTTTTCTGCATGATTTTTAATACGCATCAATTTCTCAATTATTTTTTCGTTCAGTATTTAATGTATTGCACGTTGGAGGTGACCGTACCTTCTGCACAGTTCTGCCAGTATTCTGCAGCCCTGGGCTTCCTTAGTTCCTCAGGAGTGCTTTGGCTTCCTTGTTGTTTGCTGTGATGTTGACACGTACTCGTTTCTCCCCCCAGTCAGCTCCTTCACCTGGTTGGAGCTCTGATTTTTCTCTCTGCTTATGTGCTGCCCCCTGGGTCAGGTGCTGCATAGATGTGAAGTTAATCTACCCTTAGCTAATTGTACATCAGGTGAGAGGATGACTGAAAGTAATACATTCCTAAGAGACAATCTCTTTATGGGAAAGAATAATAACTGTACACGATGAGATTTCCATGAACGTGTCTGGTGAAATGTGTGAGAATGCAGACCGCACATTGGGTGGGCGTCTCCACTTTCAAAATGAGCAAGATTGTGTGGATTTGAGTCTTCAAGACTGAGCCATTTTTCCAACTAGCGTGTGGGGCCAGACACGGGTTGGGCAGAACATTTTTAACAAGTGAGAATCGTGCAGTTTCGGCTGGCAATTTTCAAGCAGATTTCACTGAGCTACAGAAACTTGTCTTGGAGACTCCAGCCTCCTGTTGCACGTTTTGTGGGAGCCCACTGCTGAGACGGAGCCGGCCCTGCTTCCTGCTGGCTGGTGGCAGGGAGGTGGCAGCGGGGTGATGGTGCTGGGAGCGGGCGTGCGGGAGTGTGGGGACGGAGAAGCCCATAGGGAACCAGCTGTCATTTGCTGCTCATGGAACAACTTGTTGTTTTTTCTAAATCTTCCTTGTAGTCCAAAGGCTGCCCTGCGGAGGTAAGTGCGCATGGAGCAAGCACATCAGTAAATGCTACTCATCAGCTTCTAACTGCCCTTCACCTTGCCTTCTTAAGAGCCCTTCTCTTGATCCTTTCACAGTGCCACCTCAACAGCTCTTCTCCTTTGTCTGTGCCCCTCAAATTTTCTCCTTTTGCTGCTCTGCAACTGTCAAGCTTTGCATACAGCTATTTATAAAGCCCTAACCACCACCTTATTTATTTAGGATTTTTAGTTTGTGATTCTGTAATTCTATTCTGAAAACAAGTCTGTGATGCCTTTATGTGAAAGCTGTGCTACAAAATGTTTTTTTTCCCCTAAATTACGTTACTGTTCTCCCCTGGAATGTGAGACGTGGTGGCAAGAGCCTAAAAACTTGAGTTGCTGATATGCAGCACGTTCAACCTCCGCAATGATGGATGGGAATGCCTCCGTGTAGGGGGAGGATCTTCTCATCCTTGGATGGTGCTCAGACTCCCTTGTGTGTGTAGTTAGTAGCTCCCCATGGAACAGAAGCTTAACCACGCCATGATAGGAATGCATGGCTTTCTAGTAGTGTAGCGTGTTGTGAAAAACGGCGTTCTCCTGTGAATTTAACGAGTGAAACCATGAATGGTGTGACGAGACGTACACTTGCTGTTACGCCATCCCTTGGAAAGCACAGAATGAAACCAGATGGATGTGGTCGGCCCTTCTGTTTTCTACAAAAGGGATTTTTTGGGTGGTTTGTTGGTTGGTTCTTGTTTCTGTCACTAGAAAAAAACGTGTTGTTAAGGTGAAGGTTTAATATTAATAACTGGAACTCTAGAAGAGCTGGCAATCATAAGTACTGCAAAGGTTCAGCAGCGATTTGGAAAAACTGTCATAAGAAAATTGTTGCAATAACTTTGGATATTAATTCACATTTCTGATGTGCCCTTATCAAACTGGATCTCGCCAGCATTCTCCTCTTGGCTCCAGTATCTCACAGCCACACATAATTTAATAAGAGAAAGTAGGTCAGTGGCCTGCGAGAAGCCAAACGTTCGCGTCTCATGACTTCATTACAGCAGGCAGAGCTGGGGAAGGGCATTAATTGAAGAGTGTGTCCACATATGTAGATATACAGAGTTAGAGCTGAGATTTGTTTTAAAAACACAGCAAGCAAAAAATAAACAGAGCAATATGGATAACTTCTTTTCATTTGCCACACAAAAACCAAATTAGTTCCACGTCATGGAGACTTGCTGTGGAACCCAAATTAAAATGTTTTCATGTTCATATTTTTTACCCCTAAAAAATGAATCTGAGCATCAAGCACATATGAAAAAAACACCCAGGAATGTCCAGTGTATTTACTGAGCTTGACAAATATTTGTGGATAGTGTGAGCTGAACCAAAGTTGCATTTTTCCTGTTCAAGACTTAGTGCCTTCCCCTTATTCTTCAGGTACCAACAATTTTTTCTGCATCACCTTAAATCAAACAAAATACTTGTCAGGTGTTTCCATCTGAAACACCTGTAGCACTGAGACTACACAACATGAGAAAACCATCGAGTCCAGGATGAATGCATGAATATGTAAGTAACTTCTGTATTGATTGTGTTTGTAAATGTTCCTGTTCTTGCCAGGTCTGTACGCTAACCAAGGAGGACAACCGGAGAGTGGGGGTGATTCCGAGTGACGAGCAGCTCCACGTGTTACCTCTCTACAAAATTTCACAAACGGATGAATTTGGCACCGAAGAGGGATTGGAAGCCAAGATAAAAGCCGGAGCCATACAGGTGCTCACCGCGTTTCCCAGAGAAGTGCGGATGTTAGCCGAGCCTCTCAGAGCTACGAAGAAAAAGAAACCTGACACAAGGAGGACCCCGAGTGAAAAGCAGCCATTGATAGATAAAAAATATTCAACGCCAGTAAAGCTGAAAACTGAAGCGCCGGAAAATCTCAGCAACACTTTGCATTGTTTAGGTGAGTGGTGCCCGCTACGTTCCGCTTGTCGCTTCCTATGCCGCGCTGTGCCCTACCCGCCCGAGGGGAAGGACGAGCTCCTTTGTACTCACTTCTTTCACATACATCCATGCTCTGTATTTCAGGGGCTCATGAGCAAGTCATGGCAGGCGACATTCTCTGTTGGCACAGGAGAACACAGGTGATCACCAAAAAAATAAGTTTGGTGGTGTGTTAGTCATCGTCAGTCATGACAGTGCACCGGTGAAATGTTTTCGAGACCCTGTCCTCTGATAAATAATGGTAATAGGAGCATCTTGAAATACTGTTGTAGGAATGTTTATCTAAACAACAGGCATTAATTCCTATCATTTAAAAGTACAACTGTTCCTACTTCACCTAAGAATGGCTTTCTGACAGTCTGAGCTGATGATAATTTCCTTCTGCTACTTCAGTGACATGGGTACTGCAGCAGAGCAAGAGACTTGCCAAAAAAAAAAAACCAAACCCAAGCAAAATTGTATGAAATAAAACAGTACTTCTCAAATTCTCCCTTGGTGAGGGTGGTTGAGAGGTGGAAGCTGCCAGCAGCTGGGTGCAAGGTGTGCTCTCTGTTCCAGGGAGATCGCTGTGCCCCCAGAGCCTCCTGCAACGGCGCGTGTCTGTGCAGCACAGAGCTGTTCCCTGAGCAGGCTGTGGGGAGTTGCTTTTGACTCGTGCTGCTGTACCTGAGGTCAGGTTTTGGGCCAGTATTGAGGAGAATAAAACTCTCCTGTGGGACTTCTCAGTAATGAAAAGTTGAAAAGAAGGAAAATGTGGAGGAAGCCTCCACTGACAAAAGACGATTAGAAGGAAAAAAACGAATTAGTGGCATTAAAATACAGCCTGTCTGCCTTTGGGTAAGGCAAGTGGGGACTTAGCCAACCCGCTGTAGTTTTTAATTTTAATTCATGAGAGAAGTCCAGATACATGTGATAGGTTTAACATGAGGAATCATAATTGAATGTATGAAGAAGAATGGCTGCGCTTTGGAGGAAAAAGATTGCAAATAAAGCCCAAGGCCATCTGACATGTCCACAACTTGTCCTCAGCACCCGGAGTGCGCGTCTCTCTCAGGAGAGTCGGGGCAACAGATAAAGCTTTGCATTCAGCAAGATGGAATAAGGAAATCAGCATTGTTCACTCCTAGCAAATCAGTCAGACACTGAGTTAATCTGCACGCACGTTTGGGAGACACGGTCCTGGCTCTGAAACAAATGTAAAAGGACTCCTCAGGCCGAGGACAACGTCCAACAATAACTCCAGAGCAATGATTAATAACTTCCATCGTGCTCCGGGTGGACTGGAAGTCCTGGAAGGATTAGAGGACTCTGGCTTGGGAAGGAGTTCTGAAAGCGTCTGATCTCACTGGAAAGTTGTTTGGAAACACTGCAGCAGCTCTGGGTTGTCTACCTGCACGTGACCTTGTAGTTAAGGCTTGGCTTTATTTGAAAACCTTGCCTTTAACGAACGCTGTGCTGTCCAGAGTGTTGCTGTACGCTCTGGGAATGTAAGGCTTGATAACCTTAAGCATACAAAAATAATAAAATAACTGTATGAACAAGTCAACATCCATAATTCATGTGGACTTCAGATATTTCGGTAATTTAAAAGGACTGCTGATAGAAATACGAGCAATGAAGAAATACTCATAGGAGTGAGACAGTTTTTCAGAGATGGAAAAATCTGAATATGAACAAAAACATTTTGCTTCTATCACGAAAGTTCCGTTTTACCATGGAGATTTTGACAGTGGAATCCCCCAAGATTCTGCAAGTGGAACACGCAGAGTTTCTGTCATTATTTCTGACTCAAAAAAGATGTCAACACAGTAAGCCCGAATCTGCAGCTGGCACGTAGTGCTGCAGCTAGCCAAGATGAATAACTTGAAGCATTTGTGTGTGCTTCCTGCAGGCACAGAGGCAGGGCTGAGCTCCACTGTAAAGGCCTCTGTTCTGCCTCTTGCTGGAGACATCAAGATCTGTAGCTGATGAATTCAGAGTACTGCAGCGATAACTTGTATGTAGAGCTTTCTGCTGCAATTGGGGATCGTTCCTTGGTTGATTCTTTCTGTTCTGCCAGTGGCTGGCATCATTTTAGTCCTGAGAAAGGGAGAGTCTGGCAGAGATCATTAGGCTCAACGTGAAAACAGATCAAACAGCACAGGAAACAGAGGAGCTGAAATTCAGCTGTGCAGCCTAAGTTAGTCATCGCTCCTGGTGGTGAACTGGAGGAAACGATATTTAACGTTTGAATATCCCTTCAGATTAATAATGGCCATCGGTTCTGGTCATACCATTTAAACATTAAAAAAAAAAACAAACAAAGGTTTGTGGAATATATAGTGAAAGTGTGGAAAAACTTAACAAGGGAAGGAGAAATACTGACAGTAGTTTTAGGTAAGCAGTGAGCAGAGTACTGCTACGGCGACTTTGAGCATGTCAGACGCTGCTGCTAAGTTTTCTATGACACAAGAAGCAATGAGTACCTAGCTACATGTACTGGAAAGGAAAAAACATTGATAAACGGTATCTGCAATGTACTCGATTTACTGATGAGTGCAAGAGTTTAGAGTATTGGTTTTGCTTTTTAAATATTAAAAAGAATGTGGAGAACGTGCAATTAGCTGAGATAACTGCTGGACACACAGCCGGTCACGTTTTAGGCCGTGTGAGCCTCACCCTCGCTGCAGCAGGCGGGGGGCATTTTGGAGTTGCACGGCCGACTACTTGGTATTGTCCATTACTGTTGTCCATCATTCACGCAGCATCTTTTGAAAGAGATCTGGCTATCATTTCAATTCCATTACTGTATCCTCAGCTGGAAAGCCTGTAAGCCTTGAGAGAGTCCCATAACCTGCATGTCTTCGTTACACGGAGAGCTGGAAATTGAAAAGTGTGAAGAGAGGGCTGTCTTGTCTGTTTGAACCTAGCAGGCAGGATGGTGGTGAGGAGGACCCTTATGGTGCTGAAGATAGCTTAGGTCTGCCTGGTAGAGCACGCACGTGTGGAGACTTGGTTTGAATCCTAATTCTGCCAAGTCTTCTGTGGGAACGCTGTGTGTTCAGGAGGGTGCATTTGACGTGCACCTCTCGTTGATGCCAAGCAGCACAACTGGTCATTTTCACATTGGTGCTAACACTGAGAGCCTCTGAAGTCCTAACTTGTTACAAAATACATCCTGAAGATAAAAAGACATCCTTCCTTATCCATCATTAACCACGGTGTTCTGGACAAACAAACTTGGGAGATGGAAATGTTATTTTTGTCTCCATAAATACTGGCAGTTGTCGGCCCGCAGTGGGTAGGACCAGAGGCGAACCACGCAGCTGGAGCCGGCTTCTCAGCTGCCCGCAGAGCAGCCCTCGAGGCAGCAGGAACAGGAGGTGTTGGAACAGGAGGTGTTCCTGGGGCGATGCCACCTCATTGCCCCATCACTGAGCTTCCTCTACCCGTAGATTTGAATTGACTTCTGTTTACCAACATCTGTAATATTTTCCTCCTCATCAAAACATTCTCTGACTTTTGTTCGATCTTGTGTTCAAAGGAACGTGTAGCTCTCTCTGTGTGACCAGAACAAATCAGTTTTCTGTCTTTCCAATACGTACATACCCGATGTGGAGAGTGTTGATTTCAGCAGGAGGCGGGGAGGCTGCCGGACCCGCAGCAGAGTGGGAGCGCTCTGGGGTGTGAGCAGCTTATTTTCAGAGATACGGGGAAGTGCAATTCTCAATTGATGCATTGCCAATCTTTTGCATTGGTTTGGATGTGTTTTTTTCTGAATTAAACGAAATGCTTTGATTTTGGTTTCATTAAAAAATAGTCTTTTAAAGAGTTGAAGTTTCCTCACGTCACCCCCAATTTCAGTATTTGCACACTAACTGCACTGTATCCATAATTTAACCCACTTTGCTGTTTTTCCTCATTCCTGAAATAATGCTGAATGTTTTTTTAATCCATCACTGTTTATAAATTAATAGAGGAGAGATTATTCTTCTATATTTGGTAAAGCAGTTAAACACTGTATTCATGGAACAAAGAAACAGCACGGACAGAGCCGGGCCTTTATGAGAATATGGAAGAACCCCGTGCTGTAGCAGTTTGCCAGCAAAACAGATGTAAAGCAGTTTTAGGGCATGATGCAAAGCCCATCGGCCCACGGAATTGTTTCCCACCGCTCCTGCGGACCCTGGGCGAAACTTAACTCATGAGCAGAAGGAGCCATCTGGGGAGAGAGCCCAACTTTGTTCCGCAAATGAGCACAACTGCAGCTGACAGCAACTGAACAAGTAATCCCCCAAAAGATTTGAAATAATTAATGTTTGCCAATTAGATGCAAGGCCGAGCAAATCGCACGCTGCAGTTTGAATTTTCCCGGAGTACGTTGCCGGGTGTGTTTCACTTCTGAGCAGCTACGTGCTAGTGCACCAACTGCGATTCAGAAACCTTATCTGTGATGGACAGAATCTGAGAACATGCTTTCTCCTTCTCTCGTAACTTGGAGGTCAGGAATTCTGTTGTTTCACAGGCTTAGTTCCAGACATCCTGCATTTTGGCAGTTACCCAAAGGTTCCTCCGTAGCGCTTCCACTCGGCGCAGCGGTGCTGAAGGAGGGCAGCACCTGGGTAGGACTGGGCTGTGGAGTCGAACCGAGCGCTGGCTTGATTTTCCCTGTTTGTTTATCCATCCCTCTGTGAAATGCCTTTCCGCCTCATGTACCAGCAGTCTGACTGCGAAAGGTTAAGGCACCGATTCAGCAAGGTAACCAAGTAAGTAGTTCTCAGTCATACAGATACTCTTAAGAAGTTACAAATGTCCATTCTGAAAAATCTGTGGTCATCATTTACATCATTTGTATCTTTCACATTAGCAAGCAAGCATGAAAATATTAACTGAGGAAAAGTACTTACGCTTTGGTGTGCATTTTTTTTAGGGAACAAAACAGATGCTTTAAAACCTGGGATAAAAACGGAGACTTCCGATCACCTCTATGCCATGAAACATACTTCCAACACTACTAAAAATTGCTCCTTATTCAAACAGTATGCGGCTTCCCCCCCTTTCAAGGTGGATAGTTTACATCCTTACTCGTCGTTAGCACATAAGCCTGGCCTAACAGCAGTGACTAATATTCAACAAGATTTTTCAGTTCCCTACGGGTATTTTGAATGCAGTAGTAAGCAACCTCACGTGACACCTTATCTTAATTGTAAGAACTTTGATGTCTCTGTCAAAGATTATACTGGAATTTTGCTGAATGATAAGATGAATGGTGTGCCACCAATTCTTCCAGAGGTCACTGCTCCAGGCCCCCCAGCCCATAAAGATCCCCTGCCCAGTATACTTGAACATCAGCCGGACAGGCAGAACGGTCAGCCTCAGTCAGACAGTTCTCCTTCTTCACAGATGATCAGCTCTTGTGATCCGTCAGGCCCGCTAAGCTCGCCCGCAAAGGACGCGGCTGGAAACGAAGCCGACTGTTCCCACGGGTGCCCGGTGGAGAAGGGCAGCTCCCATCGAGAACAGACATCGTGTGAGTTTGACTGCGCTGACGAGAAGCAGAACAGTGCACTGGGACAACCGGCTGATCCTGAAGAAAAAGCTGAGGAACTGTGGTCAGACAGCGAGCACAATTTCTTGGATGATGACATTGGCGGTGTTGCTGTGGCCCCTTCTCACGGTTCTATCTTAATCGAATGTGCAAGACGTGAACTCCACGCTACCACGCCTATTAAAAAACCCAACCGCAATCATCCCACACGGATTTCCTTAGTTTTCTACCAACACAAAAATTTAAATGAGCCAAAACATGGTTTAGCCATGTGGGAAGCAAAGATGGCTGAGAGGGCGAAAGAGAAGGAAAAGGAAGCGGAACGGCTGGGAACGGAGAATACCGAACTGAACTCTAGCGGCAGAAAAACGAAGCAAACACCTGAGAACAGAGAGATTTTCTACGAAGACAATGAGTTCAACCAAATCCCATCACGCAGAGCATTAACAGTGACTAAAGACAACGTCATAACAGTATCCTCGTACGCCCTTACCCGCGTTGCAGGGCCTTACAACCATTGGGCATAGGATCGGATGCCTCCTCCTGGTGCAGCGTTACACGGTGTTTCTTTAAGGTGCTGTTAAAGAACCAAGTCTCGTGTCGTTTACTCTTTGCTCATCTCAACCATTTTAAGGCTGAGGTAAAAAAAATAATAATAATAAAAAAAAAAAAACGGGGGGGGATTTCTTAAACTGTGACTTTAACATTTGGTGGTGCTCAAGCACATTTTAAGCAAAAAAAAAAAAAAAAGTTGTATAGTTTTAATACATTCTAAAAAAAGATTTTGTTTAGGTTATTAACCTTGATTGAAATCATTCAGTTTATTACCTTTAGGAATTTATATTTTGGTGCTTTAAATCAAGTCTGTTTACTACAAAAATCATTTATAGGGATTTTAACAGGTTCACATTTTATGGTGTTAAATCAAGTTATACAGTAATAGCTCTACACAGCTCTTGGTGCTTAACCACATCAAACAGTTAAAATAAATAAGCTGAATTATTACTTCATGGTGCCATTGCTTTAACAACTTCCAACCATTGCTATATAGTCCAAATTACAGATAAATCTTTTAGAAAACCAATGATTTTTTTTTTCCTCTAGATTTGTCGTTCTGTATGAAATGACGTTATTGGCAATGATGGCTGGAAGTTGTTTTTAAGCTGTAAATATATATTTTAAAAGCACTTTCTATTTTTAAAATTAACTTGAAATAGTATAGTATAAGGATCATATTGTCTAAGGTTTGTGCATACTCTACAGAAGAAATCATTTTATTCTTGCTGTGTAGAGTTCCATATCGTTACAGCTGCAGTATGTATGCTAATAGCATGTGATTGTTTTTAGACTTGCCCTTTTTCTTGGAAGATTTTGTTACATATAAACAACTTATAAAATACAGAAACATTTTATTATTTGAAAGAGAGCGTGCAAACATGAAATTAGGAGACATCAGTATGTGTGTTGCTATTGGGGAGTTACGATTTTTATTTGCTTTTCTAAAGGCAGCATTTGTTACGATTTCTTTGAGCAATAATTGCGTAAGTCTCATTCATTTGGAACATTATAAGTTAAGGTGACAACCAAATGTTCCTAACGCCTCAGGGGTAGAATTGTTTTGGGATAAAAAATACCCCCTAGAGTTGCCTTATCCTATTCTGAAAAAAGAAACAGATACCGATTTGAGGAAAATACAAATGAAGTGTTGACGAAGAATAAAATTTCTAATATTTAACAGCAAATTTTTCATTAAGAAAACCCATCTGTAATACAGTTCACCAGCTTTCTAAGTTCAGGTTTTTTACAAAAATGTTTTGTAAATTTTTAAGTGATTTCTAGCTTTTGAGTAGAAAGGGTTGTATTCTTCCTTCCAAACCTATGAATTTTGTGTTCCGGTTCTCTTGGAGAAGCGACGTGTCACGGAATGGGTACTTGCCGAGCCAGAGGGAAAACAGACACTCCATTGCTTTGAAATGCTGTAGCATCCCACTCTTCTTTCTGATTCTCCTCTCCTATGTATTTCCTTTATAAACTTATTTATTTAAACAAATTACCAAATGACAACGTTAGCTAAGGACTGACCTCACCCTGCGACCTCCTCCGCGAGAACAGTTCCACGTAGCTGTACCTGCCAGTCCGAGCCCGGAGCAGCGCTCGAGCCCGGCCTCCTCTCGGACTGAGAGCTGCAGGATCAGGCCCCACAGACAAAGTACCTTAATTCTGCCTCGGAGTCCTCCCCAGCTGGGTAACCCATAGGCGTAACGAGGTTAGAGTTCTCCAGTGTGAAAATATACTAATAATATACTTGATAATATTATAACGTAGTGGTGCTGTAACAGAGGAACATGAATTATCTAGATCTGCTTTATTTAAAACATAGACAAGGTGCTTTTTCCTTGAGACGTTGAACTGTAAATGCTATACTGACAGTCTCGGTACGAGAAGTACAGAAATTGTATTTTTAACACATAGTGCCAGTTAGGAGCTTGGTGCTACAGATGCTCACAGGCGGCCGCAGATCGCTGAGACTGTTCTCCTGCCCGCATGGGTACGCACGTAGTGTTTGCAGGAGCAAGGTCTGCAGGAGCAATCACTATGTAACGACCCTGGGTTCGATTCCACAGATTCCTGTCGAAATTAACAGAAATGTTGATGGCAGAGGATGGCCGAATTGAACTCATTCTTTGTATCTTACCTATTTTAAGTAAAATTTGTAAAAACCGGGTATGCTGCAAATCTTAGTTCAAAGCTTAATATTAGTTCAAATAGAGGATATGAAGGGATTGTAAATAATAATAAAACAAAAAACAATATTGCGCCATCACTTTGTACCAGCAGTTTTATGCTTCTTGACTACGTAATATACAGTAGACATCCAATCATTATGGTATTTTGTGTGCCTTAGATTTCCATTTTGAAACTTGTCTATTCCTGGTGAGCCTCAGACTAGTAGGAACTCCAGCTGTGCGTACACTCAGTAGGACTGTGCGTTCTCTAGCTGTTCCGTTCCCGTATGTGCTCTCTGGAGACCCTTGTCCAAGACCACGACCAATCATGTACAGAAAACACCAGTTAGTTGGTTTCACTGGCAGTGCTGACAGCTTTAGTTTGTGTCATACAAGCTGAAAATACCGCTCAGCACTCCCATAGGAATAACAATTTTTCTGCACAAAGCAGTGTTGGAGAGCCATCTCTTCACCGTCAGAAACGTTCAGATCACTAAAGTGGATCGGTCTCACTTGCATCATCCCCTGTAAACGTCCGGGTGTGATTACAAACTTCAAGGTGAAAATGTTCCATTTGAAAACCAGCAGCTTCCCTCAAAGAAGTGAGAAACTGAAAGGTAGGCCTGAAAAGGATACCTCCAAACATAGCTCCTGGCAAGGCACCGCACAGGTGGCTGCACCAGCAGGCTTCCAGCTAGTCCAGGTCTACCTTAACTGAAAAGGCAATTTTGAGAGAAAAGTGTATCTTAATAATAAAGCTATTAACTGATAGGTGCTAAAACTCAGAGTTACTACTTATTAAAATTACTTATATGAGAAAAATATATCATCTGTCCATAGGTGCTCTTCCCTCCATCGGCCGTAGCTAGCAGCGTTCCCCGTGTGCATCCCGCGTGCAGGCAGGGCGGCTGCCCGCTGCTGTGCTCTGCGGTGGCACGCAGCAGGCTGGGGGCTAAGAACTCTGTATTTTCTGTTGCTGTCCTGCAGGATGGGAAACACAAACCGTTTACTGTTTTTACAACTGTGTGCTATTTATTGTAACATTTCAGAATATTTATCAGTAACGTGCACGAGTTATGTTTTTTTCAGTAAGGTTATCGTTTTGTAACAGTATCTGTCTGTTCAGATTTGTAAATCTGTGGGTGCGTTGCTCTCCTTTCCAGCCCACACCGCCACCTGTAATTCGCTCTTCCCCCTTAACAGAGCCCCTCCTGGATGGCCAGATCAGGAGCTGGATCCAAAGTCAAGGCAGCTGGCTAGGCCAGACCCACATTTTACTTGGTTTCTATCAGCTGGCATTGTGCTCGGTGGAAAAAAAAACAAACAAAATGGATTCAGGTACAGGCTAGCAGTGGGATGTGGTTGCCTTTGGATCCCTTTTCACAGTTCTCCAGCAAAAACTGCTGTGACCCAACACGGGACGCCTTTATTTTCTGGGAGATGTCCCTCATCCCTTCCTCCCCTGGGTCCAGCACCACCGCTCCACCTTGGCTGTGAGGGATGGGCTGGTTCTGCACGAGTCACCCCGTCCCTCTCGGAGCTCCTGCACTCCTGCCCAACTCCATCCTGAATTTTGCCCATACAGTTTCTTCGTGTTGCTGTTTGTAACATGCTATCTTGCATCACAGAAAATAGCAATTATTTCTCTAAATATTTGAGTCACGAGATCCAAAAACCTTTGTAAGAACTTACAGTTATTGGTGACTTTCTAGCTGTAACAGTTGTATGCAGTTTGGGGGATTTTTTTTGCAAGGACTTTCTAAGCTCTTTCACTTAGGAATAACTGCTGTTAAAAGTCCTGATGTTACCTGTGTCAGTACTTCCCTATACTTAGAACAGGAAATAGCTGTAATATCTTAAGCGACGTTTTACGGTAAGCATGGGTAAATGACAACTTCGTTAGTGCTTAAGATTATTTGTAACATACAACTGTTTGGGGTTTTTTTTTTTTAAGACCTTTTTTATTATCACTGCAGTATTACGCTAAATTTGGTGGGTGCCGTTTGGGTCCTGAATACATTGCTGCAGCCCTGTTGACTGCAATGTGGTCACTTACCAAGCTGTCACGCAATTCTCATACTTAACTGGATGGGTATGGATACAGTTGACCAAAGTCTGTGCCCACTCAGACCCTTGCGATGCTGCCACAATTACGAGGTCTTGCAAGGAGGTGTGCAGAGAGATTTGGGATCAACGTGCTTTTGGTTAAACGTAGAGGTTACGTTGCTTGTAGCACCAGAAGTGATTCCTGGTCCGTGGAGACATAACCTTCACCTCGAGTTTCAGGCATGCCAGCAGATCTCTTTCAGACCTGTTTCAGGCATCTGTTCTTGACAGATTTTTAGATTTTTCTCATTTGATAGGTCACTCGGTGACAAATGTTAATTGAAGCATGCTAATAAAACTGCATCCTCATGATCTTCTGTTTAAGACTTACGGTTCCATCTTGCTCTTCCGTTTCCTGTGAAATCGGCTCCTTTTATCAAGCAGTCACCAGCTTTATAATCTTTTTGATAGCTATCTACATGATTACTCTCTTTTACTTTCTTTCTTTTTTTTCCCCCAAGGAAATACTGTAACTTTTAGGCTAACAGGAAGAAATAGCCACACCCTCAGATACACAGAAAATGAAATGGCCTATCTGCTTCTCACTGGCTCTATGTAACAGCAGCTGCATTCACGCAGAGTTAGTGAACTCTCTCTCGGGTCCGTTGTGGTCATTGGAATTCCCAGTAAGGTCTCTGTGACGCATCTTCCATCCAACTGTTGGTGTTCTGTTCCTCGTGTGTGGAACACGTCTGCCCAGCTGGGCCCCGTGAGCACTGATCTCAAATAATGCAGAGATGAGGAACGGTCCAAACACGTGTGGAAATACTGTCTGGCTTTCTTAATTTTGTCGGGTGGTGAAAGGAAACTGCAGAGACGGTTTCCATGGATTGTCATGGCACCATGGTGCTGCGCCGCAGTGTTTGCATGGCAGCCTTGTTGGTAACCCGTGCAAGGGTGAGTTGTGGTGTCCCACAGCTGGGGATGCATGCACACAGTCATCCACTTCCACAGTTCCTCTGGGGACAGCAATCATTGCTTTGTTCTCTGCCTGAGTATATTGGTTTGTTTAAGGAACAAGAAAGGAAAGCAAAAAACAAAGAGGAGGGAGAGAGTTTGTCGCTCTGAGTCTGTGCAGACGGCCACAAGGAAATAGGCAGAGGGTACAACTCTTCTCTGTACCCACGGTGTGGTTGCTAGGGCACTTCTTAGATTGACACTTACTTTGGTACCTCTCACTTTAAATACAAAAGCTTTTTGAAGTCCATGATACATCTTTGTCCCTCTTTAAAAAAAAAACAGTGTCAGGAGTCCTGAGGATGTGGTGATGTAGGGGAACAGAAACAGAAACTGGCTCCAGTGTCTTCTGCAGCTCTGATCCTCAGTCAGCTCTCACAAGCTGTCCAAACGGTGCTGCAGTGTGTTGCTGCAAAATGTAGGGATTTATGTTTGAGGTTTTTAATTTTTTTTTCAAATTCATGTTCTGTCACGGGGAACCCAGAACTCTGCAGTTGGATACTTTCTCATGTCAAGAGAGAAGGGCATTTCCTCATCTTTCACCCCTCGGTGTGTTCTTGCTTTTTAAGTATCTTTTCCAGTCAACTTTCAGATATCTCACTGTGGCGTTTACGCTCCTGGAAGTGTGCAGGTAGTGAAACAAAGACCCTTTTGCTCACAGCCATGGCTCTCCAGAGCTGAAGATTCTTCCTCCTGTTGCTAGCATCTCTGTGGAGCGTGCTCTCTTTCCTTCCGTGTTACTCTGCTGGCTCTGCCCAAACCCTCACACAGGAGCGATCCTGCAGGCCCTGCACGACTACAAGAGCAGGAGCACTTCTTCACACCTTCTGGTTGTATTCCAGTGCAGAGATCAGTTACCATCCTCATGAGAAACCTCAGTATTGTGCAAGTTAAATGCCTTAACTGACAGGGCTGCCTGGAAAAAAGGGGGGAACAAGGGCTTTTTTTTTGGTACTTCCTCTGCAGCAGCAAGTGGAACAGATTGAGCTTGAGCAGAAAATAATTAAACAGTAACTGCCTTTATAAAAGGTACAGGGGTGTCGGCATGGTCCTTCTGAGACGCAGAGACTGTAGGATTCCTTTTCCAATCCAGTTCCCCGGTTCATTGGTGACACAGCTTAACCACGTACTCAGCTTGCAAAGATATGAGATGCTTCTTGGTGCTCTTTCCTGCATTCCTCTAAAGCGGTGTCTTTCCTCTTCTCTCCTGGACCATCATACGTGTCGTTTTTCACACGTAGTTATATGAAAACGCGATAATCTTCCAAGAGTGTACTTGCAGCGAATGCAAGACTGGGGTGCTAACTAACTGCTGGGAAGGTGACGTGCTCCCCTTGGTGTCAGCATGTCGGTGTGATGCTGTTTTAAACACCTGGCACACCCTACCAGCTTTCCTCATATAGAGGACACAGGCTGCAGACCTCAGAAAGCTCCACGTGCAGGAGGCAGGACAGACGTGTCAGCTAATCTACAGGTACCAGTTTCAGCAGGTGAACTGAATTCCAAAGTGCTGTTGCAGTGGAGCGAGGGAACTGCTCGTTTGATGTTCAGTATTGCAGTTGTTGCCACAGAACATTTTAATGCTGTTGTGGAAAGTTTTGTGACCTTATCAATATTTTACATGTATGTCTGTATTTTTATTATACTGTAATGGAAATGGGTCTAGGGTTTGGGAATCTTTTTCAAAATCACAGTGAAGGCCCTGATTCTCATTTACACCGCTGTC
This sequence comes from Penelope pileata, assembly GCA_013396635.1. NCBI lineage: Eukaryota > Metazoa > Chordata > Aves > Galliformes > Cracidae > Penelope > Penelope pileata. The sequence goes on along the minus strand of WBMW01004360.1, from coordinate 74,375 downwards.
CTTTGCATCACATCAAAAGGGTAACGGGGCTGGAAATGGATGTCCCGTGAGCTGACACCCTTTGGAGGTCCCCGTTATCCTGGCAGCGGTTGAAAAGGCCATTAGTGTAAATTGAAACCGTTAGCATCAGACGATGTGTACGACCATCAGAAATCAATTTCATGAGAACCCAATTTGGCACGTACTGGCCAGTAACATCCAGATTGCTCCCAGCTTAGAAATACAGGTTGAAAAGAAGGTCCTCCGGCTTGTTGCGTATCAGGCTTTCAGTATTTGTTTATATTGGCTGTCCCTTTCCCAACCTTGTCTACAAAGAGAATGTGGTAAAAGATTCGTACCTCAAAATAATGACCTGGCCAGAAATCTCACAGAATTGTCAAGAACGCTATTTTTAAGCTTAGCAAGTTTTTCTTATAATACTTCCTCACTTTTGCCGTTACTTGAACCTTTTACGTGACAGCGAAGCAGGGTTGTGAGAATCTAGGGAACTCCATTCCTTTCTGACCCAGTCCCCAACAGGATGTGCAGAATAGTGTGAGGTTGCCACGCTGGGGTAAGTGCTGAGAGACAAAGCTCAAATCCCACGTTCTCTGCCTGCCCCAGCTGTGGTGACCCCGCAGCCATATGCTGGTGCTGCCCCGCGTGCCTGAGTCGAGCAGAGCTTCCCTCGCTGCCAGCAGAAGCTTTCTGCAAGCATCCCCCATGCCCTCCCAGCACTGCCGTTATGAAATGCTTCTCTTTCAGAAAGATTTGAGGAAAAATGTTGCATTTTCATTTTTCCATTTCGGAAGTGCAGTGCTACTGCAGAGCCTCATGAAAACAGATTCCATACAGACTTGGTGGATGCCAGTCTGTCATCCATGCAGCACAAACGGCAGCGTCTGAACTTCACGAATCTCTTGTCCTCAAAATTAAAAATAACTGCAGGCAAGAAAAGCAAATGTGACCTCCCAGTACCACTAAGAGACAGCCAGTTCCAACCAATGCAAACACTTGGGCATTTCAAACTTGAACAATTAATCATTCCAAGATATTTTGCTCAGCTTGGAAGAGACAGCTCTTCACAAAGTGACAGTGTCACACCAGGTCGTCAAGGCTGTTCAAAATCTGCCATCGTAAAAGCATGAATTTGCAAGGACACACTGTACTAAAACGCTATGGCTAAGGAATTCTTTCCTGCTCTAAAAGATTAAAACTTTAACAGTATGTCAAAAAAGAAAAAAGTATTTTCTTTCTTTCCTTCTCTCTCTCTCCCCATCTCTTTCCTTGTTTTCCTTTCTTTTCTTGGGATGCATTTGATATTTATTTTTCAGCTTTGAGGTTTTGGACTCATTTCCAGTTCCCAACCTAGGGTATTTAGATCTGAAACACAACTTCTATACAACAAGAGATGATGTACAGGGAGAAAAAAATCAGAAAGAAAAAGCACTTCATTATGTCACAGTATTTACAGGAAAAAGTGTAAAAATTGCTTCTTTTCTCAAAAAATACCTGGGGCCTGATTCTTTCCTGGTTTAACTGAGCAGAGCTCCGTGGATCGGGGGAGCTCTGAGGAGTTACACTAGCTGAGAACCTGAACCTGAAAATCTTCTTTGCAGACAAGGGAACCCTTACCAGCAGTACTTGAAGACTTGTGAGTTGTGACTGCATGTTACTTGAAAGATCTAATTAAGCTATGTTTTTTGGTGCAAGCAGTTGTTGTACATGATTTCATGTTTATGTAGCAAGATGCATTGAAATGTTGATACTAGTATTGAAACATACATGTAAAAATTGTTGTTGTGGAAATTGTCTGTTCTGTTCTATTTTTCTTGTGTGTCTCATCTGTTTAGAACGTAAACTTTCATTTTTTTTATTGTCCTAACTGAATAAGGCTAAATGAATACTGTAATTGAAAATATATTTTAAATCTTGTCATGAGTTTTTAAAAAGACTATTACAAATTGTATCATTCCTGATTACACAGAACTTTGTGGGTGGTTTTAAATAAATTTTATACTTCTATTTTGCACTTAGTCGTCTAATTTTTCTTTCCTGCAGTACGAAACGTGAACGTTCTTCTAAAATGCTTGGAGAGGGGGAAAAAAGTTGTTTTCCCAATACAAACCCAATCAAAATCATCCTGGAGTAACCAAAGATTGAAAATGTAGATGATACAACTTAGAGCAGAGTTAATGCCCTTCTTCACAATACAGAATATAAGGTTGCATGTGGAAGATCCTATTGTTTACCACCTAAAACATTACATGGCTTTAAATTTTGGGGAAGCAAAAATGACAGCTGATTGCAAAGCTGGAGGGGCTGTGTTCTTGCAGCGTTTCTGAGTGCAGAGGGCCTCACCCGAGATGTGGACGTAGGAAGGAGTGACTGCAATGAAAATCTTGTTCTTGACGTTCTGTATGCCCCGTTCATGTTTTTTACCCCAGAGTCAGTAAAACAAGTCATCTTGTTAAGAGAGGAGTAAAAAATAATTAGTGATGGCAGTATTTTCACTTGATGAACCATTACCCCTGCAGAAGTTTTGATGTTGCCACTGGCAACAATTGTTAAATACAGAAATCTTCCTAGGAATTAACTTGGTCCTACAGGACTGCATCGAAGTCTGGGGGTTCTGCACTGGGAAGGGGTGGGCATACACTGCGCAGCCAGCCGGCTCCCTCTGATGCTTGCATGCCAGCCTCACCTGTCCCAGTCAGAGCTGTACAGCGAGAGGAGCTGGCAGAAAATTCTGAACTGAAATTCTGACTGAAAAGAACAAACTGGTTTGTGAACAGTCACGTAAACAGTGCCTGGTTTGCCTACCAGCCTTGTCTGGCAGAGAAAGGTGGTGGGAATCGCTTACTGTGGCTTTTGGTTCCCATCCAGGGGAAGGAGTGCAGTTTGTGTTTGCTTCAGCTCTGAGGATACATTATTTTTTTCTCAAGGCAAAACAGCCCTTGGCTCTAGACTGCTTTACTGTGTGACATTTTAGTGCAGAACAACGATACTGGGGAGAATTTTAAGTCAAAAGAAGAGGAGGAAAACAACTGTGTGTGTTCACATTTGCTCTTTTCCTCCTCTAGTAAATGCAATAGCAAAAACTGTTGTCACAGCAATCTTCCAGACAACTGGAATCTCCTAGAAGGCAGAAGAATGCTGCTGTCCTCAGGCTCCAGCAATTCCCTAGCAATACAAAATACATTACATTACACAGCTTGATGTCAGAGCCAGGGCCCTACAGCACAGGTGTCTGAGAAAGCACTTCGAACGGCACTTAGAGTCAGGAGCAGACCCAAGAACATCACTGCTGAGGGAGAGACGTGGATGCGGAGCGACATTTTCCAGCTACTCTTCAGGTACCACCAGCCAACTGCACCTTGCCTTGCCCTCACCCTGGCCCTGCCCAGCCTGTTCCCAGCTAGAGCTGCCTTCCCTCGGGTATTGATACGTTACAGAGTGTATCATCTACAGAGATTTTGAAACACCGCTCCCACCCACAGCTTGTGGAAACAATCACCCCAAAGTCACCTGCCCTGGCGTCAATTTACCTCGTAGAGCGCAAGAGCTGGAGGTGGCTTCAGTGCTTCCTCACATTTTAGGTTTCTTCCATAAATTCTGCAGGTGGTAGAGTATTGGTACAGTAGCTGGTTGGTTTTAATTCTTATATCCTCAAATTACAATGCCTATCGAGAAGTTTAAAGGTTTTTTTTTTGCTACTACTACAGTTAGACTGCCAGGCAGCCCTCTCCTCCCAGCTAAAGGCCACAGAAGGGCAGGGCATTACACTGCGGTTGGATTACTGCTGTTACGTGCCATTGTACCTTCAAAAGGAGCATTCGTCAATGGATAGGACTTCCCGTGGATTTTCTACATCAGAATGAGCATCATATTCGAAGTAATTTTAAAGCAAATGAGACGGTGCTTCAATGCGTAGTGTTTTGATTCAGGAAGTGGCCTGGGTTGTCTAAATTAAAATAATTACCAGGGATACGTTTGTGTGTTAAATCTAAGACACACACTGAAAAGCTATTTCAAGCGTGGCCATTTAAACCCATTTTTTTCAGTGACCACTGGATGGATTACGCTTCCTAAAATGACTTTCAACTCCCTACCCAGTTTCTTTACTTCTGGATCCTCTTGCTTTTATGATATACACGAGTTATACAAAATTCTCATCAGCTGTATTCTTGAAAACGTCAGTGTCTTCTTCCACAAGGCCACAGATGACTCACAATCCCCACTGCATCACGTGTTCATCTCCACTCATTCACAACCAAACCGGGCAGCCCCTCTCCCCTGTTTGCTCCTGGGTCAGTCGGGCGTTGCTGCAGACGACGTCACGGCTCAGCCTCGCAGCTCCTGGGGCACTGCAAGTCAGCAGTTCACACTGCTGGCACCTCCTTGCTTTACGCTTAGCACTCCTGTTTTTGCATGATGATGACCTGGACTCCCTTCATTTGAAAATTCCTTCAGGAAAATGAACCCTCTGCTTCGTCTGTGGCAGACTCTCCCTCCCTTCCCCTATAGCAGAAAGCCTTGTAAGGATCAGAGTCGCAGCTGCGATGAGTTTTAAAGGATGAGATCTGTGGAATTGCTGCAAATTGCTTTATTCTAGGAGAGCAAGAGGCTGCACATGACACAGGTGTGCCACTGCTTAACCACCCTCCACAGGCTGTGCCTTGTGTGAGAGCTGCCTAGCAATGCAGTGGGGGAAAATAAAAGGCAGAATGCTCCTCTGTGCTAAGGGTGAATCAGTGAGCCTTGCAGCTGCCAGGAGCTCTGAATCATGCCAGAAGAGTATAGGTAAGTACTCCCTTTATAAGAAATTCCTGTTGTCTGAGCAAACTGAATGCAAACTAGAGCCTAAGTCCTTCTCCTTTGCCCTCTCGCGCTGGAGGAGGTGCTGCTTGGGGCTGTTACTGCACACAAGCTCTGAGGATGTTCACTGTTCTTGCTGTGACTTCACAGCAAGTGCAGTCTCTGACTCTCAATGCTGTGCTGCACTGCACTATGCTTGCCTGGCCTTCACAGCAAGGGCCTTTGCCCTGCCATGGCAGCAGGCTAAAAACTGCACGCAGTAGTGGAAGGAAAACCAGTTCTCAGCCCTCAAACTCCTGCCTTTAAAGCAATGGGGCTAAGGTCTTAAAAGTGGTCAGGTGCTTCTTCCCATCTGTCTCCTTCAGTGTCTGTCTGCAGAAGTGCTGTCTTCAACAGCTTGGTTATCACCAGATTTTAAGGAGTTACATGAGAAATCCTTTCTCACATGTGAAATCACATCTGAAAAACCTACAAAAATAAGTCTTTCTGAAAAGTACTTAGGAGTTTCCTAAAGCATTCAAATATGAGGGAGCTTGGGCAAGCAAGAAAGGAATCCTTAACACTTATGCAGTGCAGCTGGGCCTGTGCTCCCTGGTCAATGCCAATTACACCTCTGTTTCTTCCCTGAATCTTGAATGATCCAAAAATTGTAGCTTTCCCTAGACAGGAAGGCTCACGTTAATCTAACATTCATATTTTCTCCTTTAACCAAAAGTAGATAAGAGAGATCATGTACTCCTCTAAAGTCTTTGTAAGACTCAGGTGAGTGCTTCTGATTAAAGACAAATGTTCACAAGTTAAATGTAAAACAGAAGTCATAAAACTTGAAACCAGGTCTGCCTGATTTTAGTTAAGAAATTGCTGTATTCTTAAAAGACACAGCTGCATTTTCCACTTTTTCCAAGTATCTGTTTCTCTGGAAATTCAGCATTAACTGATTATCCAAAACAATTTTCAGAAGCGTCCTCCTATTGCATCTTTTCAATGATAAGAATTTCTTTAATTTCCAAGTATCAAATAGGACTATTCAGAAGAAATATGTTTCTTCTCAAGTCCAACCTCATGTATCACTTCAGCTCACGGTTGTTACGTAACCACAGAGGCTGTGGAAGGCTTCACAACCTCGGTGCAGCCCCAACTACAGTTCCAGTAGCAGCCAGGCTGCCTTTAACAGCACCTTTGTGCTGCTGCTACCACTGCCTGCACTGAAGCAGTTCTGTAAGAAAAGGCATTCATCACTTCTATCTGAAGAGCCCTCTCCTTTTCCAGGACACTATCATATTAACAGACTAATTTTTCTATATTATTTTTTACCTGATTTCATCTTTTTTCTAAAAACAGTGCTGTTTCTCAGAATGTTCTTGCTAGTTCATAAATTCATAATTCAGCTTTGGACATGACTATGCTATGATGGGAAGCAGTCTTTGGAGCTGAGCCAGCCTCGTTCCTATCCCATCATATTCCCCTCTCACAGCAATGATAACAAACCTTCTGCAATTACCTCCTAAATTCAGTGTAAACAAACTTTGTCTCACTTACTGAGACCAGTGTGACTACACGATGTATTTAATGTGTATAAACTACAGCAAAATGCAGGCATCATCACTGTTAAGATAGAGATGTGACTGGCATGAATACACGGTAGCAAAACGTGCTGTACCAAGACCAATCCCCTCGGTTTCGCTGGGTCAAACCTCTGCAACTAACATCAATGCAGGCAGCTGTGTGATGCTCTGCAGAATGCTTTAGGATTCAGTCCTCCAGCACATAGGGTCACGCTGGAACTGCAGAAGGACCAAATATGTAATGGAAATTTAAGTGAATGGTTCAGAAAACACTTCTGTACAATACTTTGTATAGCAGCATATAATAACTTACAGTAGTGAATAAATTGTGTTTGGGGAAACGCAAAGTTTCAGTGCATGTGAGATCCCAAGGAAAGACTAAAGCAGATGCTTTTGTGCAAGAAAAAAAGCTGTCAGTCTGCTCAGAAGGTTATGTTCTGCTCTTGTCTCCTGCAATTCAAGCACGAAAAAAGCCATTAAACAAACCCCTATTACCACCAGATATCGCTGGATGTCTGGAAAGGTAAAAATGCTGAAACCTCTGAGTGATCTTTTTTTGACCTTCTGAGAAGAATACGTAAATAAACCCTTCAGCAGGTAGTAAGAGCAGGTTCCAGTCATGTATGCACACATCAGAAAGTTAATTTGGGAACTGAGCAGGATGAGTACTAGTGTATTTTCAAAAAACACAAACTATAATATGATATTTCCTCATCGAGCAGAATAACCATCTCCCTGTAACTGGCAAAGGTCTTGCATTACCTGGACAGACACACCCATTCCTGGCTGCTATTAGTTTGCTGTCTTGTAGCCTCATGTTTGGCATGAATCAGTAACATCCGTGTTCTCTCAATTGCACAGGTGGTCAAAATTACATTTATTAGAAAAATATCATTTATCCCCCCCAATTAATTCTCCTAAATACATAGAATGAATACAGTTAAAATTCTGATTTTTTTTTTCCAAGTGAAAATAAACCCCTTACACATCTCCTGTGTCCTTCTTTTGCAGCACGTACCTGAAGTATCTCATATTAGTTCTACATCATGCAGGAAAATATCACAGTACCCTGAAGCTGCTTTATAGCGACAGCCAGTTGATAAGTATTTAATTTTGGCATGAGGGATGTTATCTAACAGCTGTTCAGTCGTAATGCATTTATTATGGCATGGAACTCTACACAATGTCAGTGACGTGCAGTGATTTATTGAAGAGCAGTGCTGAAGCAGCCTGTGGCAGTGCAGAGTGCCTCTGAAGCACTTGGTTTACCACGTCCCCACAAACAGCCTCACCCATGCTCACATCTTCAAAAGAAGGATTACGTGTTATCATAGCTGCTTGTTTCATTTTAGTTCAAAACTAGGGCTTCTGCTTTTCCAAGGCTGTCAGGTAGAACTTATGTCTAAAGGCAATGACAATTAGTGTTTGCAGCTGATACCCAGTCACTCCATTAGACTGCAAAACCCCTGCAGCAAACATTTGTTTTGTGGTAAGCTCATGATACAATCACTGTGAGGAGACACCTCAGGGGCACTCTGAAGAGCAAAGATTTGTTTAATGGCAAGTGTGGGATTACTTTTCTGCATCTTCAACATCTCAGATCAAAAGTTGGAGTCACTTCTTTGTTTCACTAAGGTCAAATGTTTGCATCTCTAAAATGAATTCTAGGAGTTTTTTAGTTTTTCAGCTGAAGGCCAGATACTGCACCAAGCAACAAATACAATGTGGCAAGTGTTGATTGATAGGTATCAACATCAGTGTAACATTCGTACTGCTTCTGCATACAGTATAATTCCATATTCCTTGGGCCAGTGGGGAAACTCCTCCACCCCAAAGCAAGCTGTACGTGAGGTCTGTGAGCACCCAGCATGTTTGTTACAGACCTGTGACACCACTTCTAAACCCATGCTCTGGTTACACTCAATACCAAGATCAGCATGCTTCTCCTTGCTACCTCAGTATTTATGATTTTTGGTGGATTGGTTTCCTTCTGGACCGCTGAATCCATAAAGCCTGCTGCTGCCACAGTGGGAAATGTATTTGTTTCAGTGATTGTGTTGTGGCATACAAAGAGGTGTTGTTTCTGAGAGCTCTTTTAGTCACAGATCCTTAAGAAGTACATGAGAAACCTGTTTTAAACACTTTTCAGTGTTTCATTTACTACCAAGTGAATTCAAAAGGGATATATATGTGTTTTAATTTCAGAAAAACTCCAGATAATAAAAACTATGTTCACTTCATGGCTTTCCTGGGGAAAGCGAGGCTGCTGAGTGCTAAAGGCCAGAGATCTGAAATTGTAACAATTTGCACCCAGAGATTTCACTACAACCTTGCATTTCCTAACACCAAAGTCACTTTCTTTGGTCTTTTGCATTCATCCTCGTTAAATGTTCTGTTTGTGCCAAAATACATATGAAGTTTGTTAATTGTAATACCCATACATCATTTTTTTCTTTCCACAACATCCCCAGCTTGTTCTTAGAAACTCCTGTAACCACCCGAGATGCTGGAGGCTGGGTACACTTCACAGCTTTTTGCCTTCTCGTTTCTCTTTTTCTCCACTTGCCCAATTATTTTAAACTAACTTGTCAAACTGTCATACCTTCCAGACTTCTGCCCCTTTATCAATTTTGGCTGAACTTGTCCAAAGTACTTGGAAGATATTTAGGACTCAGGGAAAAGACGATGGAACACAGAATATTCACTTAAGCCTATTTTTGTTGTTTTTTTTTTTCTTTTTTTAGAAAGAAAGACTAGAAGCACTTACTTTTTTTCCCTGCTGTTTTCCATGTTAACTGCTCCCTGTCACAGCAGCGTGGTTTATCTTGAAGAGAGGACACGGAGACCTAAAGAAATCAGAAGGAGTCAGCAGTGTACTCAGAAGGGCCGTGGCACTACTTGCCAGCTAATGGCAGCAATACATACATGGAAAGGAGGAAGTACATGAAGCCATGCTCTACATGAGGTCTCCTACGAGCTCTAAGGCTTCTGAGAGCATCACTAAGAGTTAAACATCCTCAGAGTAAAAAAGCCCTGTGCCAAAGGGCTGAACAGAGCTACTTTATAACGCTCTGACATTTGCAGACTATTTTCTCCCTTAATACAATTTTGCCACTGTCCTTTCCATTTATAGCACTGAGGAGAGCCCATCACCCTTTTAGCCTATAACCCTGTTCTCAGGTTAAGGAGCACAGCTCTTAGCCAAGCAGCTGGGTTTAACGTGGTTATGTCAGGAGGAGACACAAGTGAGATTTAACGTGTGGAAAGACCCAACAGATGAAGAGCTGTGCTCATCAGTCTGGAACACCCAAACTTCATCTTCAGTTGCCCTACAGAGCTCCAAGGCAGCTGTGTCTGTGTGCAGCACTGACCACGATGTGCTGACAGGAATTTATCCTGGGGTCGTGGTCACGGGATGGAGGACACCTACCTGCTGCTGCTGCCTCTCCAGTGGAATTGATCCCTTAATTAAACTTTTTAATCAGAATAAAACACCTCGAAGTGGCACTTGGGATTTACAGAGTGTCTTTTTGGTTTTACTCCCAAACACTGAGTAACATCAACCTTGGGTTTAAATAAAACTATTCAAGCGTCTGAAAGCTCTTTCAATGCCATCTGAAGAGCGATGAGAACTCTGCTGCCCTCCACCTACTTACTGCAGCGGCTCCTGGCTGCACCCCTGCTCCAAGGTGCCCGCTCTCCTCAGACGCTGCCCTCCCCACCCCACACGTGGGCTGCCTGCCAGGGGGCACGAGGCCCGCGGGACGCTCCTCCCTTTTGTTCTCCCCTCGGCAGCCCTCAGGGCTTTGTCTCAGGTGAGGCACTGCCATGAGGGGGCACCCGGGGTGCTGTGACAAGCGGCTGGCAACCGCCCCGATTCCCGGTGGAGTAAGGAAAGGGGATCGAGCCTAGCGCCTGCAGCGACGCGGGGACATCGCCACGGGCATTGCCCGGGCCCCAGCGGCTGAGCCCGCCCGCAAGATGGCGGCCCGCCGG
>WBMW01004360.1:40408-63656 GCA_013396635.1 Penelope pileata | reverse complement strand
CCACCCAAGATGGCGCCGGGGCCCCTCCCCGCACCTACCCGCCCGCACGCGGCGGGCCGGGCGCGCGCCCAACAGCCAGCACAGCCCCGCCCCGCGCCTGCGCGTTGGGGGCAGGCGGCCCTGTGCGGGAGCGCGCCGTGACGTCAGCAGCGTGCGCCGCTGCCCGCGGGGGTGTTGGCGCCTGCGCAGTGGAGCGAGCTGGGAGGGAGGCGCGGAGGGGCCGGCGATGGCCGCGCGCGNCGTTATTATTACGATGATTTATTATTGCTGTTATTTTTTCACCTAGAATTAGCGTAGCCCCGCGGTGCGTGTCCCCCAGGCCCGTGGCCGCGCTCCGTGCCGCAGCCCCGCGCCCGCCATGGCCCAGTTCGGAGGGCAGAAGAACCCCCCCTGGGCCACGCAGTTCACCGCCACCGCCGTGTCCCAGCCAGGTCGGTGCCACGCGGGGCGGAGCAGCCCCGCAGCCCAGCCCGGCCCTGCAGGCAGCCGGCAGCTGTGCTGTGGGGGACGGGGCTCGGTGCTGGGGGGCGGGTGGGCTCTCGGGGGTCTTTTCCGCCCTCTGTGATTCTGTGGGGCCTAAAGCCCGGCTGTGTTTTGCTGTCACGCTGCTTTGTAGGGCTGGAGGTTCTGAGGCAGGGACGTGGAGCTGGCTGTGAGCTTCAGTGCTGCCTTCTTCTCCCCTTGTGCACAAACTGCTATCTAAATGCCATAGGTGGAAAGGCTTCAAAAAAAAACTGTGGTGCTTTGAGGGTTGAGGCTGAAGAGCTGTGTAGTTGTTGTGCCCGTGTCCCTTGGCTCTTGCTGCGGCTCGATGTGGGGCAGCGTGCCATCCCGCTGTGTCTGTGCATTGAGCTCTGGGTGCTCACACGAGCTGGGAGCACCCGCTGCTCTCAGGAGCTGGGTGCTGGGCAGGCGAGCCCTTCTCCTCGCTCCGTGAGTAACTCCCCGAGGTGCTGCAGCTCCAGGTTTTCCTTGGGCGCTGCCCAGCCTGAGGGATTCCCTCAGAGGGCTGCCTCTCCCCTCCACGTGTTCCACCAGCTGCCTCTGTCCCGACATGCCTTTACCTCTTCTGTGGTGCACGTGTGGTCCCAGGTTACCTCCTCGGTCCCAGGTTCCCTTTGCAGCTCTTTGCTGTCAGAAATCCCCTGACAGCGGGCAGGGGTGGCCAAAGAGCATAGGAGGGGCAGACATACTTCTGGTTCTGGTGTCTGACTTGGTGCCAGCTTGGAGCAGCAAAGGGCAGCAGCCTCAGCAGCCAGGCAGCAGGAGTGTTGGTGTGAGACTGGCCTGAGGGCCCCTGTGGAGGGAAGGATGCAGAAACCTGGAGGGAGGAGCTGGCAGCCATCTTAGAGCTCCCTGGATGAGGAGCAGAAGGGACCCTGGGGAGGGGGTGGATGGATGGCACTGGAAGCACAGCCCGACTTCTGACTCCTGGTCCTGTTCCTGGGACTCTGTCTTTGGTTAGCCTACTTCTCAGCCTCCTTCAATTAAATGAAGTGCAGAAGTTAATTGGGATAGTTCTAGAGAGCAGCAGTTGCCGAGAGCTGTTTCTCCAGCTCAATGAGGACGGTCTCTCCAGGGGTTTTTAGCTGTTCATCTCACCCAGCAGCCCCTAAAGGCTGACATTAAATTGCAGTTCCGCCACCTTCTTGCAGCATTTCCACTGCCCTTCGTGTTCCTCGTGTCCCTCTTCCCACTGCAGTTTCTTCTCTCCGGTACCACTTGAAGGCATTTAGCTCCTTACATCCTTCTCTGCAGTCTCTTCCTCTTCCAACTGCCAGCTGTGAGATACCTTCAGGGGATTGGCAAAAGGTTTTAATAAAAGAGATTTATACACGCCAGCTGTTTTAATCAAAGTGTCAGGTTCCTTCTCCAAAGCATCGGGGAAAGGTCTTAGTTTTCTCAGCACAAGCAACACGATGTGTAGCTTTTCCTAAACTGTGATCACAAGTGGTGGCTGACGATGTTGTAAGATCAATTTGATCATGGCAAAAAGATAATTTCAGGAGGTTTTTTTTTTGTTTTTGCTTTTTTCTGTGTTTCAGACTTAAATGCTGTCTTGGCCATTCCTGTTGAAGTCACTGTACAAGTTAAGACTTCTTACTTATTAAGGTGCATCACTCCGAGGAAGTTGTAGGGTTGCGTGCTGGGTAATGAAGGGTTCCTGGGATCGCTCTGGGGCAGGTTACTAATTACTGTCTGTGCCTCTGATATTAAAAGGCAGACAGGTAATTCCAGGGGCCAGTAAATACCTGGTGAGGAGACTCCTGTGTGCCATGTGGTGAAGTTGTTGCTCTGCTCCGTGTTGTATGGGTTTGTGCATCACGTAACTGAAAACAGAATGGAGTCCCTGCTACGCTGCTCCAGTGAGGATTGTACACACTGCAGGAATTTCCAAGTTAGAAAGTTAAAAAATGTAACATGCCTAGGCAGCACGGGGTACTTGTTGTGAGTGCTTTTGATTTGCACGATGATGCGTGGATTCCTCGGGTGCCTCCGAAGGAGAATACCCCCCTGCTCTCAGCGAGTTTTGTTTGCAGCACAGTGCTTGGCACGTGCTGTCTTCAGGCTGGAGATGCCTGGAACCTGTTTTCGTAGAACTGGGAAAGGGGAAGTCCTGGCTGAGTCGGGTTCTGGCAGATCAGCATTTATGTTGTTACACTTGAAGGAAAAAACTCACAAAAAGCCTCACAGAAGTCACAGTTTCTGCCAGTTTTGAGAGCCCTGGACGGGGTGCTCCTTTACAGTAACATGTAAATCTCTGTCGCTTGCTCTGAATTCAGAAGCAGCAAGAGGAACTGTTAAATATTGGCTTTTAAAGAATAAATAAATAAATAAAAGGGCAAAATTTGTTTGCTACAACAGAAACTTCTGTTACATAAATTATGCTTGAGCTGCAGCCTAGGACTCCAGTAGGCCGCCTCTGAAGGAGGGTATCTCCATCACTGCACTTGCTGTGTGATGAATGGGAGGAAGCTGCTGTTTGTCACTGCAGGTGCTCGTTACCAGTAGTAAGAATATGGCAGTGCCACGTTCAGTCCCTGGCTAACTCCCCTCATGTTTACATGGTGTCGTGTAAGTATAAACGTGGTCATTCTGTACTGTTGTAGGTGACGTGATACCCAGTTAATATGGAGTGTTCATAAAGTGGCAGTAGCAGTGGCAAAAGACCTTTTTTTAATGGAGTATGAGAGACTTAGAATGGGCTGGTGGTTGTATAAAGGGAGAATCGTGAGTTGTGCTGGAAGGGAAATCATCATGATGGAAACCAGAGAGCAGAGTATCCCAAGATCTGTTTGTGGGAGCAAGCGTGTTAGTATTTGTGGGTATCTTTGGTACAGAAAGTGGGAGAGAACTCTTGCATGATGACTCTGCTTCCCAACATCATCCCTCAGCGTTCGTATGGAGCAGAATTTTAGGCTGGGTGACAGTGGTAACGTGGTCAAACAGAGTCAGAGGTGATAGCGTTAAGTGAGCTTGTGCACTAGTAGGAATTTCTGTTCAGTGTTTGGAAATAAGAGGAAAGACAAATGTAGTTCTTTTGTCCTGAACGAGCCAGCAAAGTAATGCAGCTGTGAGAAGTGGGGGTTGTCCCAGGATGACTTCAGCAAAGCGTTCTGATCGGATGTCAGGGTCTGGTTAAGGTGTGCTACATGAGGCATTGGTGAGGTTTCAGATGAAAGCGTGCTTCTGGATGGCCAAAACTTGACATTCAAATCAGACCTGGTGGGGGGAGAAGCAGCAGTAGGTGAGAGGGCCGAGGAAGTGGAGGGCCTGTCGTGGGAGAAGGCTCAGATCTGGCTTGCTTGGCTTCTGAAACAAAAAGGATGTTGGAATTTTCCAGTGGAAAAAGTCACATCGTACTGGAAATGCTGTAATTCTGCTGCACTGGAGAGTGTTTGGTTTCTCTGTTAAAATAGTTTTGCTTCCTGGAATACTTTATGTGACAGAATTTGATATAAATCATAGCGATGGTCGTCATTTTCACTGTTGCTTAAGGATTTCTTACGTTCAAAAACTGTAGGATGATCAATGCCATCACCTTGTTTCCTAAGTATTTTTACCCTGCTGCAGAGAGCAGCGTGGCAGAGGGGACTGCCTCGTTCAGGATGTGTCACCTTGAGTACAGCATGGTGTATTTCATGGTGATCGCTGGGTACAGAGCAGTCCTACTGCATCCGTGGGCTGGGTGTGACAGCTTCATTTTCCATCAGTAAGAATGGTGTGGGGCACGGGCAGCCCAGGAAGAATGCAGTGAATTTGTTCTTAATTTCGTTGTGTGTCTTCAGTAGCTTTGGAAAAGAAAGGAATCACCTTGAATCAGATCTGAAGGTGGCTGGCTGGCCTGTTTTTGCTGGCAGCGTGCTTCTGTGCAGTTTCTCTGTCGTTCCCTTTAAACATGTGCACTGGACTGACAGCTCCACTGAGTGATACTTGATCGTGCAGCTGCAAATAACCTCCTTGAGAAGCTCCTGCCAGGGATGGAGCGGCTTCCCAGCGAGGTTTGCAGTTCTTTACTGAGCTTTGCGTTGCACAGTGCTTTCTCTCCCCAAGAGTTCCTTCAGTGAGTTTAAGCATTTGAAGAGACAAACCACGTAGATGGCTGCTGCTTCCCGTTTGCTTCGTCTTCTGCAGCAAATTAAAAGCTGATATGACAGTAAAATTATTTTTCTCCTCCCATACAGTCTGGATTTGTGCAGCAGAAACTCTCCCTACTAAGAGCTGGAGACAGCTTGGCTTGGAGCAATATGTGGGGACTGCTGAAGCTGCCTGTTGTTACAGGGCTGTTCCTTCTCTACCAGCCCCCACGGCTGTAAGTGCAGCTCGCCCTGGGACAAAGGCAGCACTGAGGGAAGCTGCGCTTTGTGCATTTGCAGAGCACACGTTCCATAAACCTCAGCCTCGGAGCTGCTGCTCCAGTAAGGATTTCTCGTGCCCTCAGAATGAAATGCTAATTGCTTTGCAGAACAGAGCGCTGATGTTCATCTCCAAAGCCTGGAGCACGCACACTGAGTGTTCATGAATGCGTTTGGTGGGAGCGGGTGAGAGAAAGGGGGTGATGGTCACTGGAGCCATGAGATCATACCCGACTTGAGAGAAGGAAATTGAAGTCTCTGTGCCTCTGCTGTGGTGTGTTATTTGTAAATAAAGATAGGAAAAGAGGGAGTGAGGTGGGCTCTTTTATCTTTTCAAGTGGATTTATCTACTTCAGGAGTGAAGCATCGCATCCTGCGTTTAATGTAACCCTGAGGAAGTTGATCTGTTTAAAGGTGCTCCCAGTGCTCACGTGTGTGCTCTCTTTTCAGCTGCTCTGGGTGTGCAGCAGCCGTCGCTGCTCGGAGCCTCTCCTACAATATACACCCAGCAGACGGCGCTGGCAGCAGCAGGGCTGACCACACAGACCCCGACCAACTATCAGCTAACCCAGACAGCTGCTCTGCAGCAGCAGGCTGCGGCCGCGGCTGCTGCCTTACAGCAGGTAAAGGAAGGAGCCTTTGCTGTTAAACAGTGGAAAATATTTACCTTTTGTTTTATAAACTTGTTTAAAAAAAAAACCAGTGGGACTGGAGGTCTGCAGCTATTGATAGGTGTATTAATCAGTGGAGAAAATCAGGGATTTTGGCTGCAGCTGCTGGCCAGGGCTATGGAAAGCCTTCTGGAAAGGGGAGTTTTGCTGCACCTGAGCTGAATACCTCAAGTTCCAAGTGTCTCCAGTCACCATACATAACTTGATAGCGTTTGGCATGATTCATACTGTGCCCCGAGTACTACTGTACCTGTTAGGCATAAAAAGCTGCTTATGTCAAGTTTTAGCTAGGAAGAGTACATCAGAAAGATGAAGAATATTTGTTGTAAAAGTAGCATATATTGAAACTATTTGTTACCTTTTGTATTGTTAAATGTGAATAGCTTTTATCTAAAAGGTGCCTAGCAGCTAACTTGTGTTTGATATTTTGGGAATGATAATACTTCTCCTATTCATGAAATATTTTGTTTTTTTGTGTTTCAGCAATATTCACAACCTCAGCAGACTCTCTATAGCGTACAGCAACAGGTTTGTCTGATTCTTACTGTGTACGTTACAAATAATTTAAAAATTAGTGTTGGTTGTGTGTCTTATAGGATTTGTCTACAAAAACATCCTTGTATGGGAAGCTGTTGAAGTAGCATCTTTTTGTAGTGAAAGAGAGCTTGAAGTTTACAAACTTGGAGAGATGTATCCAGAAAGGAAGCCTGCCTACCTTCATGCAGAAAGAAAATTAATAATATATATATTATTCTGTGTATACACAATTCCTTCTCAACTTTGCTCTAATCAGGGCCGTGTATTTTAACTGCTGGAAAGATGCTGTCCAAAAAAAGTTCCCTGTTACATATTTGATGGTCTTTGAATTTACAGGATGTTGAAAAAGAACAAAAGGACATGGAAATCACAGGCTTAAGCTTCTCCAGCTGCCAAAACTTTTTTTTGATATTTCTATTAGCTTTCAGTTACAAGGAAACAACATTTCTGCTTAGTGAATAAATCTGGATTATGCAATCTTAAAATTAACCAAATGATCGCAGTTTTATGAATATGCAAATGGCTGGAATGACCAAACCCCAAAGGACTATTAACTGACTCAGATAAAGCAGAAAATGCTCTTACTTGTAAAGAGGAGGTAAAATTGTACAATTTCCTTAAGCATATAAAATTAATTTATAACTTTATTTATTTTAAGTTGCAGCAACCTCAGCAGACCATTTTAACTCAGGTTAGTTTGGTTTTATTGTTTGGTCTTCACCCCCAAACACAGATAATGCGAGAGCGCAAATTTCTGACTTCTTGAGCACTTTAATCTGTAAAACAAACTGATGTGAATGGACATCTTATTGGTACAGGTTGATTTTATCCAGATGTTAAAATATGCATAGCCTTGGTTTCAGAAATTTAATGGCAACCACTTTTCCTTCATCGTGAAGGAAAAGTGCATTGAATACATTTTTTTTTTTTAGTTTGAACTTCAAGTATGCAGTTGTTTTGCAGTAAGGGACAGGGAGAATCTTTCCTTTAAAAAGGAATTGAACTTTGTGCTAACCATATTTCAGTCTGAATATTAGAGGTTTAAAAAGATTCTTGCTGAGCTTGACTTGGTTAAAACACACAACTATTTTAACACTTTCCGTGGTTCTCGTGCTGTTTACATTTAAACCTGCTTTGAAAAAAAGATTAGTTAATAGTTAATTGCATTATGTTGCTGTGTTTTGCCTCCTCCTTCTGTTTTAATAAGAAGGCAGACACATTGATTTGTTGAGTTGGAGAAGGGTTCTGGTTAGCCTCAACCTTTTACCAACTGCCAGTAACACAGTTGGGATACAACTGGGGAATGATCCATAGGCGTGCATTCCTAGCAGAATTAGGAATTTATCTCTTTGTCAGCCCACTGTGGGGGTTATCTGTAAATGATAATGAAGTCTTCATTTCTTTTCTAGACAGTATGAATATGTGGGGAAGTAGAGTTTTTTAAAGGAAAAGGATAAAGCCAGTCTTCATTCAAAGTAGAAAGAAAGATCTTTTTGAAAAAGAGAAAAAAAAAAAAACCTTCCACCTTCTGAAAAATCTCCATTCAGAATAATTGCTGTAGAGATGTTCTAAACAACTCTACGTGGGTAAAAACTGTTCCTTGTGGGTGTGTCAGCCAGTTATATAAGATTTATAGTTTGCTTTATTTTGCTTGCAGCCAGCTGTTGCGCTACCCACCAGTCTTAGCCTGTCTACTCCTCAACCAGCAGCCCAGATAACTGTTTCTTACCCAGCACCCCGGTCAAGTCAGCAGCAAACACAACCTCAAAAGCAGCGTGTCTTCACTGGGGTAGTTACTAAACTACATGATACATTTGGTTTTGTGGATGAAGATGTCTTTTTTCAACTGAGGTAAGGTGTAAATACTTGTCTGCCAATGTGTTCTGCCATGCCCTCGCTAGATAAAACATTTGTCACTGCATAATGATTCTGTGACTCCACTCATGGTGCCTGCAGTTGGTTTTTCCCGGTCAGCACTGAAAGTCAGGCGGTAAACAAGACAGTAGATAGTAGATCTGAGTTCCTTATGTGAATTTCTGAGTTTTCTCATTGCAAAGCCCAAAGTTAAGGGACAAGGAAAGTAGTGAGCTCCTTATAATAAGAAATTGCAGAATTTGGGGGTGATTAAACGCATACCTTTTGCTATCTGCCTGTCCTACCCCAGTATAGTTTAGGGAACTTGTGCTAGGGCCAAAGACAGGTGTTAAATTCCTTTGCGTATTCCAGACTGAAGGTGCGTGCTCTTCCTTTAAGCCTTTTTAGTGAACTTTGTCTGCTTTCCCCCAACTTGAAACATAACTTGCAAATGTTGAAATAGCTTCTGTGGCTAACTAAGACTCACAATACGTTTTTGGTAACATTTGCAGTGCTGTTAAAGGAAAGACACCTCAGGTGGGCGACAGAGTTCTGGTAGAAGCTACTTACAATCCTAATATGCCGTTCAAATGGAACGCGCAAAGGATCCAGACGCTTCCAAATCAGGTAGGTGGAGTTGCCCACTCTAACTTGTACTGACTGCTGCTGGTTTAAGGTCATTGTCAACTCATTTTCCTTTCTGCTGTTAGAACCAGACACAGGCCCAGCCGTTACTCAAGACACCTCCAGCAGTTCTTCAGCCCATCGCCCAGCAGACAGCGTTTAGTGTTCAGGCCCAGCCGCAGCCGCAGTCCTTGCTGCAGGCACAGATATCTGCAGCCTCAATCACACCTTTGCTTCAGACACAGCCTCAGCCACTGCTGCAGCAGCCACAGCAGAAAGGTGCTCCTTCATGTGCTAAGTTTGTTGTAATCCCTTTTGTGCTTAGTGTGATTATCTTATTCTGTCATTGTTTTCCAGTTAGAATATGCATCTTCTTGCAACTGTATGCAAGGCATACGGCCTTCACTAGCTCAGGAGTCACCTGGTTAGTGACCTTCCTGTGGTCTCTTGTCATTCCCATTGAGATTTCATCATCTGAAAGCAAATGGGGTGTAGTTTTTATTTTGACCCTATCGCAGACAGCGAGGGGAATTGAAAATAATGGTGGTGATGTAGTTCTTCAGCATCGTTTGAAATGTTCAGCAAAGTCAGGTTTTGCTTAGCAGTGTTCTTAATACTATTACTAATACATAGTATTAGTGTTTTATTTATTTCAGTCAGCCAAGTTGGCATTTATGAGAACAAATACTGCAGAATGTGGCAAATCTGAAACAGGCTGTTTTGGTATCCCTTCATCTTTGGGTGCCTGACAAATTAGTAATAGTTTTAGGTTTTTATTTCTTTCTGTATGTAATATATCTGTCTAAAAACCTTTACTTTTCCAAGAGAAGATTGAGGTGTTGATTGAGGGTAACTTCTATTTGTATTTGTTTTGAGGGTAGCTTTGATTTATATTAGTTTCTCTATTAAAAATATACTTTTAAACTGATTTCACATTTTAAAATAAGTCCTAGAGTCTCAATTTGTATCGGTGAAGAAGAGCGTGAGTCTTTTGAATTTCTTGGGGAGGACATTGTTAATCAGTAGATTCATTTGGCTGGAGAGTTACTTTAGAAAATGTGTGTGTACACGATGAGAACAACCATGAAGTGGCAGCGTTTTTAGGGACATAAGCAGTCACCCTCTGTTATGTATTGACTCAAAATGTTTTTGTTCCAGGTGGTTTGTTACAGCCCCCTGTCCGTCTAGTTTCACAGCCTCAACCAGCTCGAAGATTAGACCCGCCATCCAGATTTTCTGGCAGGAATGACAGAGGAGGAGACCCTATGCCAAACAGAAAAGATGACAGGAGGTATGCTGTTGACAACAGGTCTTTGAGTGCTTCGACTGTAGTCTAACAAAGCTGAGCCTCTTTGCTGCTGACTGAGTCAGTGATAAGCACAACTGTTCCACATAACTGGTAACATCAGTTAAATGGAACTCAGCGAAGAGTGAGCAGAATTGCGTTATCAGTCTTTTCTGTAAAGAGTTTACTGACACAAACCCTGAGGAACTTCTTTCTGTTTTGTGAGCCATCCTTGAGAAGTCCAGCTTCTATCATGGTAGAAAGCTTTTTGTGTTAGCAGCATGCAAAATATATCTTGAATGTTTTTTCTTTTTCTCCGAAGTCGTGAAAGAGATCGGGAGAGACGTAGGTCTCGGGAAAGATCCCCCCAGAGGAAACGCTCGAGAGAGCGATCGCCTCGACGAGAGAGGGAGAGGTCGCCTCGAAGACCGCGGCGTGTTGTTCCTCGCTACACGGTTCAGTTCTCAAAGTTCTCCTTGGACTGGTATGTTTATAAAACTTAAAGGTCTCAGCTACACTTGTGCATGCACACACACGTAGTAAACGCACGGTACATGTTTCCAGTGAACATACCTCGTAACGATGTGGCTTTCTTAGGCTCTTTGTTGCTGTATCTTTGAAATAATGTTGTTTGTTTCAGCCGCAGCTGTGATATGATGGAGCTGAGGAGGCGTTACCAGAACTTGTATATCCCAAGCGATTTCTTTGATGCTCAGTTCACGTGGGTGGATGCTTTCCCAATGTCTAGACCATTTCAGCTGGGAAACTACTGTAACTTCTACGTAATGCATAGAGAAGTAGATCCCATAGATAAAAACGCTGCTGTCCTTGATCCACCTGATGCTGATCATCTGTACAGTGCAAAGGTTAGTACAATTTCCAGCATTACAACTATTCATTAGATTTATTTTTTTGCCAATAGGATAAAAAGTTGAATATAATTCAATTGACTTTTTTTTGCAATGATTTGAGCAAAATAATGTTTTAAACATCTTAGTAAAGGGCTGGTAAATGGAACTTGAAGAATCCTGATGGAAATTCAAGTTGTTTTTCTATTACTAGAGCTGTATTACATCTTGTTTTTACAGAGAGACTTCTGTATTCTCTGCACCCAGTAAAGAAAACTGCAAGATTTCTAAATGTATTTCTTAGGCAATTATTTCTGAACTGTTAGTGGAGCCTATTTTTCAGTTAAGGGACCTTTCTGTGCAGTTTGTGCTGTTCCACTTAGTGATGTTTTCTTTCTTAGTTCTTTCATCTCAATCTTTACCATTTTATTGAAAGTAGACTGAGCATATCAGAGTTATACAAATTTCAAAGTTGCTGCATCAAGGGCCGTAATTATATATAAAGGACCTCATTGTCAAAAAGAACTTTCCTAAAACCTTTCCATTTGATAGCCCATCCATTTTAAATAAGTCTGAGATTTCTAAGTCAGTCAGAAGCAAAACTGTATTTTTGAAAGGCTGACTTTACTGACTATAGAAAGTTTGAAGCCTTGACTGAAGTATCAGATGTAGTGTTTTTTTCATTCTACCAATGCAGCTCTTTCAGAAAGCTGAGCTTTAGAATGCATTGTTTAAATGAGGAAATAGCATCCAGTTTCATAATATGAAGCTATTTAGATAATAAAGGAAGTTTGTTAGGTTTGGCAGGGCCAGTGGGATGCTAAGAAGATGCAGGTGAATGTTGGCCAGCTCTGCTGGGATTGTAACAGAATGGAAGAAGTCAGATACAGAAACCAGTAATATACTCGGTGTGCTTCTTGATACAGGCTGTGTGGCACGTAGTGGTAGCACGTGAAGCAGAACAGCAGTTTGCATATTGCTTTTATGTGCCTTCAGTTGGTCGTTTTTGTAAGATCACAATGCATGCACACGGAATAGTGAGGGAGGGGGAGAGAGAGGTCTGTGGCAGATATTTTAAGCCCTAGTTCTGCGATTTCTTTTCATCTTATTCTGATTTTTTTGTGACATTGAGAAAAGTATCGGTGTGTATGTGTTCACAAGTTTTGGTCATTGTTTACCAGTTATACTGGCAGACCTTCACAAGACTGACCTGATTTACACAACAGGTGATGTTGATGGCTAGCCCTAGCATGGAAGATCTGTACCACAAGTCATGTGCTCTGGCTGAAGATCCTCAAGAGCTTCGTGATGGATTTCAGCATCCTGCTAGACTTGTAAAGGTAAATATGCTTCAGTGCCAGATACTCTTGGCAATGAAGGTTGGTTATAGAGCTTTAAAAAACTTGTCAATGAGGGAAGAGTTTGTGAGCAGCTAAGTGACTTCATTTTCACTTTGAAGAGATAAAGTTTGTATTACGTCTTTTTCCAAATTATTGGAGCTTTATCTTCGTTGCTTTCACATTTACTGTTTTCTTCAGCTCGCTCAATGTAGATACTTGGAGAAAGCTGTTTATAATATTAACTTTGCTTGTCTTTTTTACAAGCATTTAAACTTTTTTAAGGGCTCAGCTGAGACGAGAATACAAATGCAGCAGCAGCTAAGTAACTATTGTACGGAAATTTAACAATTGTTAAATTGAAGAACCTGTTAAGTGATACGGTGTTTCAAGACAACACGTTTTCAATTAAACTCCACGATCCTAAAACCAATGGGAGTACTCGAATTTATAGATGTAATGCTCTTGTAGTCTTATCTTTTGTAGCTGTGCTTTATCACTTTTAAGCAGGTACATCCATAAATGTGTGCATCAGAATTAAGACACCATTTAAATTAGCGTGTGTTTGTTTTCTGTGTTAGAAAGCTTTTAATTGCAGAGGAACAAGCCTCTACCGATAAGGAAACTTGATGGAAAGTCTTGCAAACAAGAATGAGTGATGATGTTTTAAACCTATTCCATTTCCGAATACTCTGTGGAAAAAAATAACTGAACTCTTTCTTGACTGACTTTCATTTTCAGATTTCAAAATAACGTGACAGTTTGCTCACGGATTTGAGTGTGTGTGCTATGAAATATTCTTTACACTTTGGGAAGATGACTTTTTACCCCTAACAGGGGGACATTCAGAAGACTCTTTTTGTCTAGTTTTTAGTGGGTATGAAAGGCAAAGATGAAGCTATGGCTATTGGAGGACACTGGTCCCCATCACTGGATGGACCTGATCCAGAAAAGGACCCTTCGGTGCTGATAAAGACGGCTATTCGTTGTTGCAAGGCTCTTACAGGGATTGACTTAAGTGTGTGCACACAATGGTAAGTACTGTACTGCCAAGTAAAGTAGAAGCACTTCTCTGTTATGAAAAATTAAAAATAATTAAAAAAAACAGAAGATGGGAGAACGTCTTTTTCCTTGCCAGCTGCTGTGGGTAGTGCAGGTAAACTACTCAAAGGGTGTTCTGTTTTGTGATAAGTTCGACTGGTGCCTACTGTGCTGAATAATGCATTAAGGACTAATTAAAGATTTTGAATTTATTTTGACGTGTTACGCTGTAATTTTTAATGAATGTGTGTTGAAAATATTTTTCATTTTGTACATAGCTGGAGAAGATCGTCAAGAGAACTTCATTTCATTGTTCTTTTGTAAATATTTAGCTGTTGGTTATACGGCCATATTTTCTCTTGGTGAGTTTGTTTGTCCTGTGTTAACTTACTGCAGCTTCCTTAATGTCACAGAAATATCTGGTGTGTGCTACATTCCAGTTGCTTCAGTGCCCCTTATTTGCACGTTAAACCAGCGTGTGCTAAACAACAAGTTGTATGAAACAGGATCTTGTTAGCCTCCTTCCTTTCCAACTACGACACATTTTTAAAAACGTGCAGAAAGAGAAAATATGGCTTCCATAATTTTTTTCTTTAGATAAACTTCAAGGTCTTGCAGCCAAATTTCTTTACTTGATGTGCTACAAGTGATCTAGGCTCTTGAAAATGTATTGTAGAATTTTTTTTCCAACATGCTTCTTCCCTTGCAACAGGTACCGTTTTGCAGAGATTCGCTACCATCGCCCTGAGGAGACCCACAAGGGGCGTACAGTTCCAGCTCATGTGGAGACAGTGGTTTTATTTTTCCCGGATGTTTGGCATTGCCTTCCCACCCGCTCAGAGTGGGAAACCCTCTCCCGAGGATACAAGCAGCAGCTGGTCGAGAAGCTTCAGGGTGAACGCAAGGAGGCTGATGGAGAACAGGCACTGAACGCTAATCCCTTTTTCTATTTCTGCTTCTCACAGGCACAGGAACACAGGCACAAAATGCACATCACACACTACACAACATACATACATAGGAAGAACATAACTGGTAACAATGACTGGTAAACCAGCTTTCAGCAGGGTAGCGAATGTTGGTTTTTATTTTTATTTCAGCTAGTTTACTAACTCTAACTGTGTATGCCGATATCACAAATGGAATTAAATTGTGCTTACGATGCGCAGAACATTTTTTATCGTAGAAGTAGTTGCTGGAATCTGGGACCAGTTGTTGAGTGAGATGCAGTTCATGAATAGCTGTCTTCAAACATTTTGCCATTTTCTAAAATTCCTAAATTCTCTCTTGTGGCCAGTTCTAATTGTGATATTTGAAATTCAACAAACACTAGTCTGAAACATCTGAATTTCAGGCCATGTGGCTGACCAACATCTTGGAATAAGGGAAAGTCTGACTGAACAAAGAGTAACTTTGGGGATTTAAAAGCTGGGGGAAGATCCCACGCTGTGCGGTTAATGGAGACCGGCAGTGTCTATGTAACCCCGACATTCTTTGTGGTGTTGCTTATCACCCTTTTGTGTTCCACAGATCTGGCTTGTATTGGCTGAGTGGCACTGTGATCATTTATAAAGTGGTAGAATGTGCGTGTGAACTTGTCTAAACAATAACTTTAGGAGAAGACTGTCTGAAACAGTTGTGACCTTGCACAGATCAGCAACAGAATTTTAAGAATTACTGAAACGCTTTCAAGCTTTCTGAATGATAATTTTTAAATTTTATTTGTCAGGATGAAGAGGAAAAGGACGATGGGGAAGCTAAAGAGATCTCTACGCCTACACACTGGTCTAAACTGGATCCAAAAACGATGAAGGTAACTACTTTTTTTTTTAACTCCATCATTTCCTAAGCAGGACCTGAAATACAGCTGTCATTCCCTTAACTGAGGAAACAAAATTTAGTAGAGTTTTATATCCCTTGCTGATTTTGTAGGTATTTTGTATGACATTGCAATGTGTGGGTGGGGCTTCTGATTTCCACAGGTGAATGCAGATAAATGATGCTGTTGTGAACTTTTGGATTTTGTACAATTAAAGCTTATCGCATGTGATGCAGTTTAACTGGATAATGAAAGTTCTGCATTAACCTGGTCATATCTATTTATATTTTAAAATGTGGGGTCTAAAATAGGTTAATGTTAGTTTAAAAAGGCAATAATGAGATGGAAATGTTTGTCAGGAAACATAATAAATAGTTTCCACAGAAGAAGTAATAGCCTTAAACTACCAAATCTTTCCCTGCCTTTATGAAGCCCTTCAAAAAATGGTTCTTTAAGGAGAACATGACTTTATATGTAGTGTGTTTTATATCAATATATACTAGTGTTACTCAGCACAGATTCAAAAAACATTCTTGACTTTTCAATGATCTTAATTTTTACTTCACCTTTTCTGCTAATCACGTGTGTTGCGATGTCACTGGCTGATACCACTTACAGAGCTTTTATTTACCAGGTAAATGACCTTCGCAAAGAATTAGAAAGTCGAACCCTTAGCTCTAAAGGACTGAAATCTCAGTTGATAGCTCGACTGACAAAGCAGCTGAAAGTAGAGGAACAAAAAGAAGAGCAAAAGGAGCTAGAGAAGTCTGAGAAAGAAGAGGAAGAGGAGGAGGATAGGAAATCTGAAGATGACAAAGAGGTTAGGTTTTGGATATATTTGGTTTAAGTCTTATTAAACATACATAAATACATATATAAATTGTTTAAATTTTTAAGTATAAAAAGTACAAGACTGTGCCTTGTGTTGAGATTTTGTAGTTCACAGATGGCTGTGCTGGGAGCTCTTGCTGTAACTGGAGATGCTGAACAGGAATGAAATCTTGGCCAGCTTCAGTTCTTGTATCAGCAAAGTCAGCTGAAACATGCAGCTGCACTTGGAGTGTCTGAATTAATGTCAGACCACAAATGTAAGGGGAAAAAAATATCCCAAACTCCCCAGCCAAAATATGCTCAATTTGCAAACAAGTGAATGCGTTTAACAAGATCTTAAATTCTTAACCCTGTATGAAAAGTAGCTGCTTAGTTGTACTGTTTTTTATTGACATACAGGCCTTAGGGAGCTGCTGTGGAGATGTTTATTTCAGCCTTGAAAAGGTTCTAGTATCTCAAATGGTCCAGTTCCTTCACATGGCTCCTGGTTTGGTTAGGTTCTTTTTTTTTCCTGTATTGTGAAACTTCACTTTTCACTTCTGGATAAACTTCCTGTGCATTGAAGTATCTCAGTTTTGTAGTTGATAGTTTCAGTGCTACTAAATTTGTTTTGATATTTCTCAAGGGTGAACAAGATCTGTGCAATATTGACAAAGTGCAACCACATCAAAGGGGCATAAATGTATGGAAAACATACTGTGTGTTACTTGCTTTTAAACCTTCCTTTTTGTTTATTCTTACCTGTTAACTACTGTGGAATAATTTGAAATTTTAGATATCTGTGGAAACCTTTTCCTTGTCGGTGGAGCAGAGGCTATGTTATGTGCTTGCTAATTCTTTCAGCTGCTGCCTTCTTCCGTAGCTTGGATGAGCAAAACTGTCCTGGGATTTACTATTTTATAATCAGGAGCAGAAAGGTTTAATTGTTTACTTTTTAGAAATCAGAAGCTCTGCCGTGACTTCCATGTTGCTAAGGCTCGAACGTTCCTGTCATGGCAGTCAAGAAGCTGCTCGGTGTTTTACCTTTAATCTCTATTTAAATTGGCATCAGTTCTTCCTATAGACTGCGTTTCCCATAACCAGAATTTCTCTGTTAATTGTTACCTGCTAATTGCTAAAGCAGTGTTGGATATCTTTGGGAAGACAATATAAGAAACCTGTGTAAATGATAAGATGCAGTAAGACTTGGATGTGCAGCTCTAAAAACACCCAAACAAACAGAACACTCCTCCAAAGCACTGACTCCTTTGCTGGCTTGCATACAATTTCTTGAAGTGAACCAGTTGTGTTCCTTCCAGTGTTGAGTAAACGTGAGTAAACATGCTGCAGTTCACACCACAAAGTAGTTGGAAGATGCTCATTGCTCTGTGGTTAAGCAACCCTGCATGTTCTGCTTTGTGTTGCTTAAGTTTCCAATCTTTGCTCTTAAGGTGAGTGTTGGCAGTGGATGCATTTTGCATTCTGCAGGTATTGGTCTCGTTTTTCTCTGTTATCTACCTTGTGTTAAGCAGCCTTAGGCTTTCCTTCACTTCTGACAATGCAGCGAGTCCTAAAAACTAATGTAGGCTGAAGCTTCACCTATGGAATATGCTGTATGTTATTTTTTTGCCTCTTCAGGAAGAGGAAAGAAAACGTCAGGAAGAACTGGAACGTCAGCGGCGGGAGAGACGCTACATCTTGCCTGACGAGCCAGCCATCATCGTACATCCAAACTGGGCAGCCAAGAGCGGCAAGTTTGACTGCAGCATTATGTCACTTAGTGTTCTTCTGGACTATAGATTAGAGGATAACAAAGAGCATTCCTTTGAGGTAATTTAGCTGTGCTAGTATATTAAAGCAACTTCTTATTGAGCTGTGCATTGAAACGTTGCGTTGAAGAAAAGGCCAATGCCTAGCAAGTGAATGCGTGTTTAGAGTTCCTCTTCCTTTTTAATTCTATGGTAACTGTGGCATTCTTGAATTCTAGAATGATAGCATGACAAAATAGAACTTAATGTAAAATGAATTTTGTCGTGCAGTACCCAGAAAAAGTAATCCAGTATTTGTTACCGTATTTACAATAGCAGTGTAGTCGCTGTGTGATATCCAGAAGAAACACACAAGTTTTCAGATGTGGAACAGAGATGATAATTTATACATCTTGTGTAGGTCTCAACTTCTGCAGTACAGGAAAGAATTTATAAAATTCTTCAAGATTTACTTATTCAGAACAGGCAGTAAGAAGTCTGACACTGCATGAAACTCTGACACCTCGTTACTTTTTTTTAGTCATAAGTGTAAAAATTTTTAATATGAACCTTCAAGCTCTTTGTCAATTCTCTTTCCATTCTTTATGTGCAGGTTTCGTTGTTTGCAGAACTCTTCAATGAGATGCTTCAGAGGGATTTTGGTGTCAGAATTTACAAAGCACTGATTTCCCTCCCAGAGAGGGAGGACAAGAAGGACAAAAAAGGCAAAAAAGATGAACGAAAAGAAAAAAAGGAAGAAAAAGAAGAAGAAAATGATGATCCAAAACCCAAGAGGAGAAAATCTGGAGATGATAAAGATAAAAAAGAAGAGAGAGATGAAAAGAAGGTCTGCAGCTGGTTTATATGTGAAGTACTGCTGTCCTGTCTGGATCAATATCAAACTGTTATTTGAATTTTACTTCTTTGCTTTCTCAAACTTAGTTTTTGTGGTGTTAATTGATCTGACTCGTTAATCTGTTTAAATTGATTCCTGACATTCAGTCACTTAAAAAATTTGTGAGTTTGAGGATTACTTTAAACCTCTCTCCCTGCATTTAGCTTTATCACTTAGCTTTGAGTGTGTTTGTTTTTAAGTGATGGTATATAAGTGTACACAAATTTTGAATGAGTGCTAGTGTGATGTCTTTAACTTTCCTGATTTTTAGTTCTGACCGGATTAATTTTTAGGAACTTTTGTTACAGAGGGAAGATAAAAGGAAAGAGGATTCTAAAGATGAAGAAGAAACTGAAGATGACAATAATCAAGAAGAATACGATCCAATGGAGGCAGAAGATGCTGAAGATGAAGATGAAGGTAGCTTGAATTAGGAATTTTGTGGCTCCCAGATGTTCTTTCAAGCTGGAAAATTCACTGGAACTAGAAAATCTAAAATTGCATTATTACACTAACTATTTCAGTAACTCTGACCAGTTCTACTTAAAATGTGCCTTTCTGCTAGGCATTTTATTAACGTAGTTTATATAATCTGTAGCTGTGGTGCTCAAAGTAAGGCATGCATATAGAAGTGGTTTTATTTTTTTCAGAATGCAGACCACTCGCAACTCCCATTGAAGTCAGTAGGAGATGTGAGTATTCAGCACCTCTGAAAAGCCAAGCCACTTTTAAGTGCCTAACTTCATATTCCTCAGTTTTAAAATGTCATCCTGTTTTTCCTAGACTGGAATGTAGTGTGGGACGTTTTTCATGAAGCTATAAGGAGTTGATTTCTGTTTGGGTGGAGTTAAGTTTGCCTGAAGAAGTGGGGAAAAGGGCTGGGTAACTTTAATGTCTGCAGGAGCAGCAAATAACCCTAACCCTTTCCCAGCTTAGAGATTGAGGAAGGTGTAAGGCATGCTGTGTACTTTTTGGTTTGTACTTTTGAGGGGGAGGAGGGGGCCATCCTTCTGATCTTGTTTAGATATTGCAGTCCCAGTGTTCTCAACCAAGCGTTTTCAGTTGTATTTTTGCAAGAGTACTGCACCAGCCTTCAAGACTTGGTGCTATCTCTTTTTTTCCAAAATGACTCTTAATTGCTTGTAGTCTGAGCCCTGAGCATATGCGCTGGACTCTTCTGTTCTGTACAAGCACTGCTGCTTCCCATAATCTGTCCTTGTGCCATTCCCAGTGAGATTTGGTGAGAACAGTCCAACTTTCCGTGGAGGTGCAGGAGAAAGCTTGTGATTCTCAGAAATGTATTGGCAAAATATAGACAAACGTCATACATAGTTTTTTCAAAGTTTTCCTCTTAAGAAAGGTGAGCAGTTTCTTAAAGAAGTTTGGCACGTGGTTCTGTGACCAAAGACTTTCATATAAGGTACAGAGCTTCATGCCATGATGTGTCCCTGCAGTTGTCACATTCCTCTATCTGTCTTTTAGATTTAGTTTTACTCTACTGTCTTCCTTTTGGAAACCAACAAAACTGCAGTTTATGCTTCACATCTAACAAGCAATGTGATCTGTAGCTTTGACAATCTGAAGTACAGGATCAAATAAGCCAGCAAAACCTCATTCAGTCATGAATATATACATGTGGCTTTAATTATATATAGTTGGTACAGCTTTCATAATGCAATCTAAAATATTTAAGAGTGAACAGTACTGATTTTGACCTAATAAGAATCACCACAGCTGAATGCAGACTCTGCCAAGCCTCCTTAGGAAGAATTGTGATCGTTTCCTGCACACCACTTAAATAGGTGGTGATGCTGGTGCAACTGATTTTGGCCTAGTTAGTATTATTTCAGCTCTTCTATCCCGTGTGTGATAAGTAATGAGTTTACAGGATGAAATGGACAAATATCTTACGTCAAAATAAGGTCAGAACAAAAGCAAACTTTAATAGGAGTGATTTAAATATCATTTGTTCTTTATGTTGGGTGGAAGTATAGTGTTTTCACATCTTTGGGGGTTTATGTGAACTTCTTAATGAACATATACTTTTGAGATAATGTGTGTGGATTTGTTGAATTTTCTTCCTGTCTTATAGACCGGGATGAAGAAGAAATGAACAAACGGGAGGAAAGAAGAGAGGGAAATAGGCATTGTAAAGAGAGGTCGTCTAAAGACAAAGTAATTAACATCTTTCTTAACGACTACATGTAACCTTGCTAGAGGTGTCATAAGCAAAGCTAACCTTTTGTTTTCATTGTAAGACCTATTTGCACTCCTTAATTCCTTCAGCACTTCTGGAGTGAAATGTGTATGTAAAAGGGAACATGTGACAGCTTTGGGTAAGGCGCATACAAGATGCTTTAATTTACATGTTCAAGATTGTTGGGTAAAAGCTCTTGGAAAGATTTCTTACACAGATCTGGTAGTGATTTGTCTGCGCATATGAGAGGCAGGTGGTTATTTTAGTCATGGCTTTCAGCTGTTGTATTCATGCATAAGAAAAGCAGAAGCTTCTCTTGACTAATAAACTGGCTTTTCAATTGCGAGGCCTGGAATCATTATGTAAAACTTCTACATTTCCCTGCAGGAAAATGGATGCAATCATTGTGCTGTTTTTACGGCTCCCTGCAGGAAAATGGATGCTTTTTTTTTTTTTTTTTTTTATTCAAGAGACCAATAGCTTGTCTCCATAGCTCAGACTAAGGAATAGCACAGGTTAGATTTGTTATGCTCGTATTTTCCTTATAAATGCTAAAATAAAGCAAGTGTCTGATCCTTTTTTTTTTTTTTTTATTCCCATTGAAAAATAGAGGGTGCAGGAACAGAAATAAGGGGAAAGTGAGAATTAATTACATACTTACAGGGATTTCATTTTGAAAATGGCTCTTCAATAAAATATTTGATTGGGGAGAGAAAAGGTTTTTACTATTGCACTTGTTTATGTAGTGTTTTTCAAAGTTTTTGACATACTAGCCTGAAAAAAATGAAGTTGTGTCTGTCAGGTGTTACTGTTCATAGTGCTGTGATTCTTCTAAATAATTAAAAGATTACTCTTCCTAAATAGCTTGCTTATATAACATTTGAGTTCAGTAGGTGAATACTAGCTGTATTAATCAGTCTACTAAAAGAAACAGTAAAATGAACAGTGGGAGAAATTGGTTAACTGGAAAAGTTTACTTCGTTTTAAGTAGAGGGTGGGAGCACGGTATTTTTAACTTCCTAATAATCCAATAATGACTTTTCTGCAGGAAAAGGACAAGACACAGATGGTAACTGTTAATAGGGATCTTCTGATGGCTTTCGTTTATTTTGATCAAAGCCACTGTGGATATCTTCTGGAGAAGGACATGGAGGAGATTCTGTACACTCTTGGACTACACCTATCACGTGCTCAGGTGTATCTTCTTTTTCTGACTTGTTTTCATTTCAAACCAGTATGTTAAAATTAAAAAAAAAAAAAAAAAAAAAAAAAAAACTGTGCAATTCCTTTTAGAAAGTTTTTCGGGTTAAAACATTCTTGTTTAGGTAGTATAATTTCTGTGTAGTAATACTGTACTTCTTTCCTGTGTTTTAGGTCAAGAAGCTACTTAATAAAGTAGTACTTAGAGAATCCTGCTTCTACAGAAGGCTAACAGATACTTCTAAAGATGAGGAAAACCAAGAAGAATCAGAAGAACTGCAGGAAGATATGTTAGGTAGTACTCTTTGTATTGCACGAATTTCCAGAAAGCTGTTCCTGTGTGAACGTTATGAGAGTTGTTTGCTTTCTTACAGTAACTCTTACAGTAACCTACAAATTTGGAAAACTATATCTTAGGATTTAATTTCTGTAAATTCTGTAAATAAATTTCTGTATTTCTGGCTTCCAGCAGGCCTTGTTGCATTTATAGGGTGAATCCTAGTGCCTTGGAACAGGAAGGAGGGATGGGGGTTGAACTGATTAACAGCATTTCTCATTCACAGTAGGTCTGCAGTCACAAGGATCAGCGCTGTAGGTGGTAGAATGGAGTGTGATTTATTTACTTTTTTAAGACAAGTTACTACAGGAAGGAGGAATGAAAGAATGTCATGAAAGAGCATGCTGCTTTTGGGGGAGGTGGGGTAACGAGGAATAACAAAATGAGGGATCGACCAACCAAAATGAGTCTATTATTTTCCCCACATGTGAAGAGACCATGTTATGATCTTAACTCGGTACTGTTAAAGGTGTGATTCTTGAGTTAGTGTGGAACATTGCTTTTAAACTAACATAGGAAGTTTGAGGTTGGTCACTGGAACTGTAGGCAACCAAAAGATGTCAATGATTACTTATTAATACTTCTTAATCTAATTTAGGAAACAGATTACTGTTGCCATCACCTACAGTAAAGCAAGAGTCGAAAGCAGTAGAAGAAAATGTTGGCCTTATTGTATACAATGGAGCTATGGTGGATGTTGGGAGCCTTTTACAGAAGCTGGAGAAGAGTGAAAGAGTGCGAGCAGAGATAGAACAAAAGCTTCAGCTGCTGGAAGAAAAAACAGGTGTGACATTGCTTTGGTGGTACTTACATGGATGGAAGATGCTAAGACTATTTCAGTAGATAAACTGATCTGTGGTCTAGATTTCTTAGATGTTTTTACATGATGAACTCACATTTTCTGCTTCCCAAGCCCTTTGAACTTGCATACCAGCAATGGCTGAAGTGCAGTTTGTCACCATGCTGAAGTCCCTTATTATTTTCATTCAAGTGGAATGTAAGACTCACATGTGGTTAGAATTCAGTATTATCAAATGGTAATGCAATGCAGTCTTTAATGTTCTTTCAAAAAATAGTCAGGTGTTAACATGTAAATGTTAGAATGCAAATAGGTGGTGTTGGAAGTAAATGACCTTTTTTTTTTTTTTTTTTTTTTTTAAAGATTGGGATAAAAAGACCATACTGAAGT
>WBMW01004360.1:896-40305 GCA_013396635.1 Penelope pileata | reverse complement strand
TTTTTTTTTTTTTTTAAGATGAGGATGAAAAGACCATACTGCAGCTGGAGAATTCTAACAAAAGTCTGTCTACGGAGCTCAAAGAAGTCAAAAAGGACCTTAGCCAACTGCAAGAGAACTTGAAGATCTCAGATGATAAAAATTTGCAATTTGAGGGTCAGCTGAATAAGACAATCAAAAATTTAGCTACTGTTATGGATGAAATACAGAGTGTACTTAAGCAGGTTAGAATTTTTAAATTTCATTTTTGATGGTTTGTATGCTTTCCTGTAGACTTAAATTATCTGGTTTGGGAAAAAAAAAACCTTCAAAATAAAAAATTCACCTGAATTCAGAGCTGTAATGTCTTAATGTATATGAGAGGCTCAGGGATAATGATTATTTAAAGAAAACAAATACACTGTGCTTTCTAACACAAGTTCCTGACTTAAAGATATACGAAATTGTGTAAATCCCAAACCATCCTAATGCTTTGCTGTCCTGATCTTGTCCAATAATCATACCCAATAATCCAAATCTGCTGTTTCGTTTGATCAACTAAGAATATTTTTTTCAAGGCAGAATGTAGATATTTCAAATTATCAGGGGTATTCTAGTAAGAAGAGTTTCAAGAAAACTGCATAATGCTCCAGAGCATCTCCATCCCAGTATGGAAAGATTCTTGCGTATTCCCTGGCGGTGCTGTGGGGGTCCTTGAAGTAAAGCTGAATAGGTTGTGAAGGCTGTGCAGTGGCAAACTGGTGCTGTGAGAGTGCCTTGGTGCTGCTTCTGCCCACATTTATATTGAAAAGGCAATATAAATCTACAAAAGCTGAAAAGGGGGGGGGGGGGGTGGAAAAAGGGCACACAAAAAGAAACTTGCCAAATGTTTGACCTTTTATTATCCTTGTAGGGTGCAAGTAATACATCAGATAAGTCACTGCAGCTTATTAAACTGGCAGTAACTTGCAGCCATCTAACTGCCATCAGTGTTGTTACACAGTCCTGCACCTCACAGCTGGCTGCTGAAGGTGCTGCATAGTTCTATTTCCACACTTAGTACAGTTGAATAGCCTTGGTCATTCTGTCTAGTACGTCAGAGCTGAAAATGTTCTGTGCTTTCAGGCATCTTTGGCCAATTCAGGTTTTTTATGTTACGTTACCATAACTTAATTAAAACTTTTGTTTACAAAAAACAAAACAAAAAGCTTAGAATATAAAGCAAGG
This sequence comes from Penelope pileata, assembly GCA_013396635.1. Taxonomy (NCBI): domain Eukaryota; kingdom Metazoa; phylum Chordata; class Aves; order Galliformes; family Cracidae; genus Penelope; species Penelope pileata. The sequence continues at coordinate 39,099 of WBMW01004360.1, read as the reverse complement.
CTTCTGGGGATGGTTATGTGCTTCTTTTTACAAGTGGTTAAGTCAAATTTCACTTCCGTTCCCTCAGTTTTTCAAGAAGATGCAAGAAATGTGAGTTAGTTATAACTAAACTGAGCAATATACCAGTTCCAATGATATTAAAAGTTAAAACCAAAAAGTATCTGTTTTGCGTTGCTTTATAGTTCACATGAGAATTATCACTTCCAGAACTCACGTTTTCTCCCTTTTTTCTTTTAAAGGGTATTGTGAAAAGCGAAGATAAAGATCAGAAATCCAAAGAAAATGGAGCAAACGTATGATAAAGCTGCTGCTGTTTAGAAGAATGGTGTTACATAATGTAATATAAATCATGATACCAGAATGTATGGGAAGTGATGCATGTTTGATTTTAGTAGTATGAATATCTTAGTTCCAAAAAGATGTATAAAGTTTTATGAAAGTGAATGTCTGCTTCTGAAGATTGCTTGTAATTCTTAGCATTCAATTTGAGACACTCCTTGAGTGAAAATAATTTTGCATTGCAAAATGTTTTAGGATGAACTTTGTTATAGTTTTAACCCTAATAAAGTTCATCAACGTAATGCACAGTAGCAAGTATTTAATTACCAAATGTTTTTCATGAAAGTCTAGTGAAATCAAAATTTTCGTTATTTATAGAATTGCCATTTTTAGGTTTTTATTTTTATTTCAGTCTAATTAGTCTTTTTAAATTCAAATATAAATCACAAAATAGCATGCTGCTTAATTTTGCAAGTAAAGATTTTTTTAAAAAAAAAGAATCTTGGATTTTTTTTTTTTTTTTTTTTACTTGTCACAACTTTCTTCTCCCCTGCAAATGTAACTTCCCGAAAGCTGCTTGTATTAAAGCTTCATAATATACAGTAGTTAAGAGTTAAGTATGAGTTAAGAAAGCAATAGAAACCTACCAAAACAATGGTAGGGTTGTGAGATTTATATGAAAATATATGGGCCTGTTTTAATGTATGTCATTTGTGTTTCTTTAATTGTTCTTACCTTTGGATTAATATATATGCTCCTTTTTAACAACAAATGCAGTGTATTAACATGTATGGTTGGGTACCAGGCCAGTAGATGTCAGAATAATGCCTTACATGGAGAAAATGCTACCATTGTAAGCCAACTTTTAATTAAATTTGGACTTCTTTCCTAGTATGTGTAATTACTTCAAATACGCTAGTTCAGCAAAATAATGGAAACACAAGCAGCTACTCTGTGTAGATGTAGCAAGGAGCAAGGCACAATTTTTGTTGGAAGTGGGTAAAATTGCTTTTCCTTTATGTTCACAAGCAATCAGAGATACAAACTTAAAATGTAATGTGACATTTGTCGAAGGCAACTTAACTCAGATGATATGAAGCATGAGCAACTGTGTTTTGGCTCGACTTCCAGTAGGGTTTCCAAGGTTGGGACAGGAGTGTTTTCTCACAGAAATGGTTAATTTTAGCAGACTTTTTTTTTTTTTTTTAGCCTAGGTAACTAAATACCTGTTAAAAGAGTCCAAGTGCCATAATATGTATGAATAATTTACAGGAAAGCTCATGTGGCTTTGCTGGGAAACACATTACAATGTCTGAATTTATGTTCAAAAGACTCTAAGCTGGTGCTTTTATCACTTACCTTTCTTGGCTCTTTTGGAGCCAGACAAGTGAAGTCTCTCTTTTCGTTACAACAACATGCATGAACTTCCCCCTCATTCATCTCAGTTGAGTCACTGTGTAATACCTTAACTGTTAGAACTAAGGGAGGAGTTGCTATAAAAACATAAATTATTCCATGCAAGTACACAGAAAACGCTTGCTTGATGGAGAGATAACATCTTAGAGTGAAGATGGTTGTAAATTAATCTTGTGAAAAGCATCTGGTATACAGATGTCATAAAGCAAAATTCTTTTGTACTTTTTCACCTTTGTACAAACTGGACAGCATGTATCTTTGATGTTGAGCACCATTTAAAATAGTGAGGAAGGGATGAAGTTGGAAATACTTTTTTCATGAGTTTTCAGCAGAACGTGTGAACACGCAAGAGATGGAGTTTTAGAATACAAGTTAACTCTTTTTAGGTACACTGTGAAATTTCTGTTGGAATCTCTTACTGGCTTTTGTTGTTGTTGTTTTTACCTTATATTGCTGATATAAGAGCAGTTGCCATGCCAAGCAGACCTCATCTTGTGTTTCAGTGAGTGGCCCTGTGAGATGATTGTTAGTGTTACAGACTCTTACAGTATTTACCAAGTAGTCCTCACATGAGTATAATCTTGCTCTATGTTGCTCTGATGTAACAGTGTTTCAAATACTATGTACAGTCTGCATTTATGTTGGAAGGAAAATGAAAGGTTAAAGAATAAAGGGAAAAAAAAAAGTCTGCACAGAGCTTGACCAGTCTCCTGAAGAACAAATAAGCCGAGAAAGAACAGACAACTTCACAGTGTGTTCAAGTAACTTTACCAAGTGGCACAAGGTTCTGTATAGATCCAGTGCTGGTCATTAGCTTAAGCTTCTTGGCAATGTTTCCAGGAGTGTAAGTAGTTCTTAGAAAAATCTAATGGAGTATCAGTAATGGGGGTTTGGAGAAGCAATTTTCTACCAATTTTAATTTATGAACAGTGTTTCTGCAATTCATGTCCAAACTTCATGTCTTACAGGCTTTCCACTGCTAAGTCTGTCACTGGGTGGCAGTTGCTGGCGGAAGGCAAATAAAAGAGCCTAAGCCAAATCATAGCTCCCTCAGTGCTGAAGCATCCCATTTATTTGTAGTTCTGCAATCACCACAGAGGTTCTTTGCAACGCAGCAAATCTAGGAGTGCCTTGTTCTCTAGAGAAGGCACTGCTACAACAGGCTGGTAAATAGAATCTGATCTTAGTTTATAGATTTTTTGTTTCCCCCATTTTGTATTCCTTTAGAAGGATGAAATTAATGAGTTGAACCACTGAAGAGTGACGCTCAGACCAGTGGATGTGTATGAATAAGGAGGTTTCATGTGATACATCTGCATGCAAAATGATTTAGAACAAAGCAGGCTCTCTTAATGCTCCTTTGCTTGCTCTTGATGCTAAAGGCAGAAGTGCATAGTTTCAGTGCTACATAGCAACAGTGGCAAAAAGACTAATAGTGAATTTTTGCCCAAATTTTCTGGAGAGCTGAGGATTGCTTGGGAGATAATGGAGCAGCTTCCAGCACCACTGCATGTTCTACCGAGGCAGAGATGTGTTGTATGGACTCACCCAGTGCTTGATGTCTTGTGGCTGTAGCACGTAGGCCCTTCCAGAGTCACTTCCCAGTTGTTGCTTGGTTTATTCTGTGTCCTTCTGCTCTGCCTGTGGAGCCCTGAAGAGAAAATGCCAAAGTTATGATTCTGTTGGTCACCATGGATTTCCACAGATCCAGCATTTACAGTTGAATCATTTTCAGAATGTGGTTTTATAAAGCCTCGTTCATGAACTTAACATTTTTTCAATGTTCAGGCTGAAATAACTGCTTTGGGAGAGAGAATGGCTTTCAGTCCATCTTTCTGCTGAAAATGTACTGTGTGAGTATGTTTGGATTTATGTAGCACAGTAAACTTTCACTGATAATTTTATCAGGAATGTGCACAAAATGTGTTTTTTTCTCTTGCTTCTGTAATCTTTGTGTACCCAGGTCAGGTTTTTAAATCTGGAGTGCATTTGTTCAGTGCAGTTTATATTTAGAAATGTAAAATAATTCATTTTTAATGACTTGAGTCTCATGCCCAGTGATAGAATGTAAAATTTGTAGGGAGGCATATTTGAGAGAGCAGAAATGGTTCAAGCAGAAATTCAACTGGAATTTGTATGTTGCCGTGTATACAACAATAAAAATGGCATAAATAAGAAATACCTCTATTTGACTATTGAAACTGACAGTGTTTTCCCAACAAACATGTTTCTGCCTGCTACATCTCATTGGATGTCTTGTAGTGCAAATGACGCTAAAATATCTTTAATGTTACTGGTAATATTAATCATTAAAATATTTTTAAGCATTTATTATTATTTATTATATAATCAGCATTATGATGCTACCCGTTTGCTTTTTTTTTTTTTTTTTTTTTTTTTTTTGCTGGATATGAGGTCAAGCTGCTGGAGTTTTTGTCTATTTCTTGCAGTGCTTCACCATTACGCTGAGGCTGCTCACAGAGCGTGTTAAGCCACAAGCACGTCAGCCTTATTTTGCCCTTATTTTTAGTGTAGTAATTTGCTTTGTTAGTCGCTTGCAACTTTTTCAGTGGTATACAAAAGGGTTGGTTTGAGTGTGAGTCAGGTTTTTCCCCCGTTTCACTTAATGTTTTTTGGTCTTTTTGGCAGAGGGTCATCCGGTTCCATCCCTGGTTTGTCATGCAAGGACAGAAGCAGCTGGGGAGCGTTGACCTTAGTTTCTGGTCCCTTTTTAGCAGGGCTGGATGGTAGCCAGCAGATTTGGAAAAAAATAAACAGAAATGGCTGCCACGTGTTGTCATAGAAATGAACAGTTGGAGATAGGAGTACCCAGTGATACTGGTCTTGGCAAAGAATGTCTCTCAGACGAGTGTGACAGTGTAAAACTGCACCCACACAGTGGCAAAGCATAAGGCAGCAATCAGAACGTTCATGTTACAAGCTGCAAAATCATAGGGAGCAAACAAGTTGAGAGTGTCCTTAAACATTTGTCCGCAGTGATAAACTTGTCAGTATCTGCTCTGATAGAAGGGAGCCTTGTATCATGTCACTAAACAGGTAAAAATGAGTCATTGCTCACCAATATTGAACTTGGTTCTCTGCTTGATTTACTGCAGTCCAGCCAATGATGTCTTGTTTTTTCTTGGAGGTGGGCATCAGGGAGGAATTATCTTTTCATTACATCGAGGAAAGGAAAAATAGATGATGCTCAGTGTTGGGACATTACTGGCAGCACATCTAAAAATGCACTGGTTATCTGTGGGATCCAGTAATGTGCCTGCAAGGAATGTGTAGTCAACATTTTCAGTCTTGTGATTTGAGATTCAATGATGGACAGCACGAAGAACGACTTGTAGGGGTGATATAATGGATAATAATTGTGAAGCACTGACCGAAGCAGAAACTGTATGGTGTGACCTGTGGGCGGCAGGGGCTTGGAACAGGTGGGGTTGACAAGGGGTAGCAGTGCAGATGAGCAGTTAATTCATTCAGATGTTTACTTTGTTTGAAGTTTGAGAAAAGGAAAAAGTACCTGAAGCGGACTGTGAAGGCAGTTTGAAAATTGTTCCAATATTACCTGCAATTTAACAAGATGTGCAAATCCCCCAATTCTGATACAAAACCATCCTGTGAGCACCAGATTCCAAAGGGAGCGGTGCCCGTACCTTGCCTGGTTAGGGTTTTCCCCAGTAAATGAGAAGAGGTGCCGTGCAGCTTTGCACAGCAGGAATGAACGTGTGCCTAACACAAACTGTGCAGTGCCCAAGCGTGGCCTTGCCTCCCCTGCCTGCTTTGCTGGGGCCTCACTTCATGGAAGTGTAACCTGAGACAGGGTGAGAGCATGTTCCTTGGGGAGGAAAACACGGCTGTGGGTTGGGGAGGGAGTCTTTTGTCCTGGTGAGATTTTAGTGCAAAATTGAGGCAGTTTCCTCCAGCCCAGAGCGGGATTTTCAGACGGAGAAAGCCCCATCCTGGAGCCGCAGGACGGAGGGGAGCGCTGGGGCAGGGCTGACCGCAGCGGCTGCAGCTGATGCTCCCGGGCAGGGGCTGGCACAGGCAGCCCTCCGGTGCCACTGAATTTATTTCCTTTCTTCTTGACTCTGTTGTTTATCTTCTTCGCTGCCTGCGTGTGTGATCCTGATGGTGAGAACCTCTCTGCTTTGCGGAGCTGCTGGCTGATGGAGCAGGGTGGCACGAGCTGCCAGCAGAGGCTCTATTCATTGCGAGTGCCAAACCACGCTCTCACGGCAGGTGACTTCTGCCCGTGGCAGTTGGTGATTAGCGGCATCGGTGAGAATCCCAGCAGCCGGGCTGTGGGAAAACCAAGGAGCAAGCAGGGCAGCACTGCCACGGCCTTTCCCGGTACGGACACGGGGACAGAGCAGGGCTCAGCTGCCACTGGTCTGGTTTGAAACCAACCTGGTGGTGACCTGGGGAGCTGTTGCAGCGTAGACATGGGCACTAACCCTTTAGAAAAAAAGTGATAGGAAGCAGGGTGCTTTACGTGTTTTGTTGCAGGTGATGTTGTTTCCTGGAGGTGACTGTCTGGAGAGTGATACTCAAATCATCTGGAAGGTGCATCTGTAACCAACGGAAGGCTAATTCAGCTTCATTCATCACGAGTGTTTTTAGACAAAGGACGATGCCTAGAAAGAAGCTCTGAGGCTGGACGGTATGGATTGACTCAGCTCCGAGATATCTGAGAAACAGCTACAGAGCGTGCTGCCCCCGGAGCAGGTAAAGGCAGAGGGCTCAGCACCGTGGGGTGGTGGCTGCCCAGCAGGGAAGGCGTTCTGGTACCTAATGCAGACTGATCTCAGCAGACTTAATTCCTCTGGAAATGCTGACCAAAAAGAAGCTCCAAAGGGGTCTTTTAAAGCTTTTCTGAAAGCAAAGACAAGTGAAATTGATGGAAGATCTAAGAAGAAATAAATCAGGCTCAGGCACATCCAGGTTCCTGCCTTAAGTATATAACTATTCACATGAAAAAAATGAGAGTTTTGCAGATGACATACTGCAGCAGTAGCGGTCTCAGCTCCCCTTTCATTTAAGTTAGAGTTATTAACATTCATGGGATACACAGAGAACATGCTATCAGATCTGGCAGTAGGAACAACAATGACAACAACCTTGGGGAAAAATTGTTTTTACGTGCTTTTAAGATCATATGGTGAAAATTGTATTTAGCCATCATTTCTATTTACTACCTGCAATTTGTTCACATTAATTAATTGTTCTAGCATCCTTTCCAGTCTAATGAGGCCAGACTGCAATCAAGGGCTTTGTCTACTATGTAAAAGCACAGCTGCTCAATTATTGAATGCTGAAAAGTAGGGGTTGCATTAAATAAATTCCTGTTCTTGGTACCGAATGCTGCCTTACAGCTCCTCAGCTTTCACTTGAGGTATTAGTTTTCGTCAGTAAAGCCCTTTTTGCTGTTTGTAGTTCCTGGACGGGGGATCAACACCAATATGCTGGGTTCCATAATCCTTGGGTCTGTTTCAGTGCTGTAGGGTTTGTGTCGATTTGAGCATCCTGTAAGGCTTCTGACCAGTCCTTGGTGGCAGAAGGCAGTACCGTGATGCTTCTGTAGATTTTGCATTTTCCTGTGTGGTTTCGATGTGGTTAATTAGGATTGCTCTCTTTGGAAGATGATTATAGGAGATACCAAGTTCTAATTACCAAGTGTAATGCAGGTAAGTGAGAAATAAGCGGTGTAGTTCCTGCTTTGTTTTACCTCAGGTGTCTGCTTTAACCTTTTGATCTGATCCAGTTGTGCTTTAACTTACCCCAAACTAAAGCACTGTAAGCATTAGCAGCCAATCCAGAAATGTGGCAAACTAAGACTGAGTAGAAGTTGCTGAAATGAAGACTTGCAGCTGTTCAGCCCCGTAGTGACTACCACGTACTTGCTGAAGCACAAACAAATCCTATTTAGTTCAATTTCCAAAGATGAGTAGGGTTTTTCATAGCTGTCATTTCGTAGAGGTTTACTGTTGTGTTTCCTTGAGTGTAGCTTGGTAATTGTCTCTGTCCAGAGATGAAGTACAGTTAAAGTTAGAAGTGCATTTTTCTTCAGGCAGAACTGGACGTGTTTACATCACAAGAACTTTGTGTCAAAGTGAACCAGCAGTTCCTCAAGCGAAAAGAGCAGCTTTGAAATTTCTCTCAAAGCATGAACTTGTCACCTGTTGGAAGATTTGAGGAATTCTTGATGATCTGATTCAAAGTTTTTAAGACGAAAATTTCTGACGCCTAGCCTGTGTTGTCCTTGGCCAGCTAAATCTGTTCACACTGGCTTTTGTTTATATCACTTTTTTTTTCCCTTTTTTATGGTATTCACCCTTCTTTCCCAATAATTTGTGGAGAGTATTTTCTAAGTCTCAACCTTGCTTTCATAGAACCACAGAATCACTAGGTTGGAAAGGGCCTACAGGATCATCTAGTCCAACCCTGTTTTCTGACTCTTCAGTCTCAGCACACAGTCTCATTTCTCTGGGCACTCCGGTAACATTCTGCACCTCCTGCAGTGTCAGGTTCATCTTTCCTGGCCATGAGTAGTCTAATGACTTCTTAACTGCTGATCCAGGTGAGGTGTGATAAGAAAGAGCAGGGGCTTACCCTCTGGCCTCCATCTGAAAAGACGTAATACCTCTGTGTTTGCTGGGAATTATTCTCTATTGCTATAGTTAAGTTTCATGCTGCTTGTGAATATTGATACATTACTTGCCTGTCTCCTAGAGATAGTCCTTGATTCTTCTGGTTTTGACCCTCTTACTCCACACTAACCTGATTTCTGATATGTAGCCTGATTGGCTGCATCCAAATGGAAATTACTTTGGTAAATGAATTACACAATTTCCCTTGTCATTTTGTCTCTCACTGCAGTAACACCCACAGGGTTTCTAAGTCAGACTCCTCTCAGTTTCTACCATCAAACGCCTTTGAAGAGTTTCTTTGTGAAGTTCCCTTTTTCAGACATTTGATGTTGAAGGGATGTTTTCATGGTTTTACTTCTGTTTCTGGAAGCTTAACTGATGCCAATTTGCAATTTGAGTGTCTTCATTTAGGTAATTTTCTGATAAAAACCGGTGTGCTCTGTGTCTTTTCTTCCATCACTCATCATAATTACCATGTTCTGCTCTGGAAGGCTTTTCTCCCATTCCTTGTATATCTATTTTCCTAGGAAAATCAGTGGCAAGTTAGGCAACTGACATGCAAAGGGGAAAGGTTTCTTGGTTTTGTTTTTTAAAGGAGTTGACGATGTTTAAAAATGAAGCTACTGGTATCACATTAGCTGTCTTTATTTTATACAGAGAGATCTGGCTGCTTGTTTTAATCTACCTGCTCTGAAGTTGTTGTTTGCAGTAGTGTGGAATTCAAGCCACATCGGTTTCTTGTGCTTTGCGACTAATGACTGAGGATGTAGGGAACAAGGAAAAGCCCACAAGAGCTCTCAGGAAACATTTCTCCACTGCAGCACACGGCAGTAACGCTGCCTGCGAACTCCGTTCTCGTTCAGTGAATTTTCACAGCTACCTGGGGACATCAGCTGCCGGCGGTGGGAATCACCCTGCTGCATCTTCGTCTGGGAAAGGCTGCAGACTGAATTTGCATGCTACGTCTACAGGATTGGGTAGGAGCTGTTATGTTCTCCTCCTCGGGGGATGGGAGGGGGAAGGAGGAGGGAAATTCGCGGCGATTCAGACCTCCCTCGGAGGGCTGAGTAGGGGGGCTAGTTTTAAAAACCTGTTCTTTTTGATCTGATAATTGAGCAGCCCGAGTGAAAATGCTAACATCCCTCTGCCAGGCCATCTCCGGTGCTTAGCTGAGTTGTTGGGTCAGTTGTTACCCAAACGAGGGGCAGACGGCTCCCTCCCACCATCCCTTCCTGTGCAGCCCCGGGGGTGCGCGCGGGGCGGGTGCTTGGGACCGAGCAAGGGGCTCCCGGCTGAGGTTGGGTGCAATTGGGGATGCTGGGTCTGAGGGCACTGAGCTCCAGGGCGTCCGAAACGGGTGGTAGTCCAGGAGTGTGCATTTCGGTGGCTGTTTGCTTCTCCTTGGTCACAACCCACTTGTTTCTGTCATCCCAGGCTGCCTTCTCCTTTGACAGCAGCATTTTCCATGTGCTGAGCTGCCTGACTCCTTTTCTGTGGTTCCCATTGGGTAGAGGAGAGCAATAGAAAACTCAAGATGATTTTTATTTATGCTTTAGAGACATTTATTTAGAGGCTGAATTTGCTGTTGGTTCAACATATCTATCACTGCAGGGCTGCAAGTTATTCACTAGAAATGCTAAGCAAGGCCCTGCAAATGTGGAGCTAGGCTGAGGCTGGGGCTGGCACACAGCCGGGCTTTCTATGGTCACAGAACAAGGGCTGAGACTTCAAATTCCTGTTGGAGGTTGCAAATGCATCTCAGCCAGCAAAACTTCTACTGAAGACTGAAAGGACAATTCACTTTCCTTTGAAGTGTTAAGCTTTGTCCATTCTTGCTGCAGGCGTTGACTGAACTGGAATGAAATCAGCCAAGGAATTCTTTTATGTTCCTATTGTTTGTGCATTTGATGGAGCAGTCTGATAGGTCTGGCTCCTCCTTTCTCCTCTTTCCCTGGTGTGAGTCTCTCCTAGAATTTAGGGAGAAGTGAAGCACTTGGAAAGGAAAGCACAAAAGCAAGCAAAGATTGAAGCTTTGAGGAGTTCAATGCTAATCCAATACTCAGAATCCCTGTGATAGGAAAGGGGTGGAACTGATTTGGCAGGCTTTTAAGATGCACACATTTTAATTTCAACAAGTTAAATCTGTTCACAGCAATTAGTGTCAGTATCAGCATTATTGTGCTACAGAGCCTAAGGAAAGTACAGCCGAAATTATGGTCGTCTGAGTAGCAGACTCCTGTTTTGCCACTTGTTTGTTTTGCCCAGAGCAGGTCACGCCTGCAGTGTGTGCTGATTGTCAGGCACTCCACAGTGACATACAGGAACAGTGAGGACTGAGGCTCCGCAAGAGGCTGGGGATGTTCTTCTTGGGATTCTTTTCTTCTGGAGTCCCTTTCTTCCATTGACTTTCATCCTGCCTCACTGAAGGGGATGGAGGTTTGCAAGTCAAAGAAGAATAATCTTGTTTTTCAATGGTGCTGGCTTCTGTGAAGTGGAGCTCACAGTATGTGGTCCTACCTCCTCTAGGACTGTTCAGGTCTATTTGAAGTTCTGTTTCTTTTTATTTTCTTCAGGCTTGAAAAAGAGTGGATGACCTAAAACGGTTCTTTATTTTGCACTGGTGTATATAGGCTGTCAGAACATGAAGAACCGTTTAATTGAGTTTTTAACTGTTTTATTCTCAAGCAGTGCTTTTCAAGTTCTTTTCAGTAAGGTGTCTGATTCAGAGTTTACTAACCTTTACATTGTACTGTAATTGGGTTTTTCCAGTCATCACAGTTGTTCCAGTGCTGACTGTCAATACATCTGCAGGAAGAAAAAAAGAAGGAAATATTTGTACTCCTCAAAAGACAACTTTTTATCTACCTTGCTATCTTTGGCTTACTAAGCCAATTCTCTCAGTGTAATGACTGTACAAGCCTCTCATTATTTCATAATGTTTAGCACTTATTTTTAGCTGGCACTGAGCCCTTCCCGCTGATTTCAAATTAGGTGATACCTCTGAACGTTTCATGCTTTTCCATATCAAGACCTTAGTAAGGTATTAACCATGTAATAAAAAAGACTTTTCTCAGCACTAAGCCCCATTGCTATATTTGAGCTGCTGTTTGAAGTCATAGCAGCAAGATGCAATGCACCATGGTGTTCTTCAAAACCATGACGGATTTACCAGATGTGCTCAGATTGAATTTCCTGCAAGGTGTGACCTGCTAAAGCATTTGTGTGCATGTTTTTTCACTGTTTCAGTGAGTATTCTGCAGTTGCACCATTTAACAAGTGAGTACCACAGAACAGGAGTGTATTTTTAAAACACATATAGTAGGCTCCATTCAGTGGAATTTACTTTGATTTTTTTCCTAAAAGTTACTTCTAGTAAGATTAGCTGTGCAGAACTTTATATGTACTGTATGTTTCTCAGTGCTAGAGATTTTCAGCAAAATGAACTCCTGCCTCTGTCTTTTGAGTGAGAAAGCAAAATTCAAGGACACAGGCTGAGCTGTGCTACCCTCAGACTTTCACATTCCTGTACTTTGAATCCTGAACAGTAGATTTTAACTCCCTCAGCGTGGATGAGGGTATTTGAACAGAACTCATTTGCTGTTATTTTAATATCAAGCAGTTAATGATACAAATTACATTAATCAGTTTTTAGTTATTGCTGTTGTTTCAAAATCAGAAACTTTATTTCAAGGTTAGTTTTAGTTCTTCTCTACTTCCATCTTGCTTTAGCACATGCCCCTTTCACCACTGGAGAGCACCAGCTCCAACAACAAGCACGTACAGATGGAGTTTGGTTGTGACAAAAAAAAGTTACAAAAACAGCAGCTCTTTGAAGGCTGAGGAGAAATCCAATAGTCTTTCCATGGAGGTGCTGTTTTGCATGGCCTCACTGACAACATGACGTAAGAGTAACCATCCTCTTTTTTCTTTAACCTGATGTAACCCAAGAAAACTTCACAGCTGGGAGAGGTCAAAAGTGCTGTTGCATTGGGTTACAGAAAACAGGGTGGTCGAAGAGGGCAATGAGAGCAGCTGTGAGAGGCAGAGGCACCACTGCCCAAATAAGCTGGATGTCTGCACTATTAACTTATTCCTGAGGGCCCGTTGCACCTCCTGCTCCAAGCAGGGTCAGCTGTGGGGTCGGACCAGGTTGCTCAGGGCTTTATCCAGTCACACCTTGGAAACTCCCCAGGGCTGAAAACTGCACAACCTCTCTGGGCAACGTGCTCCATTGCTGGGCTGGCCTGAAGGGTAAAAAGGTTTTTCTTACAGCCAGGTTGAAGCTATCCTGCTCCAACCAATGCCTGTTGTCTTTGCCTTCTCACCATGCACTGCTGTGCAGAGACCAGCTCCATCTTCTCGAGGGGATGCTGTAAGGTTCCCCCAAAACAATCTCTTCTCCAGGCTGAACAAGCCCCATTCCCCTAACCCCTCACAGGTAAGTATTTCAGCCCTGATCATCTTGGTGGCCATCTGCTGAACTCAACTGATAGGCCCAAAACTAGGCTTAGCACGCCAGGTGTGGTTCACCAAGCACCAAAAATAAGTGAATAATCACTTCCTTTGATCTACTAGCTCTTCTCCTGTTAATACAGCTCAGGATGCTTCATTGCTGCCATGGCACTCCTGAGAGAACTGAAGTAGAGATGCTAGAGCTGAGGATCATTGCTGTGACTCAAACAGTAGGTTTTACAGCCACCAGAGCTCAATATGCAGAACCCAACAAACTGCCCATATTGGTGAGAACTCAGTGAAGCCCTTGGGAATAATCCATTACATTAAACACTTTTTTTTTTTTCCTAGTATGTTTCATCTGTCGTTGATGCATCAGTGGCAATCCATGGTCCATTTGCTGGCAGCTTAAAGCTTCTCTGTAAGCAGCCTGATTTGTACTGAAGCAGAAAGCTTCCCGGGCAATGACACAACCGAAATTGCAATTGCTGCTTGTTTAGAAAATTCAATCTGTCTGAAAGCTGAAATGCTTGTTTTGTTTTGAACTGAAACATAGTGGAGCTCCGTTAATGTTATTCTGCTTTTCTAAAACAAACCAATCAACTAGCCAAAAAATGAGGCTTTATTTGTTGCCTTTTAGCACACACACCCCCTCAGCTCCCAATACTGGATTTCTCTTTTGTGATCTATGGACAGTTATATGCTCTCCTTCCAAGGTTGAAAACAATGCTGATATTATGAAATACTTTCCCTGTTTCCCCAAAAATATTGCAGTAAGGCCAGCCTGACATAAAGAACACTTGCTTAGGTGCTTAATGGGCTACATCATTTACTTTTCCCCCAGGAATTGTTCTCCTGCATCTTCAACAACCTGCAGGCACTTGCACCTCTTGGCAATTGCTGTTGGAGGCTTCACCTTGGTCTGTGTGATCCAATCAAGTCTTCACAGTAAAGGTTCTCCTATATGGGCTTTGAAAATATGTTGACCGAGTCTTCTGCAACACAGTGGAGATGCTCAGTTGCTCTGTCTGTCATTTATCACTTCCTTTTGGCTGAAATTTGGATGAACTGAAACATGGAAGGAGAGTTCAATAGTGCCAAAACCAAGGAGAAAAGTTTGGAAACTCTGAAATAAGATCCTCCAATCCAAACTACTCCCCTGAGAACTCCTGTGATGGTGAAGATGCTGTTTTCCTCAGTTTCCAAGGTTTTCTGTTTGTTTTTGTTTATTTGTTTGTTTTTGGTGGGCCATAAATCACAGCCCAATTAAAAGAGTGTAGAAACTTATTTTCTAGCATAGGGAACATCTTTAAAGTTGTATTTCTTTATAGGGAGAGTGGAAGCTAAAGTGGCTGTGCAGGTCTTTCAACACCATGGGCTGCTCAGACAGGTGTGAATTGCCCATACACCATCAAAGCTTTGTTCTCAGCTGAAGGAAAACACTCCCTGCAGTGGGATATGGCCTGAAACAAGATTTGAGAACTGATCCGTTCCACCTCTTTCTGTGTGCTGGCTCCTGTCCTCTCTGGAAGCCAGGGGTCTGGGTCAGAGGGATGCCACAACTGCATCAAGCTCTCTGACAGCTTTTTCTGCAGAGATGGGATTTGGCCAAGTGTTGCCTAGGAGTGAGTGGCACGCAATATCTGTCGTGTCCCCTGATTCATGGTTTGCTGGAAACCATCTGCAGGGGACTATGTTCTCTTTTGAATAGCTCTGTGGGTTCTGCTTCTCTAAAAGATCAGTGTGCAGCTTTCCTTGGCTGGGGTAAACACAAGCTGAAGCCAGGGAGCATGCAAAGAAGTGAATTTTGGTCCACTGTGGGGAGAGGGACACAACTACGGTTATATTTTACTCCTGTGATTATAGCCTTAAGTTGTATACTTCTTTTTGTGACTGCCTTTTACGTGACAGCACATTTCCAGGCAAAGGAGTCAGCCCTGGGAATATGTCAGCAGTTAGAGCTGACCTTTAGCTGAACACACAGGAACGCACAACTGCACGATGGTGTTTTTACAGCAAGTCTTTCACTATATAGGTAAGTGCCCAACCAGCACCCAGTAACACTTTCTGCATAGAACAAAGATTTTGACATTAAAGAGCAATTTGGATGGTCTGAGATTTATTGCAGAAGAGAGGACAGGGCTGGGAGCAAAGAAAAGGCAGAGCAGTTTTAGTGGAGAAATGCCAGGGTTGTGAAGGGATTTTTTGGACCAGCCCAAGTGGAAAAGATGTGCTGGTGTCAAAATCCTGTAGCAAGGGGATGGCAGCACCCACAGACAGTTACAGGAGCCAGAGACATTGCTGATGACGATGACTTGTTTATTCCTCTTCTACCATTTGCTTCCATGGGCTGGTTGCATGGTTTTGCAACTCACCTGGGGCCATGTGATGTCGCTTTTATCTCCCTGCAATGAAGCTTTTGAATCAATCCATCTTTTATGCCAGACATCGAATGCTGAAATGGTTAAAGATTACATTTTTTTTTGCTATCAGCTGAGCTGGATATATCCAATGCCACGTGCAAATTGACTGAAAAGCTATAGGCATGTTGAAGTAAAAACAGTCTTGAGTGCTGTTGCTCACAGTTCAGTTTCTCTGCCAGTCATGCTGTAAATAATGAGAGTGCCCCAGAGGCAGATGTGCTTGTATGGTTTTGTTTGTTGGCCATTTTGCCAGTTGTTGTGGGGGAAACATCTCCAAGCACTGAACAACTTGCCTACTGATCTTCACCAAGCAGAAGTGCAGTTTTCTTTTAAACAGTTTGTATGAAGCTGCATGCTTGCTCTTGTTTCAGTCAGTGCCTTTGGAGCCTGAAACCTGCTCTCAAGATGTTCTTGGAGCATCTAAGTGCATGTGCCAGTGGCCTCAGTAAGTGTTAAATGAGATCAGATGCACATTTCAGTGGCAAAAACTCTTTCCCATTGTCTTTGGCCTAAGGAAAATTGTGCCACACTGAACATATTGGTAACGTGGCTGTAGAACGTGTTCCTATTTGGAGCATCGAACCACAGGTTGCAGAGCTTGACTGATCTCAAAGCCTTTCTTTCTTTCCTCTCGTTTTTAATTCTGCTTTGTTTTCATCCTGTCTACCTGTGATGGCTGTGGGTTGCTTATTAAGCCCTAAGATTGAAGTAAGGATTTCAGGGCCCTTAGCTTGGAACCTCAGAAAGCATTGACAAGTGTTACAAGTTTGTATTTTTTTTTTCCCCTAATTTTTTTTTCCCCTAAAGTTGCATGTTCTCCATTTGTAAATGTCAGTGACTGACTTTAAAGGGAGGACGTTGCCTAACTGTTGTGATTTGGGAGCACCTTGCAGGACTCAGTAGCGATGGAAATCTGGCATCTGGATGTGTTTGCAGCTGGTTCTTTAGCACCAGCTGACAAAGTGTCAGTGGCCTTAACTGACAATCATTCTGCTTCCCTCTGAAAGTTGCACAAAATAAGCAGAAAGATATTGTCTGCTGCTCCTGAGGTTTTTTGTTTGTTTGTTTCAGTAACAGATTAAACATATTACATGGTTGGACAGTTTTGTAATGGGATTGAACTATTTACTCTTTGCATCAGTAAAAGGATGTTTCTGTAAAGAGGTTTTGCTACACAATGTTTATGCCAAAATAGAATTTATTGGTTATATACTTGTAATTGAAAATGTCCTAGCAATCTTAACGATGTCTTTATAATCTACACTGCAATTTTATCCTTTCATAAGTTCCTGTAAAATCTCCATTAATGTTCAAACAGTGATATTGCTAAATCTCCCTAACTTCCTGTGTTCCTATTTACTTTTTCTCCTCAAAATTCTTCCCAGTCTTTGATTATAAAATATGATGTTTGCTATAAAATGTGACCAGGATGCACTTCATAGAAAAGCAGAAGCCTTGCAGTTGTGGCAAAACTGTACTTGCTTGCAGCTTTCCTCATGCATTTCTGCAGAAGGTGAAGTGAATCAGGCATACTAGGGCTCTCCTGCAGAGAGGCACAGGATCATAAAGCCCAAATGAACACCCCTGGATGGACCTTTCTGACTACCAAACAGAATTTCTAGTTGTTTTGTGTCACTGTGTCTCTTCTGTCTCAATGTAAGTGGGATCACACAAAGGAGATTATTGTTGACTTGTATTTGTTTGTTTCCCTAGAATTAATTATTTGCTGTTAACCCTTTATTGTTGTTATAAAATTGTTCACCCCAACCTTTAAGAAGTAAGTTGAGCTTGGTACAATAAAATGTGCCTCGGTTCACTTTCCCAGGACCAGCCTGAGAAAAAACTTAAGTAATTTTTTTTAGAGGCCGGAGATATAACAAACCTGCAACTGTTAAACAGCCCAGTGAAAAGCAGTAAAGCTCATGTTACAGACTTGGAAAAAAAATCACTTTGTGCTAGTTGAGTATATTCAGAGGCTTTCCTGTGCACTGAGTTCTGAGGGTCTTCCTGTGCACCAATGCTCATATTACAGATGCTTTGCCCACGCTGCGATCGATATGGGCTCTAAAAGGGTGTTCTTAGGTTTTGAGTGTCCAGGTAATAAGCAGAGTTTGAACAGACTGGTAAATCAAACTGGAAGACAATAATCCATGACTACTGGCAAACTGCCCAGCTAGGAGCAGGTAAACATGACTCTAGCTTTTATTTCAAAGTCAGGAGGGAATGATGTTTGATATTCCTATTGTTAGCACTGTTGATCTACACTGGGCATTTTAAACAGGCTTGCATTGTGAAAAATGCTATTTTAATATATATTTCTTTTCCTTCAGTATCAAGCTCTCTTTTGCTTACTACTTTTCCTTAAAGAAGACACGGGATTTGAGGCTGTGAGACAGATGCAGACAATGATGGCAAGATAATTAATATTAATAAAGATAATACATGTCAATTACATTTGGTGTTTTACTCCCTAGCAGCCTGGTGCTCTGCAGGAGCAAATGGTAAAACTGGCTGCAACCCAGTATGCCTACAGCGGAGAGCTGAGACAGCAAACTGTTCTCAAGAGTTATTGCTGAATGCTGATGGTCTTTCCCCATACAAAAAGAAAGATTGCAATGGTTCCTGCACCTGCAAGGAGTATCCTAGCAACATCACTGGGGAAACCGCATGCCAGGACTTTTTTCTGAGTGCTTTTTGTTGAATGTAACTGCAGTTGGAAAACAAAGGTCAAGAGCAATTTGAGCTTTTCCAAGCGCTGTTGCTTTATTCATTTACCGAGAGAAATGTTTGTATTGTGGCTTTCTGCTGAAAGGCTAAATATCAGGTTCCTGGGTCATCCACCAGACTATCCAATTGCAGTTTAGTCAAACCTGAATACCACTTAATCTAAGATGTTGCTTCTCACTTGCAGGAAAATTACTGTTAGCATTTAGCTCTAGTTTTTGCCTCATGAAGCAACCAGCTGGCGTTGAGCGTAGCCAGAGTTTTTTCTGCAACAGAGATCAGGGAAGAGAACACAAAATACCACCAAATATTGGGAATAGATCACTGGTCTAACAAAAGGAAAGGAAAGAAAAAAGTCTGTCTTTCGTCTGGGAAGGTATGTGTGGTCCTAGTCTGTATGTGTGCACTGACCTCAGGTAAGTTTGTGCTTTGTGCTTTGTCACCAGCTTTCAGGGCAAGTAGTGATTTCAGGTTTTCCTACATCATTCACCGGTACTGTGTCAGAAGCACTTGCTGGGCTTGCTCTCACTGGCTTGCCATCTTGCAAAGGGTAAGGAAAAGTGTTTGTATTTTATGGATGTGGGAGTTGAGGTGAAGGACGGAGACCCTTTTCAGATCGCTGAGCTCCCGATCTGCAGCCGTGAGGACTGTGCTTGTTTCCTCTGAGGACCTCTGAAGTGCAGCATCGTGCAGATCTCCTGGTGGTGGGCTAGAGGCTCTGGGAACGAAGCACAGGAGAGGGGGTACAGAAGTACATCTCACCCATTAAGTCTTTGGGACTGGGTCTCCAAATGCAGTGCCCTGTCCTTGTGAGATGGAGGGAAATGAGAACAAAACTGTCCAGCTGCTCGCAGGAGGTGCGCTGTGCTCTGCCTGGCAGCGGATGGGCTGGGGCTGCAGCACTGCTGGGGAGCAAGGCTATGCTTTTAGCCCCTCCAAGACTCTGTTTCTGCCATGCAAAGCAGCGATGGTGTCATATCTGACCAGGAGAGATAGTGATGTAGCTTAAAAAATAAGTGCAGTGGTCAAGAAGTACAAAATGTGATTGTAATCAGTTAAAGTCAGTTGTAACAAGCGTTCTTTGCTCTTCGCACACTTTAGGAAATAATCTCTAGTTCTAGAGCCCAGTCTAAAAACAGAAGATTTACCATTTCTATTCATTTCTGTGTTAGAGGAAGGTCAAAACACGTTGCTGGTCTTTTTTTTTTTTTCCCCTATATCCTGATTTGGTGAAAAGATTTTGTACTTAAAATATTGGATGTTGACCTTTTTCATTTGCTATTCAGAGAAATGCATGTTCTGTATGGTTTCACACATCAACAGTCATCGAAAAGTCAGCAGTTATCAGAAATAGTTCTCTGTCTTGAATACCTGTTTATTGAGCTAAATCAAGGTTTAAGGTGGAATTCAATACCAAACAAACTAATGTGCTTGAAGTAGCCTTCTGTTTCCTTCCTTACAAAGACACTTTAAGTATTTAGAGCCACTTGCCTTCTCTGAGAAGTATTTCTGAGTAATCTGTGAAAGAAAATTAGCTGAGGACAAGGTGCTTGTTTTGAAGCAACAAAAGAAAATCTAAATGAAAAGCAGTCATGGCTAATAGAAAAATGAAATAACGAAATACTGTTCCATTCAATCTGCTTTCTTTTCTTCTTCTTTTTTTTTTTTTTTCCCCCCTTCTGGACTACAGATGATGTGCTCCCTGCTGTCATGAATCCTTGCTCACTGCCACAGTCCATTCCTCTGGCAGAAGGAATCTGCCGTACCATATCAGACATGAATGCAGGTCAAGTGATGGTCACACAGAAAACTTTAGTGGAGCAGTTAGTGAAAAGCTATCCAGGTAATGTGTTTCATTTCCCCTTCCTTTTAAGAGTGGCTGTATCGTCAAGTTTGTGTTTTTGATACTGGGCAAATCACCACTGAATATTTACAAGCAAAGCTGGCAATGGAGAAGAATATTAGCAGGCAACTGGTAGAATACATGAACCATGTATACAGCCTTTATCAATCTGCAAACAACGCTAATGTTTTGCGTATGACATTTTTTGCAAATTATGATAAATGCATGAAAATAAGAGAGGGAACTGGATGCAGTAGCAGAGTGAGATTATGCCCTTTCTCAAGGGTAGGGAATCATACATGAGGTACTCAGATATCAGATCTGGAAAAGAACAAAACAGACTATTTGTCCTATCAGTAAGACTTTGAGTCCTCTTTTAAGAGGCAGGAACACATTTGACTTTGATGGCAAAAGGGTCTACAGTAGGGGAGCTACATCTGGTGTCTACTATCAGAAATGCAATTGGCCTCAAAATCAGTTTTGTTGGTCAAACTCCAGCCTCTTCCTTTCTGAAAGCAAATTAATTACACCAAATCCTTCTTTTCTGACGAAGTAGCAGACACTTCCCTTAAATGCTGCATTTTCTTTCAATCTGAAAAAAAAAGTCCAGCTTCCCTTAGATCTGCAATATGGAAGTAGGGTGTATGTGTGTACATGTGTGACCCCGTAAAGGCTCATTATAGCATTTTGCAGGAGGTTGTTTGGTTTCATTCTGAGCTTCCTCTTTTGATTCATCATAATCTTACAGCTCTGTAATTGTTACAGGTAAGGATTTTCACTACTGGCAAATCTTTAATCCAACCCCACAATCCAGCTCCAAAAACTGCCAGCAGTGTGATATAGCCCATATGTGCACTGAGGCTCTACAGAGTAGCACTTTTAGCTCTGCTAGAAGAAGAACTCCAGTCTGGAGAGGGAGAGAACATTTTTCTTGCTATCTTTTCACCTTGCTAGAAGCCTTCATTTTTGTGGGAAGAAGTTTGGGGCGCCAGGTCAGATGTTACTAGACTAATGACTCCAGGTCTGTGACGCATGGGGACAGCCAGCAGCTGATCTTCTTTTTTTTCTTTCAATCTGAAACTGAGTTTACCTCAGTTTACTCTGAGGTAAACTTTGGTAGCAATTGTCATGTGACAAAACTATATCAGAAACTTCAGAGAGAGTGATAAAAGCTGCCATTAAATAACCTACCCAGAGGGAAAGGCTTTGAACAACACACTGCTTAGCTTGTATCTGGCAGAAGGTCTGGCTCACGAATATCATATCCTGATGTATTCAAAGGGAATGTGCCTGTTTGAAGAACATCCTAAGCTCCATCACAGCAGTGCTGCTGTGACCACCAGAAGCACAGCTGGTCTGTATTCACCTTCTTCCTCAGAAGTGACCTTCCCTCATCAGGAAGGAATGGCCTTGAGAGAGTTAGAAAGGGGTTTTCCTGATCTTTAAGACACTGGCTGGCTTGGCCGGACGGTGTTTCCGTGCTGCCCTCACCTGGTGGGCCCAGGGAGATTCTCCTTGACTTGGGGCTGCAGTCTGCTGGCCCCAGATTTGGGGCAGTCACTGCTATCCTGGGAGCCCTAGGGGTGTGGGTGGCAGATAGCTGGGTGCAAGCACAGGCTCTGGAGATGTATTATAAAAATGTCCTGCCATTTGTCCTGTGATATTTGACACTTTCGTGCTGAAATTTGAGTATTTTCTGACTGCACTTTGCCACAGCAGTTTCAAACTTCTTTCTGAATCCTGCAAACTAAATACCTTGGGTATTTCATGTTGAAACACTTCCAGATCTGTTATATGTAAGTTATGTTTCGTCAAGTTCCCATTTTATTTGAAAACTTTTTTCTAATTCAAAATATCTGTATCTTTCTTGTAGGCATTGCAGTTCCCTCCCACCAAACCTTATACAATATCCTTGGTGAGCTGATTAAGGAAAGGAAAATCTATCATACAGGAGAAGGATACTTCATTGTTACCCCCAACACCTACTTTGTCACAAATGATGCCACAGAAGGCAACAAAAGGGTCCCGCGGGAGGACAGATGCTGTTCATTCTCTTCCACTGCTTACCTGGTAAGCTCTGAGAGCTGTGCAGACTTAGTGGAAGAAAGCATTCCTATGGTATCCCCTTACAGATCCTGCCGTTGTCTCCCTCACCAGAACAGCCAATGTGAACAAAGGCTTCAGCAGCTGATGAGCCTTGAACCTAAGAGAGGAGGGAAGAAAGGCTGCAGTGAATCAAAGCCTTCAATTCAAACTCAAGTGATCTCCTCATCTGCTGAAAACCATTCCTGGGACACCATCAAAACCCTGACGTCAGTGAAGGAGAAACTGAAATGCAAAAGATTTGGCCTTGGCCTTTTCTGGAGAAGCACTTCTAAAAAAGAAAAACTTAAGAAGGAGTACTGCACTTTTTCAGCCCAGTTTCCTCCCAGGGAGTGGCCGGTCAGAGATGAAGATGACTTAGACAATATTCCACGTGATATCGAACACGAAATCATCAGGCGTATTAACCCCACCCTCACAGTTGATAATTTGATTAAACACACCATATTAATGCAAAAGTTAGAGGAGAGGAAAAAATATACCAGTAAGGGTACCTCTGCTGAAGTGTCAACACACAGGCAAAGGCACTTTTCAAAGGAGTGTGTTCAAAAGACAGAAATTAGAACAGCAAAACACACAAGGAAAACCAAAGCAAGCAAAGAGAAGCAAGTGAGCAGAAGCAACAGGAAATCTCACATGCATGAGCCAACACCCCCAAAGCAGAAACTGGAAGAGAACGTTTCACTGCTGATCACAAACCAACAGCCATTAGAGGCAGCAGTGGAATCCCAGGTCCTATATAAAAAGCAAATTAAGAACCCTTTTCAGGGTCTCTCATGGAGACACAACTTTTATGCAAAAGCATACAAGGGTCATATTAACAGCAAGCTGAGGTCCAGGAGCCGAAAGCAGGACAGGGGTTTACAAAGGCCACAGTCCTTGGGCTCCCCAAAAGCCTTTGAATATGAAACTGAACAAGTGGTTGCTGAAATGCAGGCTGACAATGCTGAGAAAAACAAGTTACTCCAAGCTAATAGGCTCTCCCTTCAACAGAAAGACAGTTTAAGTGAAAATGTTAGTTATCTGCAAAGCAGTACTTTGCAAATAGATGGTAAATGCAAACACTTTCTGGAGATTGATGCTTCTGAAGGCAACAGCTACAGAGGAACAGTCCAAGGAAATCCTGGGGATATTCAAAAATCCCCCGACTCCTACACTGCAGGTAACGGTGTGTGCAAAGAAAAAGGAAAATATTCATTACCTCTGAAAGGTGAATATTGCAGGTACAAAGCTGACCCTGTGTGTGAGCTGTTAGATCAGACAGCACAGGAATTTCAAAATGTCCATCTTTCAAATCATACAACCACTGTTACCAGGGTAAAAGAATTCGGTGTGAAATTCAGACAAAAAACTGACAAAAAGAATGAACTTGTACTTAAATATGACTGTGCCAACTGCCTTGGATCAATGAAGCTGGGAAGTGACAGGTGTACTGATACATGCCATCTTCTGACCCAGACAGCACGTGACTGTGACACCTGTAGTCTGTTGCATCTGGGTGACAATGCTGAATGCAAGGAACCATGTCAGCTGCGTTCTGACCGTACGCTTCCAGGTACAAGAGACTGGAGTGAAGCTGGGCAAAAGCTGGGGACAGCTCTAAAAATCTCTAAGGTTAATATTCATCCAAGCCAATACAATACCACTGCAAATAAACCTGACTCTGCAGAGTATGGACATATGGACAGTGTTGGTTTTGCAGAATCAATTGGTGGCTCAAAAAAGCACCAAAAGGCAGATCTCCCAGAAAAAAGTTGTTTGTGCAGCCAGGTCCTTCCAATGGCTTACAGGAAGGAAGAAGAAAGTGGCCTTACTGAATGCATGAAGACTCCAGCTGTAGCAGATTTCTGTGGCACTAATAAGGCTGACACTTTGCAGAACTCCACCTGTGAGAGGGGAGAAGTAGTGGCAGGCCATGCTTTGGGCCCACAAACCAAGGAAACAAGAAACTCCCCAGGAAAAACAGGTTCAGTTTTTAAGAATACATGTGCTGGGATATCAGGAGAGAATCACACAGAAGGGACAGAAAACCACAGCATCACTGGAGACAGTGGAATTGACTCCCCGAGGTAAGAAAACACGTTTAACTATGTTAAATGTTTCGTCATAAAATTAACATCAGAATTACGTAGGACTTCTGCCATATATCATAAATCCCCCTCCACAACAGCAAAATTATCTTTTAAAACGTCAGTGTTACGACCCAGAAA
Organism: Penelope pileata; assembly: GCA_013396635.1. Classification (NCBI taxonomy): domain Eukaryota; kingdom Metazoa; phylum Chordata; class Aves; order Galliformes; family Cracidae; genus Penelope; species Penelope pileata. The sequence continues at coordinate 14,990 of WBMW01004360.1, read as the reverse complement.
TACTCAACATGCATAGTTCTACCACGTCTTATAGATAAACTTCCTCCCTAAATCTGCTATACATATGCTGCTGTTTGTGTTTTGCATTTGCTTTCCTGAGACAAGGTGGAGTTGCACAGGTGCAGAGTGCTAAGAAATATGCTGATGGATACACTCCACATGTTCCTGTTAGCAAGAGCGTTCAGGTTGCCAGGTGATATTACAGATGCTGTCATAGACATCGTCATATTGCTCAGGTGTAGATGAAGAATAAAAAGTGCTCTACAAAAGTATTCAATCACAAGTACAAAATATCCAATTTGCTCACAACAGACAGGAGAAGGGATACACCACCTTGAGCTAGAGGCTTCTTTCACAGGGCACCTGCTGCCTGTAGCTACATAACTTTTTCAAACAGATTTTTTTGGAAGTTCTTTCAATGGGAAACAACATGAAACAATTTTTACATAGTTTTGCATATGGGTAAGATTTACAAAACTGTTAATTGGCAAGAACATAAAATGCTTTGTGGGAAAAATCATATCCATTTTTAAATAAAATTGTATGTTCTTAATACCTTAAATGACTGGTGTTTGAGTGCAATTAAACTACTCAAGTTCTCATTAGATATGTATCATCATCTTGAGAAGCTTGTATATAAAGGAACAAATCGTGTAGTACAGTCTTAAAGGAAATGCTGCTGAAGTGGTTGTGTTTTTGTATTTTTTTTTAAGCAGCTTTTTGGCTGTGCAGTGTCTCAAGCACAATTCCAATGTACTACTTGGACATGGACACTTGAAACCTTCTGGTTGTTCTTTAGCAAAAAAAAGATTTAAAGGGTCATTCTGATTGTATTGATGCCATCTGAGGTAGCAGAAGCTAAGGCAATTCGGTTTTATTTTAAGAACACAAAGCCTGACATCTAATAATTGTTCTTTTAGATGGACTGAAAAGAAGATGAAGCTTCCTGCCAAATTCTGAAAGCATAAATAATAATGCAGAAAGGAGAACAGAGTGGAAGGGCAATCACAAAACACTCCTTGCTTCAGCTAACTCTAGCCATTAATGTTTGATCATATTTTAATGAGCTTGTAAACATTTTTTTTGTAACGATGTAACCACCCTGTAACCACGATTGATCCCATCTCTGAGACCACCTCTAAATCAAAGCCGTTTTCTAATGTGTTGGAGATGTAATGCACGTTTCTGTTACTCCAATCTTTATTTTTTGCATCCCCATGTCTAATAAAAATGAGGGCTGATACCCTTCATTCGGATCACACCGTTCATCTGGAGAGGGAACATGTTGCTCTAAGAGGAGCTGTATTTTACCTAGGGATTCTTACAAGTGTTTCCCACAGAAACTATTGCGGGTTCCACACCCAGACAGAAAACAGCACGAAGGACCTGGAGCGGCACGCACCTTTTTTACACACAAACTCCTTCAATCCTAACTCTTCCTCACTGCATCCTGGGGAAAGCTCAGCTGTCCTCCTGCGCTTGGGTGCGTTTATGAGTGGGGAAAGGGAAGGAGGCACCCGGTCCTGCTGGGGGTGGGCTCCCACCGACCTGGCCTTCTCCCAGGGAAGGAGAGGATGTCCTGGCCCCCTTGGCCTTGCTAATTTTGTTTTCTTAATCCTGATTTCTTCCTGTAGCTAGAGGCAGGCTGTGCTGCTTTCCAGCTGCCAACACCTCGTGGTTTTCTCAAGGCTCACAGAGGCGTGGGTCATGCTTCCACTGAGGACCCGAGGTGCTTTATTGAACATCCGACGTCAGTAGGAGCGGGGATACAAAGCTAAGTCTGCAGGTACCAATATTAGGGTAAATTTCTTCTCAGGAAGAGCAGTGAGGCACTGGCACAGCTGCTCAGGGAGCAGCAGAGTCCCTGGAAGTGCCCAAGAACAGTGGGGATGTGGCAGGGAAGGACACGGCTCAGCGGCGGGGATGGGCTGGAGTTGGATGTGGTGATCTGAGAGGGCTTTTCCACCTCTATGATCCCATTAACTTCTTTTGGGGAACGTGCCTCTGGCTGTGCAGCGTGGAATAAATCTCCTCTGCCCACGACCGCTTCCAGTCATACCGCACCCGGCGCTTCCCTTCAGGCTTCTCCGCCCTCCCCGCCTCGCTCGGGCGCTGCCCGCTTGCTTACAGCCCTCAACCACCAGCTTAGACCCGCGGCTGGGCCACGCCGCAGCACAACAACAGTCCGCGGAACCCCCAACATGGCGGCCGCCTCACAACGAGGGCGGGTGTTGGGCGGGCTCTGTAAGGCGCCCCAGGGCATGCTGGGTTTTGTAGGCTGAGCTCTGCGGTGAACCCCGGGGCATGCTGGGTTTTGTGGGCTGAGCCCCGTGGAGGAGCCCCGAGACATGCTGGGTTTTGTAGGCCGGCGGAGAAGCGGCGCCCCATTGGCTGCGGGCGACGGCTGTCCGCCGGAGCCATTGCCAGCTTCCGGGGCGGAGCTCATTCCTGTCACGGCGCGGCGTGGAGGCCGGCGAGCGGCGATGCCTGAGGCTACCCGGATCTGCGCCGGCAGCGAGGCCGAATCGGATCTCGAGAGCCCTATGGAGAGCGAGACCGCCCCGGAGAGCAGCCGGCGGCGGCGCAAGGTACTGAGGGGGGCTTCGGGGCCTTCTGGGGCCCTCCGGGGCGGGCCGGCCGGCCACGTGCACGGCCTCCGGGAGGCCTCGTGTCGGGCGGCACCGCCGGGCGCGGCCCTGGGGTGCCCTCAGGAGGGGACTGAGCCCTCACAGGGGGTCCCCGCGTGGGATGGGCCGTGGGGCCCTGGGAGGGCGGTGGGGTGGTGCACGTGGTTGTCCTCTGACGCCGGTGCGTTGGGTTTGGCCCTGCAGAAAGAGAAGAAAGAGAAGAAGGAAAAGAAGGAGAAGAAGGTGAAGCGGCGCGACGGGTCTCGGAAGAGGAGATCTTCAACTGATGAGAGCGAGCAGTCGGAGGATGACACCGATCCGCCCAAGCTCAAGAAGGCAAAGAGCGGAGGGAAACAAAACGGGGACGTGAGGGAGGAGAGCCCGGAGCACGCGAGGGTGTCAGCCCCCAGCACCAAGGCTGCCCGCAAGAAGCAGCACAGCCCCTCCAGCGACAGCTCCAGCGGGGATGGTGACAGCGAGCAGGAGCAGGTAACAGCGGGGCTACGCTCAGGGCAGGCTCTCTTCCTTCCTGTGTGTTTTTTCCCCCTCCCACTCAATGGGAAGGCAGCACTGAGTTCAGTTATCAAGACTTGAAGCTGCTCGGCTCCTGCGTAATGCCCATTGTTAGCAAACGCTCAGAACGTTGACAGTGCTGAAGTTCCAGAACAGTGCCCACCGTTTCCTCACACCAGCAGCTGCAGGAGCTGTGGTGGCTGCTCCCAGGCGCTGTCTCCCTGCAGCCTGGGTGCCATTGGGCAGCAGTGGATCTGGGTCTGATTGCCAGAGATCCGTGTTAATTGGCTTGATTAACTCGGCGGGATGAGTTCTTCCCTGGTAAATCACCACTTTTTTTTTTTACAGTTAGTGGGAAGGGAACAATGTGTCAATGAGTTTCTGTGCACCATCTCATGAACTGATGGTTCTTAATGTGGTAGGGTGCACCTCAGTGTGACAAAATATCGCTGTAGCAGTTCTGTGGGCATCCTTAAGCCTTCACCTTGTAACATTTTTATTTTGTCAGACTTTGATTTAGGCTCTTAGAAAACTGCTTGATATAAATAACTTTTTTTTTTGTAAGAAAACATTTTATCATACCTAGGATGTAACTTGAGAAGTCTTTATACCTGTTGCCTTTTATTATTATTATCATTATTTTTTTTCCAATTGGTGCATCACAAAGCACCCAGTGTTTCTATGGCTCAGTGTTTAACCTCACCCTTAACCTTTTAATCAGTGCCTGCTACAATGTGTATGGAAATGATACACTCAGAAGGAGGTGCATTTACTGATCTGCCTCCTTTTGTTACTCCTGGGGATCGATTTCTGTGTCTGTAAATCATTGCACTGTATGAGGTGGGCACTAGGAAGTTGGCTGAGCATCAAGCTTGCTGCTTACCCATTACAGCACACTCTGCTTGGCTGCCAGTAGTTGTTTACAGTATAATCTTAAAACATAATTAAGAGGTTTTGGAGGTTTAGTTTAGACGTTTTGCATTCTTATGGCATTATATCTAAAGCAGAGTCGTAATTTAAACTACAAATCACTTTTGTCTAACTCTGAAATACAATAGTGAGTAAAACAAGGAAAGCACTTCAGCCCCAGCTGTGATGTTGTTACTGAAAGCTTGGCCTTTGGCTAGGGCACCAGTGTGCATGCCATTATCCGAAATTTTCTGGTGGTCATACGATATTCACATGGAACATTATCTGAATTATTATTTACCTAACAGGAGATGACTGAAGAGCAGAAAGAGGGTGCTTTCTCCAATTTCCCTATCTCTAAAGGGACCGTTCAGCTTCTTCAAGGTAAAGTTCTTTTCATGGCGTGATCATAGAAAGCAAACAATCTCTGTCATATTTTTATGCTCTACATATTCAGTGAGCTTTATGAGATGCTCCACTGGTGTGCATGCAAACTCTGATATTACACAGAAGACATTGATGGCCTGCTTTAAATGTATCTTAGAAAGAAATACAACCACAGTAGTTAATGACTTTCTTTAAAGGCTAGTAACATCATCTGTCCCCGGTGGCACTCCCTGCTGGTGTAAGATAGAAGAGAAAGACAGGGAGCCCCAAGGTACTCTCAGGATTAAATAAATCCTCTGTGATTAAACAAATTAGCAGAGGTGATGATACAGTCCTGACTTACTCTAGACTTGCTTGGCGGATGTTCTGCTTGGGATGACCTCCTCTGAGGGGTGTGCAAGACTTGTCACGGTCATATTAAGGAAGTCTGTTCAATCCTCACAGCTCGAGGGGTGACGTACCTGTTTCCTGTGCAAGTGAAGACCTTCCACCCAGTCTATTCTGGCAAAGATGTAATTGCTCAAGCACAAACTGGAACAGGGAAGACTTTCTCCTTTGCTATTCCCTTAATTGAAAAGCTTCAGGCAGACTCACAGGAAAGAAGAAGAGGCCGTTCACCAAAGGTAACTACACTTAGCTGGAGCACTGGTTTTGCTTTTGTCCTATGGCTGAGTGATTCAGAGGTTTACCCCACTGGAAAAGTGCTTCACTTTTGTGCAGGGATAAGCTAACCCATGGCCTTTTAAAGCTCTGAAAAGTCCTTTGGAAACTGTTCACTGTCCTGCCTCATACCCTCTCTCATCAGGACTGAAGAGTGATGTAAATTCTTTTTTCTGCTGACAGGGAGACCAAAACTAAAAGTGTTGAGGTGTCTGTAGTTAATTTTGGCCAGTTGTTGTACCTGTTTGGACCCAGTGGTCACTGGGTGATTTTTTTTCCCCAAGTTAGCAACAAATTAATGACTTTTTTTTTCATTGATAAAAGGTATCTGCTTAAGCATGTTTGTTTAAATGTCTAAATAGTGGGATATTTTAAAAACAGACATTCTTCAGAAGGAGCACCACAAGATGTTGGAACTTCTGCTCCAGAGAATGCAGATTCTTTGTGAGCTGTCAGCATTCTGATCATAAATACCATAGTTTTATTTCACCAAATTCTCACAACGTCTCCCTAAACTAGATAGGCCAAAGCTGATTATATCCTCATTACTGATGGAAGTTTTTTTGTCTGTTAAGTCCATCTTGTGACCCATCTCACAGGCTACCCAAAACTTACTCAAAAACTAGTACTAGCTGCTTTATTTTCATCTGGCTATGGGTGTTGGCTGTCTGACTAGGAGCATTGACTCAAGATGTGATCTAGCAGAGCTCCTCCTTACACCTTCTCCCTTCTCACAGGACTGAAAAGGAATAACAGGCCTGCATAGTTTTTTTTTTTTGTCTTTTTAAAAAAAGCTTTTCCTACCCAAATTCTCCCATCTTGTACTCATGCAACTGTTCAAGAGCTACAGTTAAATAAGATTTTAAATACCTCTTGTCTAATTTAAAAAATAAAAAATAAGAAAGAACTAGCCTGTTTTAAATGAGTATGTGGTGAAGGAAATTAATGATGATACAAGAACCTTAAGCAGTGTGCTTCCCTTATCTTTGCTTAGACAAATATTTAAACTTTTTTTTTTTTTTTTTTAATGGTATGATGGTCAGGCCTAAACTGGTGGCTGAATGTCTAATGTTGAACAAGCTGCCCAAAGAGGTTGTGGATGCCCCATCCCTGGCAGTGCTCAAGGCCAGGTTGGATGTGTCCTGGGCAGCCTGAGCTGGTGGGTTGCAGCCCTTCCCATGGCAGGGGTTGGGGCTGGATGGGCTTTAAGGTCCCTTCCAACCCAACAGTTCTATAAATCTATTATAAAGTCTTCTTGGTAGAAGTCTTGTTGAAAGATTGTTTGTTTGTCATCCTCTGTAGGTACTGGTTCTTGCTCCAACAAGAGAGCTGGCAAACCAAGTTGCCAAAGATTTCAAAGACATAACAAGAAAGCTCACAGTAGCTTGTTTTTATGGAGGAACTCCATATAATGGACAAAGTAAGTGACGCACCACTCAAATTGCCATTTCAATTATTAGAAATGCAGTTGGGTCTTTCCAAATGGTGACTTCAACTCAAGATCTAGAGAGCGATTGTGGGGTATTCAGTGGCTCAGAATGTCTTCTTATGGTGGGAATCTACTGAGAGCGCTCAATTATATTCCTAGTGTCCTTATCTACCCATACACTTTTAACTGAAATGAAAGAGGTTATACTGCGTGTATACAGAGTATTTGGGTTAAGTTCTTGTAAACATACATATTTTGTTTAAAAAAAAAATGTTAAGTCTTACAGCTGTGAGTGGGTGTGGCATTTCTTCCTCTCTGTGATGAGGGCTATGTAGAAAACTGGTAAAGTGGAGAAGAATTTCTGTCTTCTGACTGCATAATTTACTGTGTTGGTGGCTTTAAATGAGGCAAATAAGTGCAGGAATGGGAATTAACTCTTTTCTTACAGCACATCTTATGTCATTAGGGATGAAATTTTCTTTTCCTGCAGAACTTTGGAAAATAAATGATTTCAGTAACTCAAAGAGAATTTTTTTTTTTTTTTCCATTTTAGATTTGCCTAAATTAATCAGACAGTTTGGAAAGATCTGTTTCCCAAGCATGTTAAAGCCAGTTTTTTGTTTGCCATGTAATTAAAATCATGAGCAAAAGGAAGAGAGATGGAGAGGATTTTTTGTTTGCCTGCTTTTCCTTCAGGGAGAGCAGTAGAACTTCTGTCATACCAGTTTTGTTATTTTCCCCAGTTTTCTCCTCCTCTTCATTGCTTCTCACTTACATTTGTAAAGAAAGTACTTACAGATTGTTTAAGAAGTTGTTATATTGTTATTGTTATGCTACCAAGTGTTTATAGTGTAGGGAATGCTCATTAGTTCACTGCTAACTCCTCTTCTGCTCTTTCTTCTTTATCAGTTGATCTCATTAGGAGTGGAATTGACATTTTGGTTGGGACCCCTGGAAGAATCAAAGACCATCTCCAGAATGGCAAGCTGGACCTTAGCAAAGTGAAACATGTTGTCCTTGATGAAGTTGACCAGATGTTGGACATGGGATTTGCTGAGCAGGTGGAGGACATTTTACGAGTTGCGTACAAGACAGGTAATCTCACTATTTAAACAAATAGTAGAAAATAAGTAATCATTTAATCTGCTAAAACCTGAGCGTGTTTTTCTGAAAGTTGCAATCTGGCTTTATTTAGAAATGGCTGAATAGTGTATTTTTGGAAGTGTGAATGTAGCACGTGAGGAAGTGTTCTGGAACTGGGAATCATTTATGGGACCTTTGCAAAGCTTAAAAGCCAGTACTGCGGAATCTGTAGATAACTTTCTTTGCCACCTGTCTATAAGTTGTACTTGAACTTCTTCCAGCTGAATTAGGAGCTTTTTACCCTTTTCATAGCTTGGAAGGAGACTTTTTTTGCTCATGTTAGTTTTCTTCTCTAATCTTGAAATTACTTCTAATTTCTAGAATATTTTTTTCCTGGTTTTGGTAATGCATAAATTAAAAAAGTAGGTTTTCCCTCTGTGTTTAAGTGAGATTTGACATTATATTTTTAATAACTGTGTAATAAACTGGTATACATCTATAAAATGGAAGATATAACGGCTGTGAAACATTATTCTGTGTTTTAAGATTCTGAAGACAATCCCCAGACGCTACTGTTTTCTGCAACTTGCCCACATTGGGTGTATGATGTGGCTAAAAAATACATGAAGTCTCGATACGAGCAGGTTGACCTGATTGGGAAAAGAACTCAAAAGGCTGCTACAACAGTAGAAGTGAGTAATCTGTCTGCTGTGAACATTTTCAGGCTTCATCTTTCTCACTTTTTGACACAAATTGTCAACCATCCTAAGGTGCATTATGAGGGTGATGTTGACAGTTGTTGTTACAACTATTTTTTAGACACAAGACACATTGCAGCTACTTAAGCTGCTGTTAGGTTAAGGATCCATCTCTCCTGAGAGCATCTGGTAAACTTAGAGATACCGAAAGCAGAGCAAGGATTCACTTAAGGGTTATGTTGGTTTTCAGAAAGAAATTGTGTGCCTGAGTCTCTCTGAGTTGCAAGCAAAAAGCACACATTAACGCTTGGCTCTTTAAATTGCCACAGACATCACACATTCTGGCATTCTGTGTACATGAGAGTTGTTCAAACTTCCCATGGTATCTAACCTCACTAGGCCTTTGCTTGCTGTGCAGTAAATACCAAGGCAAGGAATGCCATACATCCATGTTAGAGGCCTGAATCCATGCTCTGTACCTGATACAGGTGTTTGTTTAGATTTAAGTATTGCTTAACAGCTAAACTGTGGAATTTTTTTTTAGCATTTGGCTATAGCGTGTCACTGGTCTCAGAGAGCTGCAGTTATTGGAGACGTCATTCAGGTCTACAGTGGCAGCCACGGGAGGACCATTGTATTTTGTGAGACCAAAAAGGATGCAAATGAACTGGCTCTGAATGCTTCCATCAAGCAGGTATTTCATCTTTTGTTTTAGGTAATAAGGTCTGTCACAGAAATACCAACCCCGTGTTGCTACTGGACCAGTGCTGAGTAACTGTTAGAGTGACTTTGGCAGTGAAGGAGGCAGGCTTTGGCAGGCGGTCAGATCCTTTCAAAACTACAAAACAAACCTTAAAGAACAAACAAAACTGGTTGAAAGTTCACACCAGTATAGTCTTCAGGACTAGGCTGCACTAACAGACAGTGGGCTACAAAGGATTCCTTAAGAGTTCTTGCTGATTTTAAATGAAGCAGTTGTGAGTTAGTTTCTCTGTCTTTAGAGAGAGCTGTCTCTCCTGGATTAAAACATGGTGACTGACTTGGAGAGATGCTGGGATAACAGATCTTGGTACTGGAATAGCAGTTCCTGAGCTGTGATGCTGATGTTAATTAGTGCTGTCAGGGCGCTCCAATTAGGATTTAGAGCAGTAATATACCAGAGACTCTATCTGTATCTCATTAAGGTGTTTATTAGCTGTTGAAAGATGTATGCACAGGAAGAATTCAATCTGCAATCTCCTGTGGATGGGCTTTAGTGGTTTTCCTGAGATTTGTGGTGCAGCACACTATCACAGGTGGAAGATCACTTGTGGTGCATTGTTCACAATGTGTTGCAACGCTGGCAGTGCGTTCTCTTTTTGGTGCTGGTACCCCAGCAACTACTTTTTCTGTATGCATTTCCATTAGGGAAATGGGTTAACTGATGTCTAGAAAGCAGTAAGGCATTGTGTTCCTAGGGAAAGGAGAAGCTTGTTCTTCTGCCACAGCTGTGTTCAGGAGTGTTTCTCCTAGCTGACCTCACTAACAGCTAAAACTGAGCGTGGAGCCTTCTCCTGCATTAGTGGTGGTGTTAATGATATCAAATCTTGTGTAGGCAATGCAGAACTGATGTTGGCAGGTAAAAGAAGTAGGTTTCTTAAATATTTCCATTTTTGCACAGTAATGCTTGCTAACAGAATATACGCTGTTCCATTTATTAGGTGACATCAATCCAAAGCTGTGCAAAGAAGTTTTTGAATTCTTCAATGACTCTAGGATTGTGTTAGGTTTTTTTTTTGTTTCTTTTTTTTTTTTTTTGTTTTAATAATTCCCTGTGTTTGGAATGCTTAAAAACAACTATGGGCAAGAGGTAAAATATGAAGTGGAGGAAAAAATGATTTTTATGTGCTTTGGTCTTTGCACTTGTTATTGCTGTGGTACAGAAGAACTTTCAGAATCACTAGGTTGAAAAGAAACTTTTGAAACTGTAGTGGTTTTTTTTTTGGGGAGTACTTACATTTTAATCCTATTTTAATCCTTCAACTGTTAGTGAGGAAAATTAATATACTAAGGGAGAGTAAGAAGCAACACCATTGTGGAAAAGATGCCTAAATTAGTACTGTGAAGGCCTGAGATCACTGCTGGAGATGATTTATTTTTAAACAAATAAGACTTGCATGGAAATTGTGGTTGGAAAGTTGAGGCGCAGTTGTTGTCATAGGTCACAGTAGCTAAAGGTGGAGATGAGACATATGTTCCTGTTCTGGTTTCATACCTTTGTTAAAGATCTTTGAGGTACACACTCAGTGCTTCTTATTGATGTATTTTGATACATCAGTATCATATGATACAGTATCATATGCCAAGATAAGGTGCCCAGAAGTGACCGTGAAATGGAGCTCCGTTTTGTTGAATTTCGGTACAGTCCTGTAATAAATAACACTGTTTTCCAGGATTGCCAATCGTTGCACGGTGACATTCCTCAGAAGCAAAGGGAGATCACACTGAAAGGTTTTAGAAATGGTGCATTTAAAGTTCTGGTTGCAACCAACGTAGCTGCTCGTGGTTTAGATATCCCTGAAGTTGACCTGGTTGTACAAAGTTCACCACCAAAGGTAGGTTGGGTGTCTTCTAATAATAACATATAATATTGTTTTCAAGAAGTAAATGTTGGCAGGTGATGGTATTCACCATGGAGCATTATCAGCACTGCATTTATGGGTGAGGAATGTCTTGATATACGAGAGAAGTTTCTTTGAGGATTTTTCAGAGTGCATCAGTCCCTAGAATGTTTCAAGGTGATCCTTCAAATGCCTTCTTTAGAGCCCTTCAAGGCTGTACATGGTAATTACAAGCCTGGAAGCAGGGAGAGCTGAAGAAAAGCTGCTGGTCTTGCAAGAGTGTTTAGTGAAGGAAGGGCACGTGTGAGGAGGAGACCCAGCAGTGAGAGAACGCTGGCTGAAGTGAAGAGGGTTTAAAAAACAAGTTACTGTTTTGGTGAATTCACTGTTAATATCTCAGTAACCGTGCTCTCAAGCTGATATGCAGGAGGTGTGAGTGGAATTGTCAGAGGTATACACACTCAATGTTTTTTTTTTCATATTCTCCATGATTTTTTAAAGGATTACGGAAAAGCTTACTCTTCTGAATTTAAGAAAATAATGTTTTTGACCTTAATTCTCAGATACTGTTACTGTGCACTGTTCAGGCTTAGCTTCTACTAAGACAGGTGAATGCAGTGAATTGATTAATTGCAGTGAGCTAGGTAAATCATAAGGCTGTTTCTTTTGTAGGATGTGGAGTCCTACATCCATCGCTCTGGACGCACGGGTCGAGCTGGCCGCACTGGGATCTGCATCTGTTTTTATCAGCGAAAGGAAGAAAATCAGTTAAGATACGTGGAACTGAAAGCGGTAAAGTAAAGCTTTCCTCTCTTCATGAGCACCCCAATGCAACGCGTTAGGGCAGCACAAAATCCTCCTCGTGGCATGTTTTGTTCACGTAGATGGATTACAGTGCGCCACGTAAAACATGCAGCTGGGGTTCAGCCACTTTGCAGAGTTTGGGTACATTGCAAACCACAGTGGAGCAGGCAGCACACTGCGAGTTCTTGTACCCATACTTTTTCAGCAAATGCCGTAAGACCGTACCTTTGGGAACGAGAAGGGGAGGCGAGGAGAAAGCTAGCATGTTTTCCATTTCATGTTCACCCAGGCTTCCGTGTGATCAGTGATTTGCCTGCGTGTAGCTTTACTGGTGACTGTTACTTCCAGCACTGTTCTGCGTGACAGTTTTCTCCTACAGTTCTGATGGGGTGTATCATTTAACTGACCTAGTACATAAACAGTGTTTAGGTGTTACCCATTTTCCTGTAAGCTTAACCTTGTCATTTTCACTAACAAAGCAGGGAGTCGAAAGGTTAAAAGCACAAGAAAATGTAAGATTTAAATGATTGTTTTATTCGAGTCCAACGCTGTTTCTTGTCAACTGCAAATAATTCAGTTCTAAACTTTCACCTCTAATTTGCTTTTTAAATTTCAGGGCATCACATTCAAGCGTGTTGGTGTTCCCACTGCAACGGATATAATAAAAGCTTCCAGCAAAGATGCTATCAGGTGTGTTTGATGACTTGAGCCTTGTTGTATTTTCCTATCTTTCCAGTCCAGAAGGGCTGGGTGGATTGTTCATTGCCATCTCTTAGCTCTCTGAACTCATCACTCGCAATTTTTTTTTTTTCTTGCCTAGATGTCTGGATTCTGTTCCTGAAACTGCTATTGAGTATTTCAAAGAATCTGCTCAGTTGCTAATAGAAGAAAAGGGACCAGTTAATGCTCTGGCTGCGGCTCTAGCACATATTTCAGGCGCTACTTCCATCGAACAGCGCTCCCTGCTGAACTCAGACGTGGTAAGGGCATGGCAGAATGTTTGTGTTGAATTTGTGAAAACAAAACCAAACTCTCCCCACGTTGTTTAGAGAATTGCATGCCTGTTTGTCTCCTCGTGGGGACTGCACTTAAGAACTCCTATTTTAGTTAAGGATATAGGGGCTTTAAGCATGCCTGCTCTCCCAAAACAGGAACCATTTGAAAATGTAGTTTACAAATTGTAAATTATCAGGTTGTGGTCTGATAGATGAGCGAAAACTTATTCCTCTGGCTGAAGGGAACGTGCCCGATTTTGTCCTCTGTAGGGATTTGTTACAATGATACTGCACAGCTCTGAAGAAATAAACAATATGAGCTACGTTTGGCGAAAACTCCGAGAACAGCTGGGTGATGATGTTGATAAGAAGGTGAACAGAATATGTTTCATCAAGGGAAGAATGGTAAGCTCTCTTTCTTTGTCTGTTTTTGCCACTGTACTCCTCTGATTGCAGCCTTTCCTCGGCAAATGGGAGGGATGGTTGGTCTTCCCTCTTCCCAGGCTCTGACAGAAGGATGGGCCACAATCTGTTTCTGAAGTTTCTGTCACGATGCCACGTACCAGGTGTTGTTTCAGAGAGCAGGCAGTTTGCCCGTTTCTGTGTGGCTGATGTAGCGAGGAGTGGGGAAAGCGACAGAGAAACTGAAGGCAAATTGAGAGACCGTTCTGAATGTATGCACTTAGTGTAGAAAAAACTTGTGATTCGAGGGTATTTACCCATAAGTGATGCTGATGGACCACAGTTTAGGATGGAGAGGCTGTCAAGTGAAGGGGGTGCAAGTATTGGTGTTCTGTGACACACTGGTACAGCTCTTTCAGCACTCAAAGGTTTTGAGACACCTTAAGTCAATGTGAAAATCACTTTGAAACTGAGAACTTCTTAGTTTTAGTACATAGATCTGTAGGTTCTGTTGTACTTTTTTAGCTGCAGTCCACTAAAAGGCGAGGTTTGTCTCCACTGAAACAGTCCTCTCTTTTTAGGGTGCGTGCTTTGATATTCCTGCAGCAGACCAGAAGGACATAGAGGTACGTACTGCGCTGGAATTCCTGCTCATCACGGAGTGCAGATGAAACAAGCAGGGCTTGGTCAGGCTGGGAGGGGGTCCTGCCTGTTGTAGTGACCAGCAGTGGTGGGATTCTTCATGAGGGAGAGCTGGGGAAGGAGCTGGCTGATGGGGCTGCTGTGCTGGTCTCAGGGGTTGGGTTTAGTTCTGGTGTGCGGCACCTCAACCTCCATCTGATGCACGGGGCTTTGTGTAACAGGGACGGTGGGAAGACTCCAAGCAGTGCCGCCTGTGTGTGGCCAACGAGCTGCCCGAGCTGGAGGAATCCCAGCGAGGAGGAGGAGGAGGAGGAGGAGGAGGAGGGGGGGGAGGAGGAGGAGGAG